>OU343221.1:173993487-174593487 GCA_910596185.1 Chrysanthemum makinoi | reverse complement strand
TAGGTCGCGTGTCGGTGCCGCTCCACAACAATCACTAATCCCACATTTGGATTTCACATTTTCTAATGTGAGTTTCATAGCCCCTCTTTTACTTGGTAAACTGTTTTATACATCTTGGGGTGAGAAATATGCAAAACCTTTTATGGACCGGAACTATTACATGATTACTATTACGTGGTGTAGCCTAAGCCCTTATGTCCCTAGAAAATGCCCCATTTTCATGAACCGTCAATTCCCCATTGGGGAAACGAGAATGTTATAAATAGATCTATTGAGGGTGACTCCTCCGTTCGGTTGGCCATGCTTAGGCCAAGGCGAAACGTATATCATGTCGGAACCGAGTGTCGAGGGACAAAACACTCGCTATGGGCCCCTATATTGTATGACATCTTTTAGCATACGAAAGCGTGCGTAGTATCGGTTGCAGGAACTTAGAGCTAACGTAATAGACATTCATCCATATATCATTATATTCGTTGTAATGATTATATGACTTTGCTTATGGTCCAAACTTACTATTTTAACTGAAACCTATGAACTCACCAGCTTTTTAGCTGACCTTTTTAGCATATTTTTCTCAGGTGCTTAGTTGTGATCATGGATGCAAGGAAAGAGGCGGATAAATGGTCGTAGTAATATCTAAAGAAGTGTTTTTACACAAAAACGATGTTTTTATATTGGGACCACTAAAATCATGGGATGTGCCCATTTATCTAAACAATGTTGTAAGATAATGTTCAAAACTATTTTATGAAGTCAAACGGAGTATGTATTCCGTTCTTTATTACTTGTGTTGTGATTCACCAATTTTGTAACGCTCCCAATAACACGTATGCTTCCGCTAAATAAATTTGGGGGTGTTACACAAATCAATTCAATATTTAATGTTATGAAATACATGAATCGAAAGTAAAGAAAGGATAAAAAGCTAATGCTTATCGTAGGGGAGTGATTTCTCCCTTGGAGACAGCTCCGTATGCTCCTCTAGACCTGCCTTTGGCTTCTTCCCACGTTCTTTGGTTGTGGTGTGTGGAATGGGATGCTTTGAAATGCTGGAAATCGTGGGGTATTTATAGGCGGATCCGGGTTCACGGCGTAACTAATATAAGAGTTATGTCGTAATCTTCAATTCCTTCGTAATTTGCACTAGATCTGCTGGTTACGGCGTAACCTTATAAGTGGTTACGCCGTATCTTTAATATTACTTGGTTATGCCGTAGTTGATGAAATAGTTATGGCGCAGTTATCAGCGGCGTGGAACCTCATGTGACCTAATATAGTTACATCGTAGTCTTTGGGGAGAGTTACGCCGTAACCTTCTGATTAGTTGATTTTTTGAGTCACGCTTTAGTTATGGCGTAATGTGAGACATGAGTTACGCCGTAACTTCTTCAAAGTCAGCATACTATGATAAATCTTTGATATTTATCCAATTCCGCGTCTCTTTAGCTCCAATGCTCGTAATTTACCTGAAAGTGGAAAACAATGGAAAACAAGCGTAAATCCATATAAATGATATAAATCACAAGCATTATCGGGGGAAATTGACACTTAATATTGTGACTATTTGATGTTATTAGTTTTCCATCCAGACTACTGTAACACCGAGTTGAGTTCATAGTTCCACTTTTTACTTGTTTTTCAAACTAGTGGGGAGATACATGCTACAGACCTAAACACAAGTATTTTTCTATGCTACACCTACACCTGATTGCTGTTACTTATGTTACTTACACATGCCACTAAAAGTCCCTCATATCATGAACCATTCATCGCTTTACAAGTGAACGCGAATATACTGAATAGATCTATTGGAAGTTGACGCCCCATTTGTGTTAGCCGGTCAGGTAACCAAATGCATTTTATTAGAGGACAAACAGGAGAATTGGCAAGATCATTATACAAGGGCACAATTGCTCACATCATCATTATGATGTTTGTAACCACGTCATTATGACAATTACACTACAGTTGTTAAGGTTTACGTTCATGAGACTTAAGGCAATATGATGTGCAACGATATTACGAACTTTACTACTTTTCAACTTATGTTCAACTGATTATTATACAAACACTATGGATTCACTCAACCTTTTTGTTGACTTTTTAGCATGTTTTATCTCAGGTAACTAATGCACTACTTGGCACAGAGTGGATTTGGACTTCTGATAACGCTACACGCGTCGTTCGGGGTCAAAGGAACTTCCTTTTCGTCGAGCAAGTTTTTCAACACCCTAGGAAGTGAACCTAATCGTTGTAGTGTAGTATTAGGGTAAGCCACGAGAATTGATATCGTTCTCTAGAGGAATAGGAATGCTAGTTAGAAGTTACTACGCTAAGGTTGGGGTTGAGGAAGATTATTTTTTATCTTTTTTTGTTTTTTTAGGAAATGGAAAGGTACGAATCTCGGGGTTTGAATTTGAGGTGTTGGTATTTCTACCAATTTCTTCTACTTATCTAATTATCTAAACTTGTGGGTAGTCTATGTCTATTGTTGTGTGCTCGTATGATAGTTAAAAATGTATTTGCTTAGGCTTTATTTCTCCCTAGTTATCTCCTATTGGTGGTTGAACTGTCACGTCCTTATTCTTAATTGCGTTGTGTCTCTAAGGTCGTAGGGTATGCGTTTATCCCTAACTATTTGAAGCTACCAAAGGTTAACGACTACAAAATCTCTAGGATTTATAAACTTTAAATCTAAGGTATTCTTTGAATGACTAGCCTACAATTACTCTAGGAGATTATAAACTAAGGTTCATCAAAGATTAATCAAGCATTACAAAAACAATGAATGACCTATCGCAATACTAGGTCAATCACAATTAAGATAAGAGACAACCAATCAATATTCAATAACTAAGTTTCATATTACATAAGCAAACACACAAGTAAATTAGCCGAACATGGGGAACAAGCAAGCATACACACAATCAAAGGAAGACATAATTAAATTAATGAAGTAAAACACTTATCTTGATGTAAGATAGGGTATGGAACCATAAAATATTGTACAAGACAGCCTTGGTTCGGTTTAGGTTTTTACTCAAAAGACTACACACTGAAAACTAAAAAATTCGGATTCTATATATAAGATTACACATGCGATGGCGTCACCTTTAATTTATGACGCCGTCGGGTCGCCGTTATTAGGGTTTCGTCTTGGCCACGTTATTCTTGCGACGGCGTCACTTTATGCTTGTGACGCCGTCCCCTTCGATCCTCGACGTCGTCTGGATCAAATCTAGGTCGTCTAAGTTGTGACGCCCTACTCTTTTAAAACCTGAAGCCGTCACTTGTAAATGAGCAATTTGGCTACAGAGTCGTCATAAAATTTGTCTGACGGTGTCTCTGGTTGTGCCTGATGTCGTCACTTGTAACTCCTGACGCCGTCCCCTTCAGTTCCAGCAGCCTGAGTGTCTTGATTCTTGACTTTGGCCATTTTCTTCGTATATTCGCGCCTTTTCGTCCGAATAAGTGTCATTCCAGCATTTTTCCTTCAAGATACCTAAAAAGTGAAAAGGAACGATATTAAGTAATAACGGATACAAAAGTGATCAAATAAGGGCTTAAACGACCCCTCAAAAAGGTACATTTTAAAACCTTATCAACTTCCTTACAAATGGTGTCCATTTCGTTATCATTCATAAAATAATGTGTATTTCAATAACTTCCACTGGAACCTCTTTTTATGTAAACTCTGATTTAAATAAATAAATGATAACTATTTAATTGCAAAACGTCTCTTTTCGAGTCGTTTTTTATCATTACGATTGTAAACCATGAAGTAATACCCCAATCCTTATTCGCTGCGTATAACAAAATTTGGAGGTGTTACAGATTGGTATCAGAGCCATAGTTATAGAGAACAAAATGTAAACTATAACTCTTTTTCACAATAATATTCCTCCGTTCCACTGCCGAAACATTTCTTATACATGTATATGCTGATTACTTACTTATATATGGTGAAATATTTAAAATTACCAGGTTGTTACAGAGTTATGTCTTCCCCCACCCCTCTTATTTTTATCTCATCGGATTCTGAGCCTGAAGAGACTATTCCTTCTACGGATATGCCAATCCATTCGCAGCACCAAGACACGCTACAGAAGATATGGAGTCTGATCCTTCGAAGGAGTCATCTGAGGACTTCGCAGTGGTACCTAATATCGACCCAGCACCAAGGCACATTATGGAGGCAGAAGACATCACGGTAGTACCTGATATCGCTCCATTTCCTAACAATCTGTATGTGCTTGCTAGGAGGGGATATCCTACTTTTGCAGATGCAAAGCCATTGGAGAGAGACTCTTCTTCACTATCCGAGTCACCATCAACACCACCCTCGCTAGTGAGAGGTAGGAAGTTTCGGGTCTTACAGCTTTATGAGCCTAAACCCTTTATGGAAGCCTACATGCATCACCTTAATGGCCCAGTCAGGATAAACACACCATGGAAAAGAGTAAAATCTATTCGGTTATGTGTTATCAGGATACCGACACCACCAGTCCCACCCTCACCACCAAGCACACCACCGGCTCGCCCCTAAAAAAACTGTAAGACAACACAAAAAAGGACACTTACCATGCACTCACCACCACACCCACATCCATACATGCTACCAACATATGTACCACCTCCAACTACAGAATCTACGCAGCCCCCGCCATCAGCTACAAATTTACTCCCCGTCTCAGCCATATGATCTCGGAGAGGAGGAAAGGACCATCATTGCTAGGTACGATGCCTTACGATCACCTTCTCCATATATCCCTACACCACCACGGGTATTCGAGATCGGAGAAAGTTCGCAAGCAGTGATCGACGACCGCCCACCATTCCGACACTCATAGCATGCATGGAAAGAAACGAGGAGTAGATAGATACTGCCTTAGGCCATCTCGATGAGATACCTCTTGAGTGCATCGAGTCACTTGAAGATTTAGTTGAGGAGTTAGTTGCTAAGAGAGCAACGATGCAGCAGGAGATAGCTATCTTAAGCACCAGGATGAAAGAGACTCGTGAAAGGGTAGATAATCTGGAGGAACATCACAGAGAAACTAGTCAAAACATACCTCTACTATATGACAACGACCTGATCATATCACAGGCAGTGATGAGGCAAAGTGACGACTCAGTGATGGCTTACTCTAGGATTACCACACGAGAGGTAGTAGTGGTAGATATTCAGGCCCGATACCAGGAGTATATACAGATTCTCCTCACCATGATCACAGAGCTTGAGAGTCATCTTGGTGGAGTACCAGGTAGCCATTAGATTAGGTCCTTATCTATCAGCTTTTGTACAATGTCTTAGCCACGGGATGTATGGCAATAATGTGACGCTTGTATTTATTTTATTATATGACAAAATTTGCAAGTTATTTATGGCTATATGTGGTTGTAATATTATGCTGTGTTATGATATCAATTAATGTGGACCAGAGTAGATCATTTTTTATGTGTGGTAGTATTCAGACATGATATGATCATATGATTCTCATATTGACATGATTTCAATGAATATACCTTGTTATTTGTAATTTTAACATAACATGGTCATTCTAAACATGTATTTTCTTGTGGTATTAATAGAAATATACCTCGAACAAGAAGATCAACTGAAACTCCAGAACCCGCCATGTCCCAAAACCTAGTTGCAGACAGTGTTCTTTGCAGCACTCGAGAGACAAGCAACAACAATGGCCCATTCTGGAAGCACCAGCAGGCCTAACGGAGAAAGCGAGGCGGAAATAGATCGCAAGTGCACCTACAAAGATTTCATGAACTGTAAGCCAACATTTTTCAAAGGAACAGAGGGAGTAACTGAGTTGGCTCACTGGTTTGAGCGAACAAAGACACTATTCATGAGAAGTGGTTGTTCTGACGACTGCAAGGTTACTTTTGCTACGGGGACTCTATTGGATGATGCCATATCTTTGTGGAATGTTTCTGCCCAAACTATGGGTATTGAAGAAACTTATCAACTCACCTGGGCTGACTTCAAGAAGAAAATGTTAAAGAATTATTGTCCCCGCACTGAGATTAAAAAGTTGGAAGATGAGTTTCACCAGCTGGTGGTGAAAGGAACTGATCTCAAGACCTACAATCGGAGGTTTCAGGAACTTGCAATGCTATACCCAACTGTAGTACCTAATCTTGAGAAAACATTGGAGAAGTATACTAAAGGTTACCCCAAAGTATTGAGGGGAATGTCACCTCATCGACCACAGCCACTGGAGGAAGAAATTTCTATTGCTTAGAAGTTAATGGAACGGGAAGTCAAGCCTCGTTCCACTCAAGGAAGTAATGATCACCAGCGAAAGCTTGATGACAAGAGAACCACCCCATCACCACAACAACCCTCCCAACAACAATGTTTAAACAAAAGAAGAAGTTTATGCTATAATAATGAATTATAGATCAAGCCCTCTAGGGTTGTATTTTCATTTTATACTTTACCCTAGGTACGATGGTGTAACCTAGTTGTTACAAGTACCTTTCTATCTAATGTAATCTCTATCCTTTATAATCACAATCTTCACCTATTACTTTTTCTACTCCACTTACCTTATTCATAACCGTTTGGTAACAATATACCGTCATCCTATTAGGGACCTGGTTAATTCTATTCCTGAACGAATAATAGACTATTACCATTCCTTAAGGTTCTCCCACGTATCCTAGAATCTAATCTACAAACTTTATTCCAAGCTCTTCTATTTTCACTCCGGAAATTGATAATCTGTCATTCTACCAACTATTTACTACCGTTATGCAAACAAATTTTTCTTGTTACCTTGAAAATTTGTTTAGGCTGGCATTTTATAAAAACAAAACATTGAACACCATCTAAAACTTTCGATAAACTTAATACCACTTGACTGAATCAAGCATCACATCATTTGTCCTCAATTATACATAGCCTGATCACCTATGTCTAATTCAGGAAGAATCATGTCATTAAGGAAACATTCCTCTTTCTAAATTTCCTAAAACAATCTTCATTCAAAAGCAAAACTTCGTAACAAGATAACTATTCATTCACATCCTTGTAATCAACGCTCCATGGATATCCACACTTTTTCCTACACTGTAACCAACACAGATTGAATCTCGGGATGAGATTCCATTTAAGGGGGGGGGGAGACTGTAACAACTGGTAATTTCACCTTGCTTTTTATAATGAATATTTATCCATTTTCTACGTATAGTTATTTTTATTACAATATCAACTTATTTGACCACAACATGTTACGTAACTCACATTTTCAACGAACGTGCTTACACACGGACCGACACCGACGACCTTATGTTTATTTCACATAAACATACTTATATCTCAAGTATCATAAGTTTTCAATTTTTATTTGCCACTTTACGTTAGTTCATTAACGTACGATTTCTAAACATACAAGCTAAACGTTTTCTATCTATTTGAGTTTTCAAAAAACACTAAATTATGATAACAATGGTTTTGAGTAACTAAACCATAAACCCTAAAGTACAATACTCCAAAGCTAAGGTACAAGTATTTAAAGCATAAAACCCTAACTTTACGATATTTCCCGGTATAAGCCCTAAACTCACAAAATTATGATTTTATGTAATAAAATCACAAACCCTAAATAATATATACACAATCTCTATAAAATATAAGTGTACAAGTCTTTCCAGCAAATGTACAAGTCTTTTAGCAAGAAAACTAACTTTCAAATATGAAACCTATTATAAACCTTAGTTAGTCACTTTAAAGCACACTATACAAGTCTATAATACACAAGTCTTAAAATGAGATTTTCACATATGTTATGAAACTAAGTACAACACCCTAATGCTCAAGGTACAAGTGAGTATTGCACAAAACCTAAAACTATATTTTTATTAACTTAAACTATATGTTTACTACACTAAACCTAACTATACATGACAAGACCTAACTAAGCGACCTAACCAAGTTTCTTACACTTTGTAACCCCATGTACAACAACATCTAGCTAAGTTACAACCTCCCTAAGCCAAAACAAGCCCTAGTTACCTTCTAGTTCAAATCGAACCAAAGGGTATACCTATGGAAAACTTGGCAAGCTTCTACACCACAAGTACTTAAACCCTAATAAGATCATATGATGCCACATCCTAAACACCTCATTTGGTTTCTAGAATTTAAAACCCAAGTCAAACTTGAAGACCTAGATTATGGTTAGGGAGAAAACACATCATGAACTCTTCTAAAATCCCACATATAACTTCCCAAAGATCAAAGATACATGTCATCATGTCTCATATCTTGAACACACATCCATGTGTCTTGAACTTCCAAGAGAAGAACACTTGAGAAACCCTAGTTTTTCCTTCCTATATAAATCGACCCATACCCCTCCCTTCACTCATCTCTCATTCGAAAAACTCAAAACACAAATACACTCTCACATTATGATCTATAGAAATTAATAGAAGCATAGGAAATGGATAATAAAGTATAGGAGGAGGGAAAGAGCTGGGGTTCATACAAAGGTTCCTTGGTCGAATTCTATGCTAAATTGGATACTAAGTTTAGTAAGTACTCCAATCTTTTGTTAATCATTTTACACATTCAATAACACTTATATATGATTATAGATTAGTGTCAGGCGGAACCAAGGTCAAAAACCATTTTTCTTTTTCTTTCTGTAATTGGCGAGCCAAGACAAACACCCTCTCTTGTAGTATGTTTTTGTCAAACATTAAACTACTTTATGAGTCCTTTGAACATGATAAGTAAACATTTAACATAATATTAAAACAATCTATAAGTTTCTTCAAGGTTTGAACATGTTTCTGTTTTCTGCCATTAACGCCAAAACCAAGCCAAACACTCCTTTTTGAGCATGTTTTTATGTCATTAACCATGCTCCTTAAGACCAGCCCTTGAGCACTTGTAATGACCACCTAGGTCACTACATAATTCCCCAATAACCTGGTAAAACTACCTTAATACCTCACTTTTATTCACCCTCCTTTCTCTTGTCGCTAGTCACAAAAAACTAAACTAACTAGAACTAGTAATATGTGATTTCTCTATTATAGTAACTTAGGCTCTAAGCCACACTGTTAGTAAAACATAATAATGTAAAATATGTGTTACAATAATTATGAAACCAACCCACGTACGTTAGAGGTCAAAAATGCGTTTTTCATTTTTTTTCTTTTTGGGCGCAAAATAGCCTAAGTGGCCATGTTCACGCTTTTGTTTCTTATAAACCACAAGCTTATAAAAGAATGGGATATGCCATCTTGGAGAGGGAATATCCAAGTTTCTAAAATACCAAGAACATTTTTCAAAACTCTCATGGCATCGATATTAAATAGTGCATTGAACATGGTGCCTCGCAAAGATTTTCAACTACATCCTTTTGTGCACTTTTCCGAATATAAGGGTTATAAGCTGGAAAATTATGGGAAAAGACTTTAGACCAGCTAATTGACATGTCACAAGATCACAAGAATAAGCCATAGAGCTTTACGGGTTAAAAACTCACTTTTCATTTTCTTTTTCTTTTGTCTCTACCAACCCAAACCACCCTTTTCACAAAATGATTTCTCCTTAACTAAAGGTACATAAAATGAAAGGTTTATGTCGTTTTAAAAAGACCACAACTAAGTTTTTAAAACATCAAGAAAAACTTTAAAATCTTCTTTTGCCTCGCTTTTAATTGGTCGGGAAAAGGGTGTCTCGCGAACTTTTTCAAAGTTACCCCTCTTGTGCACTTTTCAAAAATAAGCTAAAACATAAGCTAATAAGCTATTATAAACTTGTTTTCAAACCATTATTAACATATATTTACAATTCGTAGAAAGCCTCTCCTTTTTCTAAACCTAAAACGAACTAAAAACGAAATAAATACTAATTTTATAAACGACTTAAAACGTCAAGGACTTAAAATGTCAAAATTGTAATATTTTTTGAGCAAGGATTAAAATCATAATAAACTTGAGACATAAGGGTATAAAGTGTCACTTTTGTTAATACAAATAAACCATAAAAACGTTTATTAATATTTAGCGATCTCTTTGTGTTTTGTTGATAACAAATATAATGTTATCATAAGTAAAATTATAAGGATACATGTTATTTTTATAAAGCATTTACATATAGTCATTTAATACAAATTGTTGTAATAAATCATTTGTTGTAATAGTTTATTAGGATGAGTAAAAATCACAACCCATGAAGCATATCCATAACCCATGGTTTGACCCATATCCATTTGACTAGATGCATTGCATCTATTAGATACATTATATCTAATGATATACCCATGGACCAATCCATAACCCATGACCCATGACCCATAACCAAAAAAACCCATGGGAAAAGAGGAGCGTCCCACGGATCCCTAACATTACACTAGACAAATCCCATAAGGGAGGGATCCGTAGGATCCGTGGAACAGTGGCAAGATTTTGCCTATAAATAGGAGCCATTTCTTCATTTCTCTTCACCCCTCTTCTTACTAACTCTCTCATATAATCTTACTCTCTTTTAACAAAAGATCACTTGATCTAGAGAGTTGTTCTTCTTTCTTCTATTGTGATTCTCATATAGGTCCTTCTCTAAGGCGAGATCACGAGCTTACTACAAGTCATCCAAGCAAGGGGTCCTTGATTGATTTGTTTCTCCACAAGATTTCTGTAGCAAAGATCTTGTACTTGATATTTCACGTAGTTGTTGTGTAATAGTCGTGTTGGTTTGGTCCTCTGTGCTACGGACTCGGTATTTAGCTTTGTACCGGAAAAAGGTGTAAGCAACGTTGTGAAGGCTTCTCCGCCAAGTTGAAGGATTTTATTGACATAGTGCTTGAACTCTAGAGTAGGTGACTCGGGGAGTGGAGTAGGGCAAGGAAGGTGTCCTTGTAGCCGAACCACTATAAATCGGTTGTGTCATTTATATCCTTTGCTTTACTTTATTTACTTTCATTACTCTTAGATCTATACTTTATCTTCATCCATACGATTTCACGTAACATTGAATCTAAAGTTTTTAGAAACTAACTTAAAATCGGCAAAACTATTCAACCCCCCCTTCTAGTTTTTCACAATTGGCATCAAGAGCTAAGTTTATAAAAGTTTTAAAGTAAACCATATTTTAAATACTTTTCGATCACTATGGCTTCTGAAAATTACAAGGAAGGGCAATCTATGCAACGACCTCCACTACTTGAAACTAATGGTTTTATATATTGGAAAAATAGATTCGAAATGTATGTGAAGTCTAAAGATATTGATCTTTGGTACATCATTGTTGAAGGCGATTTTGAAGCCACCTCAAAAGATGAAAATGGAATTTTAGTTAACATACCTCATGATAAACTCACAGATGAAATTAAGAAAAAGCTTTCCAAAAATAGTGAAGCTAAAATGGTTTTGTATAATACTTTACCCAAAAAGGAATTCGAAAGAATCTCCATGCTCAAAACCTCTAAAGAAATTTGGAATTCTTTAGTTGTAACTCATCAAGGTAATCAACAAGTGAAAAACAATAAAATAGACTTATTTGTTTAACAATATGAACAATTTTTCAATATCGGATGAGAAAACTATAGATCATTCTTTTGCTAACTTTAATACTATAATTACATCTTTGCAAGCACTTGATGAATCTTTTTCTAGCCGTAACCATGATAGGAAATATCTAAGGGCGCTTCCATCCAAGTGGAGATCTAAGGTGACGACAATCGAAGAGTCAAAATATTTGACAACCATCACGCTTGATGAACTCATAGGCAACTTAAAGGTGTATGAGCTTGTCCTTGCTAAAGATACCGAAGCCTCAAAAGTGAAAGAGAAGAACAAATATTTTGCCCTCAAAGCCAAGAAGGCCTCAAGCGATGAAGAGAACTCCTCTTCGGATAGTGATGACGAGGAGTATGCCATGGCAGTAAGGGACTTCAAAAAGTTCTTTAGAAGGAAGGGAAGATACGTCAAACAACTGTATGATAACAAGAAAGGATTCCGGAAAAGCAAATAGGACGAGAAGCCAAGGGATGATCGTGCTTGCTTTAAATGTGGGGACCCAAACCACTTTATTAGTAAGTGTCCCAAACGCGATGATCAAAAGGCATTCGTGAGCGGTTCGTGGGGAATGAGCGAGGAGGAGGACGAAGAAATTTGTCTCATGGCAAATGACGAGGTATGTCACGAATACTATAGTAGATCATCATTAGATGATGACTCATTGCATAATGAATATGATAAACTTTGCAAAATTAGCTTAAAAGTAATCAACAAAAACAAGTTTTTGAAAAATCAAAACCAACGTTTAGATAAGGAAGTCATATAGTTAAGGGAAAAATTGAAACGTCTAGAAAAGGGCAAAATAGCAAGTGGCGAATGTGAACTTTGCGTTCAACTTCAAACACTAGTTGATCAACTAGATTCTAAGATTGCTAGAATGAGTACTAATACTCTAGATATGATATTAGATAGTGTTAAAATAGGAAATAACCAAAAAGGTTTAGGTATTCAGCAACTTGATTCGTCAACTAGTGAAAACAAAGAAACACAATTCGTAAAAGCAATAGAAAAACAAGCCATTGTTGCGGCGGATCCCACGGATCCCACAAAAAGGAAACCGGCTAGTGTATAGCCAGGGATCCGTGGGACTGCTGAAGCAAACAGTGGTAAAAACATAGCTTCCTCTTCTAGAACTGATTTTGTTATTGTTAATAAGAAGAAACCAAGTCACATTACCATTAGACAACCACCCCCAAGATATAAACAAAGTTTTGCCAGAAACAAAGATCCATCATTTTCAAAACCAAACACATCTAGGAGACCTAATAATGTTTACCCGAGAAGTAACCATCAAATGGGATGGAACTTAAATATGGAAAATGGTTTTCCATTTCAAAACTTTGCACCATGGAATGCATATTCACCTTATCCATACATGTCTAACATGAATGGAATGTTTAATACTAATGGACCCATGAACAAATGGGGACCAAACTTTTGAGTTAATTTTTTTTTGGTGTGCTTAAAGGTCGACCTAGATCCGGATGAGTGGATCAAGGATAGCGGGTGCATGAGGCACATGACTGGCAATAAAGATTTATTCTCCACATATGAATCCTTTAATGGAGGAAATGTGGTATTTGGAAATAGCAAAAGCAAAATCATCGGTAAAGGTACGATTTCTAACAAATCTCTAACCATTAACGATGTGTGTCACGTAGAAAACCTAAACTTTAACCTCTTAAGTATATGACAAATATGTGATGAAAAGTGTAACGTACTTTTTAATGAAACCGGTAGTAAGATATTAAAAAACGGCATAACCATAGGAAGAGGAATTAGGAAAGATGGAGTCTATGTCATTAAAATTGGTAATGAACCTAAAGACAAACTTTGTCTTACTTCTATGGATGATACTTTGACTTTATGGCATCGAAGATTGGGTCATGCCAATATGCGACTTCTTCAATCGCTATCATCCAAAGATCTAGTAAGAGATCTACCTAAATTAAAATATGAACATCACTTTTGTAATGCTTGTAATGTAGGAAAACAAGTCCATTCTAGTCACAAAGCTAAAAACATGGTGTCTATAACTAAGTGTCTAGAATTACTACACATGGATTTATTTGGTCCATCAGCTATCCAAAGTTATGGAGGAAACTACTACACTTTGGTTATAGTGGATGATTACTCTAGGTACACATGGACTAAATTTTTAAAGAACAAAACTGAAACGTTCAATTACTTTGAAATATTAAGTAAGAAAATCCTAAGACAACTAGGAAGTCCTATAGTGTCTATTAGAACGGATCATGGTAGGGAATTCGATATTGAAGTGCAATTTGGAGCCTTTTGTGATGCTAATGGTATTACTCACAACTTCTCGGCTCCTCGAACTCCTCAATCGAATGGGGTAGTTGAAAGAAAGAATAGAACCCTACAAGAAATGAGTCGCACCATGCTAAATGAGCAATCCATACCTCAAACGTTTTGGTGCAATGCCGTTGATACCTCAACATACATACTTAATCGAGTCTTAATTAGACCGATTTTAGGTAAAACTCCATACGAGTTACTTGGAGGCATAAAGCCTACGTTAGATCACTTTAGAGTCTTTGGTAGCAAATGCTTTCTTCTTAGCACTAAAGATTGCCTTACAAAATTTGATCCTAAATCAACCAAATGTATCTTTTTAGGTTACTCTCCTAATAGCAAAGCTTACGTCATATTAAATAAAGAAACATTGAAGGTTGAAGAGCCAATAAACGTTAAATTTGATGAAAGTCCACCCAAACCCTCTCCACCTCTTGTCGATGATGAGATTGTCGAAAGTGAAGCTATTGAATAAAAAAAAGATAAACGAAGAAGAAGAACCTTAAACGATGAAATCATAAATATTAAAGAGTCCAAATATCACCCCGTGGATAAGGTCATAGGAAAGCTAAATGAAAGAACTTTAAGGTCTCAAGTTCAAAACCAAAGTAGCTTGTTTTGTTTTGTCTCAACCATAGAACCTAAGAATACACAAGAAGCCATAAAAGATGAAAGTTGGGTAATGGCTATGCAAGAAGAGTTAAATCAATTTGTTTCTAATGATGTTTGGAAACTTGTCCCTCCACCTAGTAATCAAACCATAATAGGAACTAAATAGGTTTATAGAAACAAGTTAGATGCAAATGGTGTAGTGTCTAGAAACAAAGGTAGACTCGTTGCCCAAGGGTATAATCAACAAGAAGGAATAGACTTTGATGAGACCTATGTCCCCGTGGCTAGATTAGAGTCTATAAGAATACTTCTTGCTTATGATTCTGCTAATGATCATAAGCGTTATCAAATGGATGTCAAAAGTGCTTTTCTAAATGGTTTTATTAATGAAGAAGTATATGTAGCTCAACCTCCGGGCTTCATCGATTTTTAAAAACCTAAACATGTGAATAAGCTAAAGAAAGCTCTTGACGGTCTTAAACAAGCTCCAAAACCTTGGTTGATAGACTCAAGTCATTATTAATCAAACACAACTACACCATGGGGTTAGTTGATAACACACTTTTTACTAAGAAAAAGGAGTCACATATAATCATTGTTCAAATATATGTAGATGACATTATATTCGGATCTACTTGTCAATACATGTGTGATGATTTCTCTAAAATCATGCATGACGAGTTCGAGATGAGTATGATGGGAGAACTTAGTTTCTTTCTTGGTCTACAAATCAAACAAGTAGAAGATGGTATCTTCTTTAATCAATCTAAATACATTAAGGAAATGTTAAAGAAATTCGTTTTAGAAGAGTCAAAACCAATTAAGACAACAATGTCATCCGACACTAAACTTACAAAAGATGAAGACGGCGAATCCATTGATAACACAAAATATCGTGGCATGATTGGTAGTCTTCTCTACCTCACAGCTAGTAGGCCGGATATCATGTTTAGTGTCTGTCTATGTGCTAGGTTTCAAGAAGATCCTAAAACATCACATCTAGAAGCCGTCAAAAGGATATTTAGATACATTAAGGGTACGACTCAATTAGGATTATGGTATCCTAAGGGTACGGGAGTAGGAACAATTGTATATGCAGATTCTGACCATGTAGGTGATTATGTTGACCGAAAAAGTACAAGTGGGGTATGTACTTTTATGGGATGTTGTTTAACATCTTGGTTCACAAAGAAACAAATGGCATTAGCAATATCAACAACCGAAGCCGAATATGTCTCCGCCTGCAAAGCATGCCAACAAGCACTATGGATGAAACAAGCGTTAGTTGACTACGACATTCATCTAAGTGACATAGCCATTCTATGTGACAACAAAGGTGCCATCGATTTAAGCAAGAATCCGGTATTGCATTCCCGCACAAAGCATATAGAGATACGTCATCACTTCTTAAGAGACAATGTTCAAAAGGGGAACATCTCTATTGAGAAGGTAGCGTCCGAAGACAACATAGCCGACGTCCTCACCAAACCGTTGAAGCGGGAACAATTCAACCTACTTCGTCTTGGTCTTGGTCTCATGGAACAATCGTCGTAATTTGCTTTTAAACTCTACAAGGTATTTAAACACTACCCTTCTTCTTTCTGAGTTTAGGATATCTATTTTCACGCATAACTTACAAGCAATACGGGAATTCTCAAAACCCGAAAGATTTTTTTTCTCATAGTTTTCCTCTTACTTTTCAAGATAAGTACATTTTGCAAACACGTAATTGCATACACATATTTTTTTATAGAAACCTCTTTTCAAAAAGTTTTCTAAAAGGATACCTCTTCCCGTATCACTTTCACAAAAGCAATTTCTCACGTCTAGGACAAATCGCTTTTTCATTATTAGTACAAAGTAAAAACCCGTTTTCATTGCATCTCGTGTCTTTTAAATGCTAAAGAGGACACATAACTAATATGTGTTTTCGGGTACATTCATTTAAGCAACAATGAATTAGGAGCACTCGGGTTATCTCACATAATAGTGTGCTTTTTTCACTTCTAGTTTTTTTTTTTTTTTTTTCTTTTTAGGAGTCGAGATAACCACAACTCCAAATGGTTTGCATATAGGCACACTAGGCACAAATGTTTCCAAAAAGAAAATTTTTGAGCTGCCTGAATCACCAGTAAAACGGATCCCAAATCTTTGGGCCGGATCCCTCAAGGGAAGGATCCGTGGGATCCGTGAGACAGAAGCTAGTTTTATCATCTATTTTTCTCACTTTGGATGAAAACTTCAATATTTTTCATCATTTATTTTTATTTCTTTTGGAGTATATTCTTTAATGCTTGTGTTCTCATGATCACATGCCTTAAATTCATATCTAATCATTAGATTTTAATCCACATTTTGGGTCAAGCATTCATTTCAATGCATTATTTTTCTATAAATAGGATTCCCAAAATGTTTGCATATTCATCTCAACTTCTCAAACAAACACCACCATGTCATCCAAAATATCTTCCAACTTAGGTGAATCACCTAGTGCAAACAATCCCTTTCAAGAAATCCAAAATTTTGTCCTCCCACCTTCCAAAATACCATAATCAAAATCTAGGAAATCCGCACGGATTAGCATCCGGCCTTGTTGTTTAGTAAAACCATCATCGAATGGTTCATCACCAACCACTATTTCACCACAAGATGCTTCCATTATAGCACCTCCTTCATCACCAAAAATTACACCAACTTCATCACTCATCAACTCACCACCTAAGGTCACTCTTTTGGAACTCCTTAAGACTCCAACAAGATCTCAACAACTAAAACAAAAAGAAATAGTCTTTTTAACACCTCCCACTTCTCCAAACACAGTTTTGAAAGACCTTGAAACCTCACCACCCTTAGCTCCCATTTTGTTACAAGAACATCTAGTTTCTTTTCCACCATCACTTCCAAATATTCTGGACTTTGATCCGGTTTTTCTATCTTTTCCACCACAACTTTCGTATCTCACAAATCAAAGTCATTCGCACTCATTACCCACATCACTTACATTATGAACATTTCCAATCCACTAGGGATATTGTAATAGAAATTAGGGAATAAATGCGAGTCATACTCAACCTCATTCTTGATCGCATCAATATCATTACTCATCAAAACCTACATCCATAACCCTATGCAAGCATGGAAGGAATCATTATTACTATTTTTAATTTTAGTATTTTTCTTTTGAGTCATTTTTAAGAACAAGTCTTGTTCTTACTTTTACATGTTTGTATGTGGCGTAAATACCACTACATTTTGTTGTTTTATTACAAGGCCTTGTTTACATACCTTGGCTCCCAATCTTGATTCTCATCAATCACAAGATTATTTATGCATGTTACTACTAACCCATTCTTTGTAGGATTTTTTATTTTTCTCACTTGACGCCCCAATCTAGGGGGAGCTACCATCAAGGGGGAGTAAGCGATACGTGGACTACTTTTCCACATTTTGTTTCTTCGTTGGGTTAACTTTTTGTTTCGACAAAAAGGGGGAGAAGAAATAAAACTTAGGATTTCAAAACATACCTCTAATATTAAGTTTTATTCATCATAACATTATGTTTTGTCATCAACAAAAATGGGGAGATTGTTAATACAAATAAACCGTAAAAACGTTTATTAATATTTAGCGAGCTCTTTGTGTTTTGTTGATAACATATATAATGTTATCATAAGTAAGATTATAAGGATACATGTTATTTTTGTAAAGAATTTACATATAGTCATTTAATACAAATTGTTGTAATAAATCATTTGTTGTAATAGTTTATTAGGATGGGTAAAAATCACAACCCATGGAGCATATCCATAACCTATGGTATTGACCCATATCCATTAGACTAGATGCATTGCATCTATTAGATACATTGTATCTAATGATATACCCATGGACCAACCCATAACCCATGACCCATAACCAAAAAAACCCATGGGCTAAGAGGAGCGTCCCACGGATCCCTGACATTACACTAAACGGATCCCTTAAGGGAGGGATCTGTGGGATCCGTGGAACAGTGGCAAGATTTTGCCTATAAATAGAAAGCAATTTCTTCATTTCTCTTAACCCCTCTTCTTACTAACTCTCTCATATACTCTTAATCTCTTCTAACAAAAGATCACTTGATCTAAAGAGTTGTTCTTCTTTCTTCTATTGTGATTCTCATATAGGTCATTCTCTAAGGCGAGATCACGAGCTTACTACAAGTCATCCAAGCAAGGGGTCCTTGATTGATTTGTTTCTCCACAAGATTTCTGTAGCAAAGATCTTGTACTTGATATTTCACATAGTTGTTGTGTAATAGTCATGTTGGTTTGGTCCTCCGTGTTACGGACTCGGTATTTAGCTTTGTACCAGAAAAAGGTGTAAGAAACGTTGTGAAGGCTTCTCCGCCAAGTTGAAGTAGTTTGTTGACATAGTGCTTTAACTCTCGAGTAGGTAACTCGGGGAGTAGAGTAGGGCAAGGAAGGTGTCCTTGTAGCCGAACCACTATAAATCAGTTGTCTCATTTCTATCCTTGCTTTACTTTATTTACTTTCATTACTCTTAGATCTATACTTTATCTTCATCCATACGATTTCACATAACATTGAATCTAAAGTTTTTAGAAACTAACTTAAAATCGGCAAAACTATTCAACCCCCCCTTCTAGTTTTCCACAACTTTTGAAACTAAAGGGTATAAATAGTCATTTTACCAAAGTTAAGGGGTAAAACTTATCATATTACCAAAGTTGAAGGGTAAGAGCTATCATTTTATGAAAGTTTAAAGGTATACATTTTGTTTTTATGAAAGTCAAAGGGTATAAAATTGTCATTTCATAAAGGTTAAAGGTATAAACCGTCAGTACTTGGAATTATAAGGGTATACATGTAACATTTTATATAATACTTAATAACCCGAGAAATGGTAAACTTATATAAAATATGGTCTATTTTCACTGACGATAAATCGAACTATAAAGAAATAATCATAATAAATATTTTCATACACTAACTTTTGAAGAGATTTCCCATATACTTGAATACGAATATTGAAACTTGACATACCAACTCAGGTCGCGGGTCAGAGCCGTTTATTCACAATACTTAATTTTTTTCCATCCAGACTACTGTAACACCCAGGTGAGTTCATAGTCCCACTTTTTACTTGTTTTTTAAACTAGTGGGGAGATACATGCTACAAACCTGAACACAAGTATTTTTCTATGCTACACCTACACCTGTTTGCTATTGTTTATGTTACTTACACATACCACTAAAAGTCCTTCATATCATGAACCATTAATTACTTTACAAGTGAACACGAATCTAGTGAATAGATATATTAGAAGTTTACGCCCCATTTGTGTTAGCCGGTCAGGATACCAAATGCATTTTATTTGAGGACAAATAGGAGAATTGGCAAGCTCCTTACACGAGGGCACATTTGCTCACATCATCATTATGATGTTTGTAACCACGTCATTATGACAATTACACTACACCTGTTAAGGTTTGCGTTCATGAGACTTAAGGTAATATGTTGTGCAATGATATTATGAATTTTACTACTTTTCAAATTGTGTTCAACTGATTATTATACAAGCACTATGGATTCACTTAACCTTTGTGTTAACTTTTTAGCATGTTTTACCTCAGGTAACTAATGCACTACTTGGCATGGAGTGGCTATGGACTTTCTTACAAATGGTGTCCATTTCGTTATCATTCATAAAATAATGTGTATTTCAATAACTTCCGCTGTGACCTCTCTTTATGTAAACTTTGATTAAATAAATGAATAACTATTTTATTGAAAAACGTCTCTTTTCAAGTCATTTTCTATCATTACGATTGTGAACCATGAAGTAATACCCAATCCTTATTTCGCTGTGTATAATGAAATTTGGGGGTGTTACATCGCATCTCAAACCATTCCCATTGTGTCCTTCTTATTCCTAAGGTAACAAGGTCTAAACCTAAGCTTTTCAAGTTTTCTAATTTCTTGGTTTATAAAGAAGGGTTTAAAGATGTGGTTGAAGTGGTTGGAATGAGCATGTTGCGGGTCATAATATGTTTCGGGTTGTTAAGAGATTAAAGTCTCTTAAAGCTTCACTTCAAAAGCTTCTTAAGAACCAAGGGAACCTTTATGATCGTGTTAATAGGCTTAGAACGAAACTAGATAAAGCTCAAAAGTCTCTTGACAAGAATCCTGATTGTCCTATTCTTTGTGATGAGGAGTCACATTATTTGCATGCATTCAAAGGTGCTTTACTTGATGAAGAACATTTTTAAAACAAAAGGAAAAGGTTGAGTGGCATTGTGAGGGTGACTCAAATTCGGCTTATTTTCATAATGTGGTTTATTATAAGTGTCATAGAAGTCGTACTGAAATGGTTATGGATTCTAATGGCGTGTTATTTGAGGGTAATGATGTGATAGGTGTTTTTGTGAACGATTATGAGAATTTCCTTAGTGTCGAAGGAAGTACCATTCACCTTGACAACCAAGGGACGTTCTTGAATGGAATTAGTGCTTAAAAGGCTGATTTGATGATCCGTGATGTTAAGGATAATGAGATAAAGGCGTTTATGTTTTCAGGGATGATAAAACCTGGGTCCAGATGATTTCACTGCTGCATTTTTTAAAAATCATGGGACATGTTGGGGTCGGATATTTAAATGGCGGTTCATGAATTTTTCTCTAATGGTAAGCTTCTTAAAGAGCTTAATCATACTATCATTTCTCTTATCCCCAAAATTTCTATTCTATCTAGAGTGACTGATTATAGGCCAATATCTTGTTGTAATGTTCTATATAAGCGCATGGTAAGCTCTTTACTAATCTTTTTAAAAAGGGTCTATGTGATGTTGTTAATATTAACCAATATGTGTTTGTCCCGAGACGTAGAATTTGTGACAATATCATTCTTACGCAAGAGCTTATGAATATCTACCATAGACATTGTGGTCCCCCGTGACATACTTTTAAAAGTGACATTAAAAAAGGTTATGATATGGTGGATTTGCATTTTGCTAAGGGTATTTTAATTGGCTTCGGGTTCCATGCCAAAATGGTATCTTGAATTGTGACATGTGTTCTTTCTTATTCTATATGTGTGAACAAGAATCTATTTGGTATGTTCAGGGTAAAAGAGCCTTACGGAAAGGCGATCATATGTCTCTTTATCTTTTTACTTTGGTAATGGAAGTTCAAACATTTCTTTTTGTAGCAAAGGGTGAGGTCAATGGATGGTTTTCAATACCATCATCTTTGTGATAAACAGAAGATTATTAACATTTTCTTTGCAAATGATATTTTATTATTTTCCTTCAAGCATGCATTCGGTTTTAGTTCCAAGCATCCCAAAGATTAAGGCTTACTTTTGTAACATTCCAAATGAGGTTAAACATGACATTTTGATGATTACACCGTTTGACGAGGGTACTGATGTTGGCCCAATAGTTGGTAAGCGAAATTACTATTGAATGGGAATTGGACTTGGCCCAATAGTTGGTAAGCGAAATTACTATTCCTTGTACAAGCTCAAGTCCCTATGGTAAGTAATAAGGATACTGATGTTGGTTTATGGAAATATTTGCATGGTAATCTTAAACAGTTCTTGATCTCATTAGTGTGGAAATGTGTTCGTTTACGAGATAATAACGTGGATTGGCTCAATGTCGTTTTGTTCAATCGATGGATCCCGAGGCACGCGTTTCATATGTGGCTCGTTATAAATCAGAAATTGATGGCACAAGATCGGTTGAAACAATGGGATGTTAGTTCGGAGACTAAGTTAAACCTGCTTCATTGCACGTTGTGTGATCTTGTTCCAGATTCTCATAGTCACTTGTTCTTTAAGTGCTCAATTTCTATGTAGGTTTGGTTTATGGTGCATTCGATTTTGGGTACGAATCATGTTCCTCCAAGAATCAAAGATGTTGCATACTTTCTGATTCCGAGCTCAAAGGTGCATTTTGTAAGAAGTGTAATATCTCGTATTGTTTTAGCAACCACATGTTACTTCATTTGACAAGAGAGGAATTCTAGGTTATTCAAGAAGAAGTATAAATCTCATGTGTTGGTTTGTGAGACTATTATTGAAGGGTTTTATTTACAGATTTTAGGTTATCATAGATAATTATTATTAAAAAAAATTAATATGCGAAATAAAATGAGCTCTAAACCATAACCACATATTCATGCATGTGTTACAATAAAATAAATCTAACTACAATAATAGTTATAATGTGCGTACCTTTGATTTGCTCGGCATGATCAATCTTCTTGAATACCCATACAAGGAAGCTGCAGGTATCCACCGGTACTGGCACATTTGGAAACTTCTAGATGGTTCAGGTTGTTGCACATGTGATCCTAGATCACCACCTACATCGCACGAGTTATGTTTTAGGTTTTCGACCAAACCCTAATCTTAACCGATTAGGGTTTCGACCAAAACCCTAATTCACAAACTGACAAAATTTGGTTAGGGTTTTGGGGTGTGTGCCGATCGTCGACCGAGGGGGAGAAAGGGAGAGGGGTTTAGGGTTTTGTGTGAAATATGAGGAAGAATAGAATGCCTTTGTATTTATAGGACATAAAGGAACATTCTAGAGGCCTTTACTTATCCACCATGTAACCAAGTTTCACAAGGAGTCAAACCCTTCCCCTCTTGGGGAGGTTCGGCTGATCACTCAACAACAAACCCTCGGGTTTTTCGTTTTTCCTCTTTTACTCCCTTTATTGTTTATACTTTTATATTTATTAAATTAACTTCGTTAATTTAATTCTCCCAACCCCTTAATATTTATTAACTACGAATATTTACTTTCATTTGTGATGCAATGATGTGACCCTTTAGTACCTTAATTATCAGACGTGATTTCTTGCATATATATAGTTAAATATATATAAATATATATTATCTACGCACATAAACCTTTCAGACTCCCACTGGTGCAAGATAAGTGTATATAACTAAAATCACGACCTTACCGGTTCTTAAGAGTTCTCACACCTTGTAATTGTACTTCCTCGATCCTTATCAGTCTTCAGGACTGAATCCTCGTCAGTCTTCCAGACTGAACTGGTGTTATATAGAGAGTAGAGACTATCTTTTTTGCATTTGATATTCAAGAAAGTACCCCTAGCATGGACTCTGCTTCAACATAATTTCTATTCATTCTCATTTCCTAATAACACTGACATGAAGTACAATCATTCAATGTAGCTACGCAGTTACTATCAATGTTATATTGCGAAAGGCCAAGAATATCATCTCTTATTTTTCAAAGAGTCTACAAATCCTTCCTCAACTATTAGACTAATTATTCTTACCTCCCACTGAATCCAGCATTAGCACACAGCGCTACGCTTTTACGCTATAACTGGAAACTAAACAATGACTGAGTGAAAAATAAAAACTCTTAATCCAATATCTTAGGTGTTGAGGATATCTCACTGAGACCAACTTTTGATATAGTCCATGAAGTTATCTCCCATGGATCACCCAATACTTAGTCCCAGACGTAAGTACTACATAATCTATTCCTCTCTTATTTCCATTCTCACGTGAATAAGAGATCAGGCTTATTCACGATAACTATGAACAAAGGCGTCACCCCATGACGCACAAGCAGTTATGGTACGGTTTTGGGAATGTGACATGCACAAGACCAGGGATAAACAAAAAACATAAAATGTTTGGTTTTTAAACATAATGCATTATGAAAAATGAGTTCACAAAGCTCTTATTAATACATAAAATTTAAATCATCAAGAACACCTAATCTGATAAGCTATGCCAAGCCTCATCGAGGTACTTAATTCCTATACACTTTGCATGTTTACAGTGCTTACCATGAGGCAATGGTTTGTTAAGGATTAGTAGCATTATCCTCATTCAGAATCTGTACGATGATCACATCCCCTCTTTCTACAATTTCTCGTATGATGTGATACTTGCGAAGTGTGTGCTTACTCTTGTGATACGCCTTGGGATCCCTAGCTTGCGCCACAGAACCATTATTATCAGATAAAACTTCCACAGGATCTGAGATACTAGGAACAAGTCCAAGATATGTAAGGAAATTTTTAAGACACACCACTTCCTTAACTACGTCACTCGCCGTTATACTCCACTTCTGTAGTTAAATCACCTATATTGCTTTGCTTCGTACTCATCTAGCTGATTGCTCCTCCATTTAACCTAAACAAGAAACCAGACTGTAACGTGAAATCATCCTTGTCACTTTGGAAACTTGCATCAGTGTAGCCCACTACTCTGAGTTCCTTTTCTTGACCACCACCAAATGTTAACATTACATCCTTAGTTCTCCTGAAATACTTAAGGATGTTCTTAACTGCTCCCCAATGTTTTACTCCTAGGTTCGATTGGTATCTTCTTGTAAGACTTATAGCATACGCGACATCTGGTCGAGTACATAACATAGCATACATGATAGACCTAACTATAGAAGCATAGGGATGTCCTTGCATGTAGCTAATCTCTGGTTCCTTATTCGAGCACTGGTTTTTGGATAAGAAAACCCCTTTAGGCATTAAGACATACCCTGTTGGAACCACTCATTTTAAACTAATTCACAACCTTGTCCACATATGTACTCTCGCTCAGTCCAATCAGCCCTTTTGTCCTATCATGATTATTAAAATCTCAAAGATATAGGCAGCTTAACCAAGATACTTCATATGGAAACACTTAATCAGCCAATTCTTAGTTCAAGTTAGCATCCTCGTGTTGTTTCCAATGATCAATATGTCATCAACATATAGGACCAGGAATGTCACATCTTTTCCACTTTTGATGAAGCCATATTTTTTATTTTCTCATTAGAGCAATGATTCTAGCTTCTAGATGCCTGCTTTAATCCATAAATGGATATGAGCACCCTGTAAACTTTAGTAGAACTCTTTGGATCTACAAAACCTTCTGGTTCTGTCAGTGCGGTTTTGACATCCATCTACCATATATCTCATAGTTGTAATATGCAAATTTGGCCATCATAATCCTAATGGACTTCAGCATGGATACATGTTATAAATTTTAATCATAGTAGACGCCATGAGTTTGGGTGAAACCTTTCACCACCAATCTTGCCTTATGATTTTACATATTTCCATCCGCGTCTATCTTCTTTTTTAATACCCACTGTTTCAAACAGTTTTACACATGGGAGGCAAACGAGCACCCAAACTTTGTTTTTTACTTACATGGGTTGCATCTCAGTCTCCATGGTATTATGCCAATGCAGGTTCTGAAAAATCCACACTACCTATCATAAAGCCATAGTATCTCTCAAGTTTGACCTGAGTCCTTTGAGACCTGCGAAAACTCTGTGATTCATCAACAACTGCAACAACTCTTGAACCTATACATTTTGTTGTTGATTTCCTTCCTCCAAAGTTTCATTCATTTGTTCCCCATCTACTGGCTTTAGTAGATCCATTTCTCTGTTTATTTCCTTATGGAGGAAGACCTCTTCAAGGACAGTACCACTTCGAGCAACAAAGACTCTGTTGTCAATTGGTAAGTAGAAATAATATCCCATCATTTCCTAGGGATACCCAACAAACACACACTGCTATTATATTTTGGTTGGCTGCCAAGCTTATACTTCAAACTACCACTTCATCCATTTACCGAGCTATTATATGATTATTGGATTCATGTGTTGACTATGCTATTATATGATTATATGATTACATGATTCCTCTATTTACTATGTTAATATGTGATTATCTGATCCATCTATTATCATGCTAATATCTAAGTATATGTTACCATGCTAATATGTGACTATTTGATTCGTCTGGTTGCCATGCTAGTATGTAAGCATTTGACTTATCCGTTTATCATGTTATACCTTTGTTTCGTTATTTTTATGGGCGATAATTATCAATTAGTAATCTTACCTGCTATTCGTGACTACCATGTTTGTACTTCTGGTTTGTATTTTTTGATGCTTATGTTAATTGGTTCGACATGGTAATTGGTGTTTACCTGACTTGTTGATCTGCCATGTTAACACTTCTGTTTATGCTACTGTTTGATAATGGAAAATGGTTCAACTTATGCTATCTGTTTAGTTGACTTGTTTTGTTTGCCATGCTATATTCTTGTTAGTTACTTCATTTTAATTATGATGTTCGTTCAGTATCCGTATCTGATACATGCGACTAATATGCTTATATTTTTGTGAGTATTTCCACTTTCTGTTTATTAATTGTTGATTATCTGACTTGTGTGATTGACATGCTTACATTCTATACATTTGCTTCCGCCTACTTATAATTTCCATTTAGCTTATGTATATATCTGATTATCTGATTTGTTGTTTTCACCATATTTATGTGTAGCTGATCTACTGGTTGATACACTTGTTCACTGATTGGTTACTTGTTTTGATTATAATACTGTCCATCAACTCCTATATGATTATCTTTCGATACTTGTATGTTTGGTTATTTATATGAGCTTATATTTGTTTAATGATTCGCTGCTTTGCTTTTCTTTGCTTTGGTCTTCTTTGATTTCTGTTCCTTCTGGATATCTGTTAATATTGTGTTCTGCAGGCTCCTCATTGACTCATAGACTCATTGTGCTCATTCGTTACGACTTTGTTATCAGTCTCCTTTGATTCATTGTGCATTTTTGTTTATGTTTAGCTTTCGTTTGTTATATCTGTTCACTGGGCTTTTTAAGCTCAGCCGCATTTTTTTTCTATGCGGCAGGTACCAAGTGGGATGTTGGGCTTGATGGGCTGAGAGTAGGAGCATTTGAGTGAACCGACCCTAGTTTCCCTTATCATTTTGGACTCACTTGGAAGAACATTTGTTTTGATAATTTATTTCTTTTAGACCTATTGGAATATGTATTTCCTTTTGAAGTCATTCATTTATATGACTTGGTATTTTGTTTAATAAGGCTTCCGCTTGCAATTTTTTATTAGTATGTTCTGATATGACTCCATAATGTGACATTCGGACCCTTGTCGGGTTGGGGTGTTACAATTATGGTATTAGAGCCAGGTTTTGCAACCTTCGAGCTTAGGATATGACCTGTGAGGATTTGGGTAGAAATTAGGCTTCTGTTTGTTTTGACATATTCCGTTTGGTTGGACCTTTTTGTTCAGATTTGATTTTGATATTCTTTTGTCTCCATTGATTTGATCCTCCCCCTTCCACATTTGATTTTGGTCTATTTTGTCTTTGCGGATTGTATGTCGATCGTTTAGATGGTGGCTACTCGTAGAATCGAAGATGCTAATTCGGATCCTGAGGTTGCTACAATGGTTGCTGAGTTTGAGAGGTTCGTAAAGAAGCTACATCCCAACGTTGCTGGAAACATCAAGATGCTACAGGAGAGAACTGGATAAGACAACAAGAGGAGAAAAGACGGAGATGAGATTCAACAAGTGGGCACTCAGAAGGCGTACGAGCAGAAGAACTATGACCGGCGTATTGCAGATAGGCATAAAAACTACTACTAGGAGTTTAGACGTATTGATGGTCAGCAGTTTATACGTGCTACTAGGTCATCGTATCTGGGAAGAGATGCTGAGAAGATTTCTTCTGCTCCATGTGGTTTGTGGGGCATCGGGCCTATGATTATCTTGAGAATGGTGGAAGATAGAGCTACCGCGATTCTTGGTCCCTCTCATTTGTTTTATCACGCGTTTTGAGGCAGTTTGATATTTTGTTATATGATTTTGATTAATATTACTTTTCTTCAGTTTTTTCAGAACTCAGTTTGAATTGTGAAGTTTTATGATTTGGCATTTTTGTGATACGTCAGCTTTGTATCATATCTCATATCTCTTTGAGAGATTCGATTATCATTTTTTTGTTTATGTGATTCATATCAGCAAGATGAGATTTGTTATATTTTTGCATTGTTTCTAAGCCTGAGACTGTTTTGGATCGTCAGCAATGAGTCATGAGGAACCTTCTCAAGTAAGGAAGCCACCTTCATTCTTTCCGTGGATTGGTAAGTTTCGTTTAGTCTTCTGAGCATATTTTTTTGAAGTTTGGTTTGATGATATGCTTGTCACCTATATGTGAATCTGATTTGATTAATATTAGTAGACTAGTTTGTCATGACTCATAATAGAATATGTTAGCCTCGCTCTTTTATAAAGATAACGTCACATACGTGAATTGGACTAGATTCATAGTAAGTTGCACCCGTGGGGACTACTTATGTAAACGGGTGTTGATCCCAGTTGAGCAAACGATCTAATATAGAAACTGACTTGGAACAAATGCTTATTAAGTATTACGCGGAATTTAATACTTAATCTTAAGAAGAAGAACAATAAACATTCAACACCTCAATAGTATTATTAATACGAATACTCTTAACAGTATTAGGGTTTTACAACCTTGAAGTGTATCGACATTAGATATAGAACTTATGTATATCTAATCTAACCTTGGACCTCCTTTTATAGACTAAGGAGTCCTTTACATTATACAATACGTAACCTACAAGATAAATATCTTTTCCATATTTATCTAATACATAATACTAAACCGACTAGCCGCGGTTTGTCTTCATCAGCGGTTACATTCTTCTGTCCGTGGTTATATCAAACCTGTCCGTGGTTCCAGCACTTAGAGTAATTCTTGATTCAAGGAACCTAAAACCCAACAATCCTCCCCTAAACTTGATACATTCTAACAGAATTCTCAAGTTTCCTTTAAGCTCAAAACATCTGAATTGGAGGATGTAGCCAAACACTTACTAGATTTAAGAATTTTCTCATATTTCAGCAACAAATCATAAGCTTGACCATCATAGGGTAACATCATCTTGATAATACCAGGCTTTAACATCTGAGTAATAATTCATGGATACTTATTCAACTAAGGATAATCACCTTCTACAAGCATGTGAATAACTTTTCCAGAAACAGTTAAAACATGAACTCCACAAGTTTGATATAAAAACCATCTTGTTACAGTACCATTGTAGAGTCCTTTCCACTCAGGTTCATCATGAGTTGGTTCAAATAAAATCTGTTAGTGCAAATATTACGATATTTAATCTATACAGTCTCGTTTGTTTTGATTGATGACAAACATGTAACTTGTAATACATAACGTAAAATGTACAAGTTACTTGTAATTACATTTGTCTCAACATACATTCAACACCTCTCGATGTCTCAAGTCCTCGTATGTTACAACACAGGTTCGTACATGTTTGTTATGTGGCATTATGATCAAACCCATTAACAAATCATTTAGAATGTTTAAAATACATTTAGAGTCACTAAGTATTTTAATAGGTTAACCATTCTATTTCGAACCTCATTTTACATTTTGCATTCACAAGTATTTCAAAAGGTAACTAGACATTTTATTAACTAGTTACATAATACATTTTACAAGTTTACCTTGATAAACCTTTTAATCTAAAAATGGAAATACATGTTACATCATGTCATGCATCATCTTTGAAATCCTTGGAAGATCACTTGAATATTTTGGTTAGATTGACACACAATATATCAAATGTGATCTTAGTAAGATTTGGTAATATCTTGGAAAGATTTGAAGAAAGATTTTTTAGATTTTTGTCGGGCACCCACGGAACCCTTTCGTATAAAGGGCGGAACCCTTTAAAGGGCTCCTTGGTCCGTGGACGCTCCTGTCCACTTTTGGCTATAAATAGAAGCCCATTGTTTTCCCATTTCTTCACCACTTCAAATCACATCTTCTCCACCTTCTTGCATACATTTAGATCAATCATTAACAATGTAATAACATACATTAAACACCCTAATGATCATGATCATAATGCTTCTAACATTCATCTTTGTTGTAAGTATACTCTTTGATCAACCAAGGAAAGTTTGGAGATTTAGCCATCCCCACTTACCACAAGTTGAAGATCTATCACAAGAAGTTTAAGGAACTTGTGATCTTCATCATGAAGGCTTCCTATCAATGGAAGTTCATTTAGAAGTAGTTATTCATATCCATTAGACATTTGTGTCATGGATCATTAGTGTAAACATCATTGCATCATAACAACACTTTCACCAAACTAGATTAGATGGTTTATGTGTTTGTGCCATAAAACACAAGGTTTATTATGTTGGGCCATAAAACATATTGGGAGTGGTTGTACCCTTGTAAAAGAACTCGACATCTAGCTTAGTGTCGGAAATATTGTATAGGCGACGTTAGGTTGGTTCTACCTCGAACTAGAACCGGTATTTAGCTTTGTACCGGAAAAAGTGTTAGCGACGATTGTAAGGTTTTCTCCGCCGAGAAGGGAGCTTGTTGATTTAGTGAAGTAACTCTCGAGTTGGGTACTCGAGGAGTGGAGTAGGGCGGAAAGGAGATCCGTGACCGAACCACTATAAATCCTCGTGTTCGGTTTGAACTTTCCTTTCTTTATCTCTTTACTTTTATACTTGCACTATACTATTGTTTGTGATGTGGTTTGATGTTCATGATTGTGTGACAACTTGGTTTACCATACTTTATATTAGTCACAAACAATAATTGGTACTTTCATATTATAACAAGCTTCATAAGCGATTTGATACTAAAGATCTAAAGTTTTTAAACGGTAATGTATTCACCCGCTCTACGTTTCCACAATTGGTACCAGAGCCATGTAGCTCTTATTTTCAAAACAAATGGTTTTTAAAATAGAGTACGATCCATGAATCAAATTACCATTGAAGCGAAAAATAATATAAAAAATGCTTTGCTTGTTATACTTAGAAATTTTGTTGTTAAATGTAACTTTGTATACAAGCTTGAAGGTTTTCTTGACAAATAAAATAAAAATTTTGTTGAAAGAACTAGTAAGTATTGTATTGTGTGCTTATAGAAAATTTACAAAGAAATATGATTTTAAAGGAGTGTTTGGGATAACTATAAATTTAGTTGAAAAATCACCTCCGTAAATGTTTAAGATAAGTTACATAAGTAGATATGTTGTTAAATATGTGTATTATATGTTTACTATGAAATCTAGTAAGTCACACACGTTTTCTCTATGTCAAATACTAGTTTTGGTGAATCTGTCTCAGAGGACCACGGCACCAAATCTTATAAAGGGCGGATCCCTTTATTTGGTTCCGTGGAATCCGTGTGTATAGTATGCATTTTTTTGGGCAACTTCAAAAAATCATAACTAATTAACCGTAAGTCCGTACGAGTCGAGCCACCTATCATTTTAAAGAGAATTGAGTCTACTTTCATTTAAAAATACTCTCATGGCCTGAGTCTAATTTTAAATAAGTGAAATATACCAAATACTACAGTATGTCTAAAATATTGAGTTTCGCTTTAACATAAAAACTCAAATTTTTGAATCAAGCAATTTAAGTTGGTATTCTTAGAACTTTGATACAACTTCCTTTGAAACTAAATAATTTGGTAATATGTTTAAAGGAAACTAATCAAGCTTGGTATACATCGTCATATTTAAACACAAAATGACGAAAAGTGTCTTTCTTGTTATGCTATGCTAAATGACCACTTGTTTATGTTGTTTGCATATATGTTGCTTGCTTACTTTTCAAATTGTTGTTTACACTTGTTTGTTTGCATAATATAAGTGTCAATCTTGCCATGTTATTTATTCGCTTGTTTGACGATTTCTTGTTTATGCACAATAGGTTATTTGATAGATTTTGTGCACTAAGTTGGAAAATTGTTTTATCATCGATTGTAGAATTAGATCACTTCATTTGCATAGGTTATACTAACATCTCGCATAACTTATGAAATGTCATAACTCACTTAGCAATAAGTACTAAGTAAATTTGTCAAGTACTTTGAAAAATGAAGGTTTTAAGAGAGTGTTTGGTACAAGGACAAAAACAATGTTGTATGATGTAATTTATGTGTTTTCGCTTCGTAGGATGATAAACTAACTTAAAACATTGATGTATGCTAACCGGTTCATGCAGGGGATAACACACGGGTGTTATCAAATTTTACCCATTTTCACTTATATGTGAAAATCGTTAGCCCTTGGTCAAAGTCTATGCTCCACTATGTTTGTATATGTGTTATTGACTTTTCCTAACTAGAAATGATTAATTTCACATGTTTTAAGCAAAAATTCAGGTTTCGAAAACTCCCCACACCTAAAAATGGGTCTGTGAAGTTTTCTGGTGTCCACGGATTAGACGGCACCAAAATTTGGTACCGTCTGTTATGCATTTTGGTACCGCCGTTCCTGCAGGCGGACCAAAGCGACACCAAATTAAGGGTTTCGCCTGTGCGAAAAATTGGTGTCGTGGATTCTACAGGTAAGTTGTTTAATTTTACTAAATCTCGCAATCTAGATTACCAAATTTTGTTTCTAGGATAGTTGTTAATGCATATCTTTCATACCTCACTCAACACATCCTCAATGAATTAACTTAGGATGTTTGACATGATCTTAGACACTTCCATCTCATTAGAAACTACTATCTTTGTATGAATTAACATCAAGTGCATGAATCCTTAGTTCCATAAATCGACACATTCAGAATGGTCATTTTCACACCTTCACTGTTAGTTTTCCTTAAGCTTAGCATTTCTCAAAGCAAAGTCAAAATGACTAAATCTTTAACCTCAAATAAGACACTTAAGAAAACCACTAGGATTAGCATTCGATCTTGTTGCTACATTAACTTGAACTCTTCATCCTTAGACTCATTACCTCTCAACATCTCATCACCCATTCAAGATGTGAACTTTCTAAACTTAAGTACTCCAACTCCACCACCAAAATCACCCACCATTATGACTACTTCACAACCATCCAAAACACCGTCACTACCAAAGTCTCCAAAGCTTGTCTCTATCAAACTTTGTGCAACACCACCAACATCTCCTCACCGTTTGCGGATGACTTAGATGACTTACCGAGACTAACAAATCTGGACTCATTGTTTGCAAAGGTATCATACACAAGTCTATCATATGACTATAGATATTGTTTTGTATCTACATGTATTGCCTCACTTGGTTAACATGAAAATAATGTGTCATCCTTTAAGACGATAAGTATTTACATAGAGTCATAACTCACACGTATGTTAAAGACATACTATCAAGTCTTGTTATACTTGAGTTCAATCTAAGCTTTATAATCTCAACAAATTAGGATTGACAACTTAAGTATTTCATCCGAAATATTCAAGTATATGCGACTTACGATTGTAATCATTAAAAGTCATATCCGAAAAATCAACACCCAAGTATTTTAACAACACATGTTGAAACACTTATCCAAAACAAACAACCCATTGTGCCACTTATCCCTCTTTGACACCTACTATCCCTCTTCCATCTTTTGGCACCATTAAGAGTATTGCTCATGATCTTCCAAGAGCATCCTTTAAATCAAACGTCCCCTTTCAAGGTGAACCTATACCTCAGCCCCTAAGCTTCATAGACATGACCAAAACTTCAAGCACTTCACCCACTACTTGTAGCAACCAATGAACCATAAGAATTAGTATCCGTACCTTTTGTGTTCAACATCTATGGACAAATAATCAACCTAAGTACTCCCATAGCACAACAAACCCCTACATCGCCACATCCTTATTTAGACACACTAGAAGACCTACCACCTAGATCAACCAATCCACCATCCTTACCATCATTTGAATTCTTTGAGTGTAATGCTCAAAAAGCCCTTGTGTCCAACACTTGTACTGAATCAAATGCACGTTTGAACAAACTCAACCATTCTTTCCCACATATAAGGACATAGATAATTCATTATGGCTAGAACCTCAAATATCAAATAAGCATGGTGCTCTTGGTAATTGTTGTCAATTTCCACTAGGTATAAGTAGTACTACCTTCACAAATTATCAAAGTATTAGTAATACTTTGTCGTTAAACTTCTGCATAAATTTCGTTAAACCTCAAATCAACATTTTAACAACATATGTTAAAATGCAATCTCAAAGCCAACATCATACACCCCAAGCAACAATGACTCTTGAGGAGTATACATAAGAAACTCGAGTGAATTCATCTTGTCATCATCTAGTAAATATAATCTTGAGACCAAGTTTATTTAGATGGGACTATCCGATTCAAACACTTTGGCTTCATATCTTCATTTAGGAAAACATGATGTTTTGAAGAACATTATGACTAAGATTCATGCATTAAGCTTTCATTTTGTTAAAAGGATATTGTATATCCTATGCATCACTCTTGCGACACAAATAGTTGTGTTACAAGAGATTTCATTACACCTCATTGGCTAAATGATCTTGAAACAAACATCTACAAGTTCTATGAACCAGCATATCCAATTCATCTTGTCATACTTGTTTTCATAAGCATGATAACTTTATCCCATGGGATAATCTCATTTGTTGAAAGATACTATTTGTATATATTTCCTTTCAAGTGTACATCATAACCTAACCTTGCTCAAACCGAGTGCACATCCAAGGTTAAAACTACACATCTTTAGAGCATACACAAGATCTATTGACGTTGGTAACCTCACTTAGATTCTTGTTAAATAAAGAGCTCTCTTGAGAACGTTCTTAGTTTAACATATTCCATTCTCTAGTCTTAGATGATCAATTCACATTTAAAGTACACACTTCAACTCAACATAAAAGATGTCATCCATTAGATCATACAATTAGCTGTGTAATTTGAACAACTTTAGATTCTAAACACAAGATTCAAACACATTGTTTATCAAACACACCATTGTTAAAATTCATGTGTATAACATGACGTCTTCATCACCTTAGTTATATTGCATATTAGTTGTGTCACATTAAGCCAAGTATTGGTAAACTATCATCTTTTATGCACTTTAATAGGCAAAAGTAGGAGTTCCCATCTTTCTAACATGAGAATGACTACTGGAGAACCTATTGCACTAGAAACTCAATTTGACCTAACGGTTGAATTGCTTCCGAAGAGAAGTTGGGTATGTGGAATCACCCGAAAAATGGTCGTGTTTAGCCTTAATTGAGCACCGCTAGTAATAGTCTCATATTCATTCTCCAACTTGAAAAATCTGTTTTCCTATACTTGCCTAAGGTAAGTGTTAAAAAAAATTGATAGTCTGCCTCGCCTTAGGAATACTAATCAAACAAGTAGTATATATGACTTTTCTTTTAAAACCACTTGCATTGCACTTACATGTGTTGATTACATGTTCTTGTTTGATACGATAAGTTGATTTGACATTATCTTAGTGTTTGATAACTAGTCAAATGTGTAAACCTTAGTACGGTTTTATCTTCATAATGCTTGTATTCTTGTTTCATGCTACTAAACGTTTAAACCTAAACTTTATTTGCATGATGCTTACTTTTGAATTATTTTTAGCATGATTAACATGTTACTTATGAACTCATAATATGGCATTCTGATACGTGATAATTTTGATATGATATATTTGTGTTTGAAAGCTATTAGTTGGCATTCATTACATCGATGTGTAGTACGATCCAAATGATACATGCTCTTGTTTAAAATGATCAATTGTCTTGACATTTTCTTGGTGTTTGATACCTACTTGATTAATTGTCAAATGTGTAAACCCTAGAAAGTTTTTGTCTTTGTAATGCTTTATGCCACTTAATGTTAAGCGTAAACATGATTTGCATGATATCTAAGGTTGAAGAAATTTTTGTCATCTATATAATGTTTCACATGACTAATGTGAACTCATAATATGTCATTGATATATCCATGTTTGAAAGCTATTGTCTTTTGTTGACATTCCTTAAATCTATGCACAAGATGGTCTAAATGATACATGCTCCAAATTTTTATGTCTTAAACATGGCTTGCATAAATCTTTCATCTTGTTTCTTTTGCTTCTTGTCACACTATTTGTTTGCTACGTGTGCACATATAATCTGTCAAAGTACTTTTGGTATGACAATCTTTTAGAAGCCTTTTTATCTTACAAATTAATCACATAGATTATTGTATATCCAAGTATGCTTAAGTGTTGGTATGTGCTAAAACACATACCTTTTCTTTATCAAAATAGACCCAAAACAACCAAGAAAGAGCCGTTTATTGCTAATATTTGTGGTTTTCTTGAGTTTGTGTATGTGCAGGTATGGATATGTAAAAACACGCAAAAAGGAACCAAATCAGACGTAAATCCGAGCACGAGAGATTAAGAGAGCTTAAGCTGAGCCGGAAGGTCAGAATTATGCATTTATGAAGATTTCTAATCTCTGAGGATGATTTGTGAAGATTTGATCAAAGTTTGAAGAATTGGCAGAAATGGCCCCTCAACTTTGAGAATTGGCAGAGATGGCCCTTAAAGAATCAAAAGTTGCAAATTTAATCCCTGGTCTATTGAAGAATGACAAGTTCAGCCCTTGGTCTATGGTTTCAGAAGTTGCATGATTGGTCCTTGGAATTTCAACATTTACAACATTGGTCCCTAAATATTCACTACTAGTCCAAGTATATTAATCCAAATACAAAACCAATCCAATACATCCCTGGCCCAATTCACTTAAACTATCCACGGCCCAAACAAAAACCCAATATCACTACCCGGCCACCATATATCACCCCGGTATATCCAATCCAAACTAAACCCCAACCCATTTCCACCTTTGACCCGGCCATTTAAACCCGAAGTCAAAACCACGACCCGGTAACCACTTTGAAATAAAATAAACAAACCAAACGCGCCCTTACACAGGGCATCTCCTTCCCCAGCCAAACACACCCATTTTATCACCATTTTTCCACCTCCCAAACACCCAACTTGGTACTTAGAATCTATCCATCCTTCCAGAACCTCTGACTGTCGGATGAAGCTGCCACGTGGACATTTGGACCCCTTTGATTGGCCGTGACACATCATGATATGAAATGGAGCTCAGTGATTGGCTGTGGTGACAAGAGAATGAATGTGTGGCTGTGCTTAAGCTTCTAGGCTCTTCTGAATGAGAATCCAAGACCTTCACTTCTGCTATTTAAGGACCCTTGGCTCACATTTGCAATTTGTCCAATTCCTTATGTATTAGAGGAATTTTGATCATTTAAATTCTGTCCTTTTATGTTTTCAAATAGTTAATGTAACCTGTAATCTCAGTTTTTAATGCAAGTTTAATTTTCAGCTTTTCATTAATTGTCTAAATTTCACTTTTGGTTACATTGTTTTTTCAACTGTTCACAAGCTCAAAATAAAGACTCTTTAAATTCACATAAGCTTATTGAAGCTTATGTGAGTGTGTTTCTGCTATTACTTGTTCTTCAAAGTCAGTTTTGGTAAAAGTCAATAAAAGTCAAAACGGGTTAAGGTTTGGAAAGTCAAATTTCTTTGGGTTGATTTCTGGTTCCAATCTGTTCATTAGTTTAATTATGTGTTAATTAATCAGTTTTGAATTGCTTTTGGTAAGTTTTCATCTAGATCAGTTGTTAAATGCATTTTAATGAATTGAAAGTGGTGTTTGGATTAATGATTTGAACTACTTTAGAGGTCACACTGATGCATTAGATCAGTTGAGGTAAGCTTGTTATAGTCATTTGATATCATATCTGTGCTTGTTCTGCTGTAATTTGTTCCTTAAGTCAAAACCACCATTTTACTGTCTTGTGTGCATTTACTATTGGAATTCAGTTAGCTAGATCATCACATATGGGTGTAGGATTGAATAATCTAGCTTACTATAACTGTCATACATCATATTTAATCAGTTTCAGTTCAACATTTGCATTCTAATCTCAATAAAGTCAAAATTCATAACTGTTCTTCAAAAAGTCAAACATGTCAAAACCATTTTGTGCAGAATTAGCAGCAGGTGCACAGTGCTTGTTTTAGCTAGTTAAGGTCTCAAATTTGGTCAAATTGTAGTCTGCTAGGTAGTCTTCAAGTCCACATTTCTGGTTTTAGGTTTAGCTTATTGGATGAGTAATTTCAGTAGCTTAAACAGTGGGGGTCAGCCACTGTTTTGCTGCACAACAGTTAGCATATGCCTTAGCCACTTTTGTTTTGCTCTATATCTACTTCAACACTAGTCCATATTTGCTGAAATTTGGTACACATGTTCCCTGGTTGGTGGTCTTGAGAACCATGCTTTTAGTTTTCACTTTAGCTTTTTAGATAAGCAGTTGTGTCTGCTCAAATAGTAGGGCCAGATTAGCTTGTTTGCTTAAATTTCAGTTAGCTCAATCCTTGGTTAGATGCTCATTAGGTGTTAGAATTAGCTATAAATAGTTGCTGTAGAGTAGTTTTAGCATACATTAGCTTGTGTAATCAGTTGATACCATTTAGTGCTTATTTGCTTATTGTCAAGTGCTTATTTTATAGTAGTTTACATAGCAGCCTTCATATTTCCCAAATAAGCCCATGTTTTTATATTTTTATCAGATTTAGAATAATGTTTTAGAATTTCCCTGCCATTTTCATAATTTTTAGACACTGTTTGGTATTTTTCTTAATTAAATTTAGTTTTTAAGCATTTTAAAATAGCTTTTATTGCAAATAATTGAGAAAAAGTTCCAAAAAATAATTTTTCAATTTTAACAGTTTAAGATAAATATAAAAAGCATAAAAAATATTTTTCCTTATTTTTCTCCTTTTATTTGGTATTTTTAATAATTTAAATTAGATTTAAATAGTATTAAATTCATAGAAAATAGAAAATTAATCTGAAAAATAAAAAAATAGTTTTAAAAAGTCTTTTATGATATTTTAGATTTTTAGAAAGTGCTTTCATAATTTTCCCTTTTGTTTTGATAATTTTTAGTTAATTAGTCTTATTTTTAAAGTTAATAATTAGTTTTTAATTAGAATAAAATCAAGAAAATTCCTAAAAAAATAGTTTTAATTCATAAATAGTTTTCTTATATCATTTTTAGCATAAAAGTAATTTTAGGTTATTTTTCGGATCTAGATTAGACGTTGTTGCTTTTTATTCGCGTTTCGTTTAAAATCCCGTATTTACGTTTTAGTGTAGAATCGCGTAGTTTGCTTTTATTCTTAGGATTTCCCATAGATTTTAGTTCCCTTATGCTTTCCTTATCCCGTAGTTTAGATAATATCCTCTTATGCCCCTTATATTATTCAAATCCCGATTATTGAGACGTGAGTTGGAAATTCCATTCAACCCTCGTTCGGAACGATCTCGGTGCTCAAACCTGACACGTTTGAGTTACCCACATACTACACTTCTTATTATTGGTCAGTGTCCGAGCCGTTTTAAGTTTCTTACGGTTAGTCATTCACAAGTGGCTAGCTTGTGTGAGCAAAGCTTTGACGTTGCTTCGACAACTGCAAATCAATTTTTGGCGCCGCTGCCGGGGATTGTTTTGTTCACTGAATCAATTTTTGGCGCCGCTGACGGGGAGGGCTTGTAGCGAGTTTTCGTATTCCGTCTCGAATCGTGTGCATTTGAAGATCCTTCCTCGTGAAGTTATCGTTGATATTTGTACATATCCCTTTTATAAAAACCCAAAAAGATTTTCCTTTTCAAAATTTGTTTTAAAAACCCAAAAATATTCTTCTTGTATCCTCTTAACCCGATAATTCTTTTCTTTTACCCTCTATATGTTTAATTCTCATGGAGTCTCAACATTTCTTTCCACCCTATTGCTTTAAGTGTAGAGATTTGTTAAGAGATGATTCACTTTGTGAACGTTGTTTTTGCAAAGGGTGTGGATTTTATCGCGAATCTTGTACGTGTCGCCCTTTTGAACCCACCGGGGTTATCGATGACGATTCCATTGATTTTGAAAAAAGATTTGAGCGACGTCAAAACCACATTGAGAGCATGCTTCAAACTTTATTAAGCCACGTTCAAGCTCAACAAAGTGTTAATGAGGAACCCGTTCAAGTTATGGAAGACGATCACACTATTCCAGAGTTACCCGAAGAACCCACCGAGGGTCACGGAGATGATTTCTTTGAACAACGTGCTTTTCTGAACAACATTGAAAAACTTGAAGCATTACCAAAAATTTTGAAATGTAAGCTTGATGAACCCTCGATTCCTACTCCCTCTCCGGTGAGGGAGATGGAACATATTTCTGAACTCGAGGTGATTCCCGTTTGTACTCTCGACTCTAATCCGAAGAATTCTAGAATCGATCCTTCTCTTTCACGATTCACCGTTACGAGTCCGTCGAGTTACAACAAAACAGAACGAACTTATGAGCTTAAAACGATTTCTAACCAGAAAGAACCGGAGACCACAACGGAAGTGGTGGAACTTGCTAGCTCTAAGAGCACACCACTTGTCCCACCTCCGGATTCTTATCCCTTTCTCGTTTCTGAGCCTTTCATTTCCGACCCTTCCCCTTCACTCACGCCGGTTGAGAGAAGTAACGTTCTTTTGGAAGAGGTCGATGATTCTATTGTTACAGACATTGTTGAACCCGTAGACTCTCTCATAATCCCAATTGAGTCTGGGGTTGTTGATATTTGTGATGAGCCTTCTCTTGATGTTGAGATGTTCTCCGATTCCGATGATGATTCTTATGGAGACATCGATTTTGTCGACGATTTACCTTCTGAGCCCGAGCCAGAAGAAGAAGAGATTGAGCCCGATGTTATTGAGATCGAGGATCCAGCATTACGTGAAACATTGTCGAGAGTTTATCTTCTCATTTCCAAAATTGAAGCCCTTAACGATAATTCAAGTTCGCATCCTATCTCCGTTAAAGATAGTGATTTCTCTCCCGAGCTTGAGACTTTCCGATTTGATGAAGAGATTAGTGGCAATCCCACTATGGCAGATGTTTATCCTCCGATTCTTGAACGATTCTACTTTGATGTTGATGAGAGCAAGGTTTTGAACGAGATTTCCGATACTCCGGCTGATGACCCGATCATTGAGGATGCTATTGATGACCCAATACCACCGGGTATTGAGGATGTTGTTATGAATGATCCCGAGGGGGATATGATGTTTCTTGATGGACTGCTCGACTCTTCTTTCTCTCATGAGTCCACCATCACCTATCCCGTTGAGCCCGCATGTGAAGACAAGATCTTTAAACTCGGGATATTCATAGATGAGCTTTGTGCTAAAACCGTTGTTAGAGAAAAGGATCCTCACTTGGATGCCTTCATTGTTAAGCTTTCACCTCCTTACCATGAGCTCCCATCATTCTTGGAGTTTTCTCACTTTGATCCGTCATTCTTTCGTCCACCCGCTAAACCGCCGGATGATGGATCGATCTTTCATATGCCTTATGTGAGTTTGGGAGGAGTCATTCTTTATGTGCTGGAGCCCGACATTTTCTTTCCCTCCCAAACCACCCAGTCTCATTCTTTCGGGAATGAGGACACCGTTTTTGACCCTGGTATCTCTACCACTTTCTTCCCCAAGGACAAATGAATTCGGGGACGAGTCAGGCTAGCGACTCGTTTAAGAAAAACAGTAGCGCTTCGTGGGAGGCACCCCATGCTTATCCATCTATCTTCTTTCTATTTTCTAATAAGTGACGCGAAGGGGTCCGCCTCTTCGATTTCTCGTGTTTGGTTGTTTGTGATGTTGTGTTCAGGATTTTGCCGATATGAAGACTCTCGTGCTCGAAGTTTGTCATTTCTCCACTCGAGTTTCATGATCGATGCTGATGGAAATCCGATATCCTAATCTTATCGACTAACGTTTATCTTTTAGCATACTTTATAAACGGCTTTTAGATTTTCGTGATACCCTTGCTTTAAACATTGAGGACAATGTTTCGTTCTAGTCTGGGGTAGGGTAATCTTCGATTTGATTTGACCGCACTTGCTTATTTCTGTTGTGTTTCTCTCGTAACCCGTTTTTCCTTAGAAAATAAAAAATTGTGCAAAAATGAGCAAAATTTAAAAATTTTTGTAAGCTTTTGTTAGTCTTTTTGATTGAAAAGTTTTGCTAGTCTCTTAGATCAGAAGCTATAAAATGCAAATTCTAGCTCACAAGGCCAAGATTTTGCAAGTTTCCCTGAGTGACTTTAAATATGCATGACTTGATTTCATTAGACGAAGCATTTGCTAAGTTAATATATGTTTTGACACCTTGATTGACTTTCCGTTGGTGAGAGTAGGAATGGAATTCTGACTTGACCGGGCGTGTTGAGCCCTAGCTTGTTCCCTTAACCATAGATAATCTAAAAAATTATCGGCTAAGCATCTGCGGATCTCATTATTTGGGATTTTAAATTTGCAAAGATCGAGAAATGATAGAGTTACTTATGAGTTTAGATGCTAAGCGTGGAGTAGTTGGTTCTCTTTAGAGCCCATCGAAGGTACTTATGGCTTTTTGTTCCCACAAAATTGTTTCACCCCATATCTGTCTAAATAATTAGAGATGTCTAGTTTTTGGCGATAGTTAGTTCTTTATCTTCTTAAAAGAATCTTTGTTTTAAAGATTGGGTACACATCAAGGATCCGTAATAAATAATTGAGAAATAAGTGATAAGTGATAATGCAATAAATAAAGTTGTGAGCTGCGGTGTCGAGATCGGATCCTTGGATCTTTAGCCGGGATTGAATGAGGTCTTAGCCTATCCAGCCGGGATTCTCATCTCATGAAGCCTATAGTCTTGGAATTACCCCGTGAAGCTCCGTGGTTCACAGCTCATATAAGTAAAGGTATAAGTGCTATATAAAAAAAAAAAAAAAAATGTTTGAAAAATGAAAATGAAAAATCAAAAGTATAAGTGAATAAAAATTCCTTGATGTGGACCTCATTTTTACGACAATGGTTCTTGAGGGAAGGCGGATAACTAATTATCGACTTAGCTTTATATCTTTATCGGAATAAAAGTTATCGAAACGAGAATTTGAAGAAATTCATTTCTCACAAAAATAAAAAAATCTAGAGGAAAATAGGAAAATGGGAACAAAAGGTAATTACACAAGTAACTTCCATGGGTAGTGTTAGCATCTAGAGTCATATGTAACAATGATTTCGGTTTTACGCTTAGTTTGGGAGTTGTGAAAAATCAGGGACGATGTATTCTATCCGTATGGTCACTTCACGCTGTGTTGTGTTTTCTACTCTGTGATCCTAACGTGTCGTTTGAAAAATGTTGGAGTTATTGATCGACATGAAAGTTCAACAAACCGTCATTCATAATCGGAATGTGCTTAATTGTAATATCTATATATGTGAATTAAAAGGTAAACGGGGCGTTTTTAGAATTAAGGCTTTCTTAATCTCTTTTGAGGAACATTGACTACTTCTTCTCTAATTGGTTTGTCTGAACTGTTTGAAGTTTCTTACGGTTAGTCATTCACAAGTGGCTAGCTTGTGTGAGATAACTTGATGGTTTGGACATATCAATGGTTTAGTAGGAAGAGATTGAAATCCTTGGTTTTAGAAGCGTGAGTTGATTGCATTGCGTGAGGACACGGCAATAGTTTCGTCTGGGGTATTTTGGTATGTGCTAAAACACATACCTTTTCTTTATCAAAATAGACCCAAAACAACCAAGAAAGAGCCGTTTATTGCTAATATTTGTGGTTTTCTTGAGTTTGTGTATGTGCAGGTATGGATATGTAAAAACACGCAAAAAGGAACCAAATCAGACGTAAATCCGAGCACGAGAGATTAAGAGAGCTTAAGCTGAGCCGGAAGGTCAGAATTATGCATTTATGAAGATTTCTAATCTCTGAGGATGATTTGTGAAGATTTGATCAAAGTTTGAAGAATTGGCAGAAATGGCCCCTCAACTTTGAGAATTGGCAGAGATGGCCCTTAAAGAATCAAAAGTTGCAAATTTAATCCCTGGTCTATTGAAGAATGACAAGTTCAGCCCTTGGTCTATGGTTTCAGAAGTTGCATGATTGGTCCTTGGAATTTCAACATTTACAACATTGGTCCCTAAATATTCACTACTAGTCCAAGTATATTAATCCAAATACAAAACCAATCCAATACATCCCTGGCCCAATTCACTTAAACTATCCACGGCCCAAACAAAAACCCAATATCACTACCCGGCCACCATATATCACCCCGGTATATCCAATCCAAACTAAACCCCAACCCATTTCCACCTTTGACCCGGCCATTTAAACCCGAAGTCAAAACCACGACCCGGTAACCACTTTGAAATAAAATAAACAAACCAAACGCGCCCTTACACAGGGCATCTCCTTCCCCAGCCAAACACACCCATTTTATCACCATTTTTCCACCTCCCAAACACCCAACTTGGTACTTAGAATCTATCCATCCTTCCAGAACCTCTGACCTGTCAGATGAAGCTGCCACGTGGACATTTGGACCCCTTTGATTGGCCGTGACACATCATGATATGAAATGGAGCTCAGTGATTGGCTGTGGTGACAAGAGAATGAATGTGTGGCTGTGCTTAAGCTTCTAGGCTCTTCTGAATGAGAATCCAAGACCTCCACTTCTGCTATTTAAGGACCCTTGGCTCACATTTGCAATTTGTCCAATTCCTTATGTATTAGAGGAATTTTGATCATTTAAATTCTGTCCTTTTATGTTTTCAAATAGTTAATGTAACCTGTAATCTCAGTTTTTAATGCAAGTTTAATTTTCAGCTTTTCATTAATTGTCTAAATTTCACTTTTGGTTACATTGTTGTTTCAACTGTTCACAAGCTCAAAATAAAGACTCTTTAAATTCACATAAGCTTATTGAAGCTTATGTGAGTGTGTTTCTGCTATTACTTGTTCTTCAAAGTCAGTTTTGGTAAAAGTCAATAAAAGTCAAAACGGGTTAAGGTTTGGAAAGTCAAATTTCTTTGGGTTGATTTCTGGTTCCAATCTGTTCATTAGTTTAATTATGTGTTAATTAATCAGTTTTGAATTGCTTTTGGTAAGTTTTCATCTAGATCAGTTGTTAAATGCATTTTAATGAATTGAAAGTGGTGTTTGGATTAATGATTTAAACTAGTTTAGAGGTCACACTGATGCATTAGATCAGTTGAGGTAAGCTTGTTATAGTCATTTGATATCATATCTGTGCTTGTTCTGCTGTAATTTGTTCCTTAAGTCAAAACCACCATTTCTTGTCTTGTGTGCATTTACTGTTGGAATTCAGTTAGCTAGATCATCACATATGGGTGTAGGATTGAATAATCTAGCTTACTATAACTGTCATACATCATATTTAATCAGTTTCAGTTCAACATTTTCATTCTAATCTCAATAAAGTCAAAATTCATAATTGTTCTTCAAAAAGTCAAACATGTCAAAACCATTTTGTGCAGAATTAGCAGCAGGTGCACAGTGCTTGTTTTAGCTAGTTAAGGTCTCAAATTTGGTCAAATTGTAGTCTGCTAGGTAGTCTTCAAGTCCACATTTCTGGTTTTAGGTTTAGCTTATTGGATGAGTAATTTCAGTAGCTTAAACAGTGGGGGTCAGCCACTGTTTTGCTGCACAAAAGTTAGCATATGCCTTAGCCACTTTTGTTTTGCTCTATATCTACTTCAACACTAGTCCTTATTTGCTGAAATTTGGTACACATGTTCCCTGGTTGGTGGTCTTGAGAACCATGCTTTTAGTTTTCACTTTAGCTTTTTAGATAAGCAGTTGTGTCTGCTCAAATAGTAGGGCCAGATTAGCTTGTTTGCTTAAATTTCAGTTAGCTCAATCCTTGGTTAGATGCTCATTAGGTGTTAGAATTAGCTATAAATAGTTGCTGTAGAGTAGTTTTAGCATACATTAGCTTGTGTAATCAGTTGGTACCATTTAGTGCTTATTTGCTTATTGTCAAGTGCTTATTTTATAGTAGTTTACATAGCAGCCTTCATATTTCCCAAATAAGCCCATGTTTTTATATTTTTATCAGCTTTAGAATAATGTTTTAGAATTTCCCTGCCATTTTCATAATTTTTAGACACTGTTTGGTATTTTTCTTAATTAAATTCAGTTTTTAAGCATTTTAAAATAGCTTTTATTGCAAATAATTGAGAAAAAGTTCCAAAAAATAATTTTTCAATTTTAACAGTTTAAGATAAATATAAAAAGCATAAAAAATATTTTTCCTTATTTTTCTCCTTTTATTTGGTATTTTTAATAATTTAAATTAGATTTAAATAGTATTAAATTCATAGAAAATAGAAAATTAATTTGAAAAATAAAAAAATAGTTTTAAAAAGTCTTTTATGATATTTTAGATTTTTAGAAAGTGCTTTCATAATTTTCCCTTTTGTTTTGATAATTTTTAGTTAATTAGTCTTATTTTTAAAGTTAATAATTAGTTTTTAATTAGAATAAAATCAAGAAAATTCCTAAAAAAATAGTTTTAATTCATAAATAGTTTTCTTATATCATTTTTAGCATAAAAGTAATTTTAGGTTATTTTTCGGATCTAGATTAGACGTTGTTGCTTTTTATTCGCGTTTCGTTTAAAATCCCGTATTTACGTTTTAGTGTAGAATCGCGTAGTTTGCTTTTATTCTTAGGATTTCCCATAGATTTTAGTTCCCTTATGCTTTCCTTATCCCGTAGTTTAGATAATATCCTCTTATGCCCCTTATATTATTCAAATCCCGATTATTGAGACGTGAGTTGGAAATTCCATTCAACCCTCGTTCAGAACGATCTCGGTGCTCAAACCTGACACGTTTGAGTTACCCACATACTACACTTCTTATTATTGGTCAGTGTCCGAGCCGTTTTAAGCTTCTTACGGTTAGTCATTCACAAGTGGCTAGTTTGTGTGAGCAAAGCTTTGACGTTGCTTCGACATCTGTGAATCAATTTTTGGCGCCGCTGCCGGGGATTGGTTTGTTCACTGAATCAAGTGTCTAAGTCTAACGACAAAACAATCTCATAATGAAATGTCTTGAATAAAGTCATATTCTTGCATAATATGATTGTTTTGATGCTATCTTGTGTGGTGATTTCTTGTCTACTAAGTGAAATGTGTTGTTTTTGCTTATATAACATGTTATCATTTGATTTCTATCATGTTAACATCTTTTGTCAATAACAAATTTGTTTTGTGGGTTGATAACAAATTATTTGTTATCTCAATTGGTTTTAACTTTTGTATGCTCATTTTGCATAATCCCCTTTATTGCTACGTAGATTAGTACTATGCTTTATGGGACCCCTACACTTGCATATAGTTTAAAAGCATATAGAATTAAGTTCTAGCGGGTTGGCTTTGCATTTTTGTCTTTCAACCGACCTCTTTCCAAATCTCAATTTAAGCTTCCGCTTTCCAAAAATCATCTCCATCATTATTTAGTTATAACAATACTCGAATCCTCTTCACTTCCTATTAGGAAACCACATGCCTCCTCATACGATCATCTCGTATTAATCGAGAAGAAGTACGTGACTTTAAGGTTGAAGCTCATTGTATGCTAACCATCATCCAGAAAAAACATTACTAAGCTCACCTCTTTCGTTAACCCGAATAACCTCCTAAACACTTTGTTGTCATTCCTTATTTGATACATTGCACATTATGTTAGATATCCACCAATTAAGGGGGAGAGAAATCCATTCACATAATTGTCTTTTGTCAAAATTTATGTCTCTTAGACTCTAAAATACCAACACATAGGTAAACACCACTTAGCTAAAACCGGTTCACGAAACCACAACTAGTTCAACCTTTTTAACCTTATATCACAAGTTTGCACCAATACCTCATCAAGTGAAAAACACATCATGTGTTTTACAAACTTCTTCATCTCCACAATCAACGAATCTAGGATTTTCCTTAAAACTAGCACCTTACAACTTCACTATCTAGAACACCATCATAGGATCTTATACTTTTCTCGCTTGACATATATCATGCATGTCATTGTTAGTGCAAACAATATATTAATCAAAACAGCCATTTCCAACACGTTGGTCCATCCAACTCTCACTTATATGATGTCATTCTCATCCTCATATAAGTACTCATTATTATTATTATTAGTATTTTCCATATTGTCTTCACTTCTTTTCAAAGTGATAATCATCCATGTCGGTCAAAACCATGCTAATACTACCTTTCCCATTGTCACCTAGAATAGGTCATTTTATAATTCGTGTCAATCAATGAACGAATTTATCTTCATGTTATCACTTTTATATATTCTTAGATAGAACACATTTTTGATTACTCTTGGGTTGAAGCATATGAGAACTTGCTCAAAACAATAGGTTGTTAGCATCAATAAATCATTCAAATCATAACCCTTATGCATCATTGAAATGCAATGTCCATTCATATTTTTTTTCTTCTTAGCTTTGGTCACTTAACATGACGAAAGGATTGCATGAGTCCATATTTTTATATTTGCTATACATACGAGTTTCTAACTCCTTAATAGCTTCCTACCTAATCACCACCACCTTCCATCACCACTTTCACTAATCATCACCACCATGGATTAGCGAAAACTTACTTTTGTAAATCTCGAGTCATCTATCATCACCACATGAATCCTACTAGTAAACCGACACCAACACTAGCACCACTAGTGGCACACCCGGTGGAAGACTTCATATCTTCTTTCTAGGAACTATTTTGTAGGCTTTAATCATATTATATTCTCACTTTTCTTATGATTGTAATTAGGAGACTACACTTCATGAGATCTTTGATTATATCATTTATCACATATATACATCTTATTTTTCTTTGTGAAAAGATGAAATATATTGCACTAATGTTTTTCATTGTAGGTTCATCACCATATACACTCGATTGTATATAACTTACTCATCTAAGGATGAAGTTTGCATCAATTATTTTTCTTATTTTAGGTGCTTCTTGACATCCTAGAACAAGGAGGAATACCCTTTAAGCACTCATATTGCATCGTCTATACACTTGGTTGTATATGACATATTTGTCTAAAGACAAAGCTTCAATTATACTAATATTTATTTTGAAGGTTCATCTTGACGCCCTAGAGCAAGGGGAGCTTCCGTCAAGAATTTACTGAATGCATCTTATACACACTTTGTGCATATCACTTACTCGTCCAATGACGAATATAGTTTTGCACTAATAATTGTTTTGTAGGTTTTTAATCATACCCTGACATCTCAAACAAGGGGGAGCAACCGTCAAGGGGGAGCATGTACGCATTTAGCATCATTCTCACTTTTCAACAAGTATTTGTGCTTCGATAAAAAGTGGAGAAAATAGGCTAACATTGCTATGGATTTTACTTTTTCATATATTTCTCATAATTTTTGTTGCATAGAACTAACCTTGATGTAGGTTAAGCCTCTTTATTTGATCCATGGATCCGCTACCAAACAAGGGACGGATTGAAGTGGACGATTTAACTTCACTAGGGATGATGCAAGCTCGCCTTTTTGGGGAGAAATTAAGTTAAACTCCAAGGACACGCCCTTTTTGTTTCGACAAAAGGGGGAGAAGAGTGTAAACGGAGAAGGTAATGTAAAGGTAGTAAGGATACAAGTAACCTTTTACATTTTACTTTCTATTACGTTTACATATCTTTGTCATCATCAAAAAGGGGGAGATTGTTAGTGCAAATATTACGATATTTAATCTATACAGTCTCGTTTGTTTTGATTGATGACAAACATGTAACTTGTAATACATAACGTAAAATGTACAAGTTACTTGTAATTACATTTGTCTCAACATACATTCAACACCTCCCGATGTCTCAAGTCCTCGTATGTTACAACACAGGTTCGTACATGTTTGTTATGTGGCATTATGATCAAACCCATTAACAAATCATTTAGAATGTTTAAAATACATTTAGAGTCACTAAGTATTTTAATAGGTTAACCATTCTATTTCGAACCTCATTTTACATTTTGCATTCACAAGTATTTCAAAAGGTAACTAGACATTTTATTAACTAGTTACATAATACATTTTACAAGTTTACCTTGATAAACCTTTTAATCTAAAAATGGAAATACATGTTACATCATGTCATGCATCATCTTTGAAATCCTTGGAAGATCACTTGAATATTTTGGTTAGATTGACACACAATATATCAAATGTGATCTTAGTAAGATTTGGTAATATCTTGGAAAGATTTGAAGAAAGATTTTTTAGCTTTTTTGTCAGGCACCCACGGAACCCTTTTCTATAAAGGGCGGAACCCTTTAAAGGGCTCCTTGGTCCGTGGACGCTCCTGTCCACTTTTGGCTATAAATAGAAGCCCATTGTTTTCCCATTTCTTCACCACTTCAAATCACATCTTCTCCACCTTCTTGCATACATTTAGATCAATCATTAACAATGTAATAACATACATTAAACACCCTAATGATCATGATCATAATGCTTCTAACATTCATCTTTGTTGTAAGTATACTCTTTGATCAACCAAGGAAAGTTTGGAGATTTAGCCATCCCCACTTACCACAAGTTGAAGATCTATCACAAGAAGTTTAAGGAACTTGTGATCTTCATCATGAAGGCTTCCTATCAATGGAAGTTCATTTAGAAGTAGTTATTCATATCCATTAGACATTTGTGTCATGGATCATTAGTGTAAACATCATTGCATCATAACAACACTTTCACCAAACTAGATTAGATGGTTTATGTGTTTGTGCCATAAAACACAAGGTTTATTATGTTGGGCCATAAAACATATTGGGAGTGGTTGTACCCTTGTAAAAGAACTCGACATCTAGCTTAGTGTCAGAAATATTGTATAGGCGACGTTAGGTTGGTTCTACCTCGAACTAGAACCCGGTATTTAGCTTTGTACCGGAAAAAGTGTAAGCGACGATTGTAAGGTTTTCTCCGCCGAGAAGGGAGCTTGTTGATTTAGTGAAGTAACTCTCGAGTTGGGTACTCGAGGAGTGGAGTAGGGCGGAAAGGAGATCGTGTTCGGTTTGCACTTTCCTTTCTTTATCTCTTTACTTTTATACTTGCACTATACTATTGTTTGTGATGTGGTTTGATGTTCATGATTGTGTGACAACTTGGTTTACCATACTTTATATTAGTCACAAACAATAATTGGTACTTTCATATTATAACAAGCTTCGTAAGCGATTTGATACTAAAGATCTAAAGTTTTTAAACGGTAACGTATTCACCCCCCCTCTACGTTTCCACAAAATCTTCAAATTATAATAGACCAGTCTCTCATGATAATCATTTGGATGTACTTCACCAAACTTATTCTTGTAAAGTCTCCAAAGATTCATCAAATCATCTCTTTCAAAGTACTGAAGCATTTGTGAAAATTTATTATACTCATAAACTTCATTGTTGAGTCTTTGAATTTTCCAAACTCCTTCACTTCCATCTTTAAGCTTAAACTCATAAGAAACAATTTGATTAACATCTTCAACTATTTTTAATCTTTTAGAATCAGATGTCTCTTGAATCTCAGATTTTCTCTTTGTTTTACTTTGAATCCACTCATCATCTTTCTGAATCCACTCTTCATCCTTCTTAGAATTCATTGGACAGTAATCATCATTATTAATCTTTATACATCTCATATAAATCTCCTGAATTCTTTCAAATGAACATCTATTAAGATTATCAGAAATATGAATGCCTGAATTCTTAATAATCTTCATCAGTACATTCCTCATCTGTGCAATTGAAGGAGGTTTCTTTCTTATAACTTGCTTTCTGTCTTTACTGACCTTCCTTGCCCATTCACCCAAAAGTCTAGCTTTTTCCTCATCATCCAACAAAGCCCATTCTTGTGCAGTATACTCATCATTTATTAGTTGAGAAGCTTCAAGATAGTTCTGTGATTCATACCATGTAGCTAACCATCTCTGACTAGCCTCCTCTTCTTGTTGCTTTCTTTTCTCTAAAGCTGTTTGTTCTTCAGCTAACATGTTCTTTGCATACTCTGCATCATAAGCTTCTTGTTCTGCTTTAGATTTAAACTTCAGCTCTGGTACTGCAACCCCTTTACCTTTTCCAATATCAGATGAAACCACTTTCTTCTTCAAAGGTTCACCAATAACTAAACTTTTTCCTTTGGATTTAGTTGCAGTAGATTGAACAGATAAAACAGGTGCAATGATGGATGTAGAAATAGATGAGGGTTTGCTTAGATTTATCAATGTACTTGCAGCTTCTTTCTCAACTTCTTTAGATTTAGGTGGTGATACAGAGAGGGTTGTAACAATAGTGGAAGTAGTTATGATAGCAGTGGGTATGACAGTAGTGGGTATAATTGCCATGTCTGAAACTGCAGCAGTGGTTACAAGAGTACTAACCGTGGTTTCAGACATACCATCAGTGTTTGTGTCCTGTACTACATCTTCTACAACATTCTTCGCATTTTCAAGAACTGCCTCATTCCCATCTTTATCAGATACCAAAAATGCTTGATCTCCACTATCAACATCTTCTTCCATAGGTACATCAATAGCCTCCCCTGAATTCTTGCCTTCACTCCTCCCTTGTTTGGATACATTCTCCACATTCAGAGCTGGAGAGGAGTCCACCTTCCTTTTCTTGCTTCTCATAGCTTTCAAAACAGCAACCCCAGGTCGTCTTACTTTTTCCAAAACCAACACTCTGTGCTTCAATCTCCTAATATCCTTACCCTGAAACACAACCAACTCCTGTACTGAAATTGTAGCCTCCATTTTAGCACATTTTGCCGTCAATTCATTAAAACGTTCAAGAATATCCTCCCCACTTCGACCTGTGTTAACTGGTCCGAGAAGTGGTTCATTGGAAAAGTCATCATGTACCAGCTTAGGATCCGTCAATTCATGTTCATGTTCCAAACTATCCTCATCACTTCGAGCTGTGTCAACTGCTCCGAGAGGTGAATCCTTGGACATAGTAAACATAGCATCAGACCTAGCCTGAACAGCTATGCACCCTGTAGTAGCCAATTGGCTAGGGATTCCTTCACCTGTGTTAAGTTCCAAGGAACTCTCCACATTAGGAGTTGCCAAAGGTTGGGTCTTATTGATGTTGCCACTATCCTGATCAGCATCTAAGCATGAATTAGTAGTGGAAGCCCTTCCAATCATGTCACTTCCACCACCTGTGACAGCCTCATTAGCAACACCACTAGCACTAGCCTGAGGTAGCTTAGTGCCCTTCTGTCTCCTAGTACATACAATAGGTGTAACTGTGGTTTGGGTTTGACTAGAAGTAGGTTGAGTTGCACTATCAGTGGTTGCAAGTGTACTATCAGTGATTTGAGGTGCACTAGCAGTGGGTTCAGATGTACTAGAAGTGGGTTCAGTGACTAAAGGTGGAGATTCAAGACCTTCATCAAACTCAGAAACAGCAGGCAAAGTAAGCATATGAGGAAATAAAGGAACATCTATAATTTGTACATTTTGTGGCTGATTCCTCATATGTGCAAAAACCTTAGGAAGCATATGATGTACTTCATACTCCTGAGTATGCTCAACAGGCTCCTCTATTTGACTTTCCACAATCAGTTGAACAAACCTAGGATATAAATAGTATTTACCCTTCTTCCTAATCTTTTGTACTAGCCCCTCATATATCATCCTAGACCAATTGAACTTTCTTCCATCAGACAAACAAATAATAGAAGTAGCAATTTTGGAAGGAAAGTCATTAAACCCTGTGGTCTTATTACTCATACACATCAATAAGGTATGAATAAGAAACTTCCATTGTTTTGAAAACAAAATCTTAAAATATTGTACCTTATCACCTCTGTGGGTATAACCTAACCTTTCCAAACCAGCAACAATCTCAACATCTGAAAGATTAGTAATACCATCAGCATCATCAAACTTTAAAACTCTCCTTATGATCTCCTCATTAACTGAAATAGCATTCTCATCCACAGCAGTGCTAAACACTTCGACTCCATCAACCTCTTCAAGCTTAGCATTCCTCCAGAACTGACGTATGTAGGCTTTAAGAATGGTTGGTGTGACAGTTAAGGCATAGTGAATAGAACTGTGAAGTAGGAAATCAATCATTTGATGAAAACCCTCAGATCGATCATTTTTGGTGAGATTAGCAACAAGGTTATGTGTGTTGGAATACTTTTCAGCCATTGCGATTAATGATGGGTATGATATGGGTTTTGTGAATTTTGCAAAGATAAGTGATTAGGGTTAATCTTGAGCACCAATTGAAGTGTTTTGAAGACCAATTGAATGATCCATCCGTGATTTGGGCAAAATAAATATAGGTTTGCCAAAGTTTCCAAACGGCCCCTGTAGTATCCAACACTAATCAAAATGCTATCCGCGGATTCAGAACAGCTGTCCGTGTTTAGACACACATCATCCGTGGATACATAGTAGCACTTCAACCAAACGTCCAAGAATTATAGCAAGTAAATATGTGTCATAATAAGAGAGATCTCAGAAAAATATGAAGGAGTACATAATTTTTTTTTAACAAACACAAGCAGCTAGCACACCAGCTCCTATGGACAGAAATCCTTCATACCTGCAAGACAAAAACACAAAACAAACACAGAGAAGAAGGTCATTGTTGTCAGTGGTTAGAAAGAGCTAGAAGTGGTTCCAAATGACCTATCTGTGGTTTAGAACAGGTAAGTCAATATGGTCAACTTCTAGGATTAATATTAGTCCAACGCCCAAGAATCTCATTAACTCCTCAACCATATTTAACCTGCCCCTTATTTACTTCCATAACCCATAACTCTGCTTATATAAAGGACCCTAATTTCATATAACGCACACACCAATCAATATCAAAACCCGAATTTCTCCAAAATCCCCAATTAACTATAATCACCATGTGGAACCCTAGTTGGAATAAACCAGAAGTCGTTGATCTAACATCCTCCTCATCCTCATCATCATCAAGTGAAGATACTAACCCATGGCAGTTTTACTTCCCTCCACAAGAACCAAGACCAAGAAAATCCCCATTTCTTCCATCATCTGAAGATGATAGTGTGTGGTGGATCCAAGTGAGGCATCTGAGGACTCTAATGACTCCTCAAAGAAGAGAACTTCAAACCCCCAACCTTCATCATCCCAACCCCAACCAAGACCACGAGCAAGAAATCCACCACTCCCAAAGGACAAAGAGGTGGTTCTTGGTCTTCCTGCACCAAGTTGTGGTGCTTCTTCACATATCGTAAGGGGGAAGGGAAAAAGGAAAATGGAATGATGCTTTTTGGTGAAACCAGTAGATGTAATTATGATATGACTACGTCCTTTGTGCTTCATCTACTGTATTCATCTTCATCATCTTCGTTTTCATCAATCCATCCTTCCCATTTTGATCCTTAGCTTATCATGCATATCCAACAGCTGAGGATAGTAGTAGGAAATCATGTATAGAAGTAGTCTTTTAATTTGCACTTGAAGTTTCATTGTAAGCTGTAAGCTGTAAACTGTTTTGATAAATGAATGAAAAATTAACTTCAGTTCTTCTTTAGCTTCTATAATGAACTTTCTTGTATCTGCAAAATGGTTAGTGGAAACACAGAACAACAAGCAGTGGTTTGAACCAAACTATCAGTGGTTAGAAACAAGAATAGCAAAACTAAGATTACAAAATAACAGTCCAATACTTATACAAACTGGTACAAAACAATTTGAGAGTTTAGAGATTTATCATTCCAATACTAACAACAAGATACTGAAACCTCCCCACATCAAAAGCTTTAGTGAGAAGATCAGCAACATTGAAATCAGTATGGATTTTTACCATTTGAATCAGTCTTTTCTCATTACAATCTCTAATAAAATGATGCCTTATCTCAATATGTTTAGTTCTAGAATGTAAAATAGGTTTTTTAATGATGCATATTGTACTGTTATTATCAATGTAAATCTTAGTATGCATAAAATTGTACCCAAAATTCAGCAATTGATTCTGAATCCAAAGAACTTGACCACAGCAACTAGCAGCAGCCACATATTCAGCTTCAGTTGTAGAATTTGCCATAATAGTTTGCTTTTTACACTGCCATGAAATAAGTCTGCTTCCCAAAAACTGACATCCTCCAGTAGTAGACTTCCTATCCAAACTAGCACCAGTATAATCACTATCTGTGTAGGCCACCAAATCAAAAGGAGAATCCTTGGAGTACCAAAGGCCCAGTTTAGGATGACCTTTAAGATACCTAAAGATCCTCTTAACAGCATTCATGTGTGAGGTAATAGGTGTGACTTGAAATCGGCACACACACATCACGAGAACATAATATCGGCCTAGATGCAGATGAGATACATCAAAGATCCAATCATGGACCTGTACAACTTCTGATAAACTTTGGGACTTCCATCATCTGGTAGCAGTGGTTTCTGAGTCTCCATTGGTGTACTAGCACTCTTCACATCTTGAAACCCAAACTTCTTCAAAACATCTGCTACATACTTGTCTTGACTAATGAAGATACCATCAGTCCTTTGTTGAACCTGTAGCCCCAAAAAGAAAGTGAGTTCTCCCATAGAACTCATCTGAAACTTATCATGCATAAGCTTCTCAAAATCTTTGCATAGCTCTTTATTGGTTGAGCCAAAGATGATGTCATCTACATAAACCTGAACCAATAAAATATCTACTTTGTGCTTTCTAATGAACAAAGTTTTATCAATCAGACCTCTTTTAAACCCATTGTCCATCAAATAAGTAGACAGACACTCATACCATGCCCTAGGAGCTTGATGCAAACCATACATAGCCTTCCTCACCCTGTAAACCTTGTCAGGATGATCAGGATCTTCAAAACCAGGAGGTTGACAAACATAAACCTCCTCATCAATTGTGCTATACAAAAATGCACTTTTAACATCCATTTGATACACAACAAAATTCTTGAATGAAGCATAAGCTAGAAATAGTCTAATAGCCTCAATTCTTGCAACTGGATCAAACACTTCATCATAATCCAAGCCTTCATTTTGTGTGTATCCTTGAGCAACCAACCTTGACTTGTTCCTCACAACAATACCTCTTTCATCTCTTTTGTTTCTAAACACCCATTTTGTCCCAATTGCCCTCTTACCATTTGGAAGATCTACCAATGTCCAAACCTCTTGAAGTTTGAACTGAAGAAGCTCCTCTTGCATTGATTCTACCCATCCTTCTTCAGATAATGCTTCATCAACTCTCTTGGGCTCCTTTTGAGACAGAAAACATGCAAACAAGCAATTTTGCAGATCTTTATGACTATTTCTTTTGTGAAGTGATCTTGCAAAGAAACCTTGTTCAGGAAAGGTTTTTGTATTCTGAACCTTGCTTCTTGTTCTAACAAAGGTGTTCAAATTTCAAAGTATTTGTTCCTTAGGATGAATCTTATGAATCCTTGTTGAGGTAACAGGACTTTCATGAATGACATGTTCCAAATTAGTTAAATCAGCATTGAAGAAATCATCCATGTCTTCATCATCAGTAGGAGTATCAATTTCAATCAAGGCAGGCATATCAGGATCATGTGGATACTCCTCTTCACCAAATAATGGCTTTGCAGTTGGCCCAAAGATAGTACCATCATCAGTACTTACAACTATGGTTTCACTGATACTGGTAGTGGTAGAAGTTGGCTTCTCAGTGTTTGCATTATAATTGTCCGTGCTTTGGTTTGGCTTAGCAGTTGTTTCAGAATGCTTTTTCTTATTTTCAATTTCTTCTATCAACACTGGGTTATCTTTCAACAACTCATCCTTATCTTGATGATGATTAACATTGCCTCCAGTATTCAATACATCATCATCAGTGGGACCTTGCTTCTCAATGATGGGTGAGACAGAACTAGCTTTCCACTTATCAAACAAATAGAACTCTTGAGGAGAATCAGCTTCCTTAGAAATTGCTTCTGCATCAGAATCCTTATGAGTACCTGCATCAACATTAGTGGAAGTTCCTGCAATGATAGGCTCATAATTCATAGATTTGGTTAGCATATCAATGTTAAACAGCAGTCTGGTCCTTTGGTCTCAACACTAGGAGTCTTTTCACTGAATTGAACATGCAGATTCTCTTCAACAATTCTAGTCCTCCTATTGTATACTCTAAAGGCTTTACTATTGGAAGAGTAGCCTAAAAAGTATCCATCATCTGTTTTTTCTTGAAAATTGCCTAGGTAGTCTATGGTATTCAAAATAGTAACAGGACACCCAAAAGGTTTTAGGAATGCAATCATTGGCTTCCTATCATGTAACAGCTCATAGGGGGTCTTGTTATGAGGCTTTACTACCTTACTTCTGTTCTGCACATAACATGCAGTTCCTATAGCTTCAGCTCAAAAGGTAGTTGGTAATTTTGATTCTGACAACATTGTCCTAGCAGCCTCAGTTAGTGTCCTATTTTTCCTTTCAGCTACACCATTTTGTTGTGGTGTTCTAGCAACACTAAACTGTCTCTCTATACCTTTAACTACACAAAACTGATTCATCACAGCATTCTTAAACTCAGTTCCATTATCACATCTGATTTTCTTTACCTTATGATTTACTAGATTTTCTATCTTAGTAATGAAACTCTTGAGGATCTCACTAGTCTCACTCTTAGCTGCCAAAAAGTATACCCAAGAAAATCTACTATAATCATCAGTGATAACTAGGCAATACTGGTTATGGTTCAAACTTTTAACAAAGGTAGGTCCAAATAAGTCCATATGAAGCATAAATAGTGGTTGTGTAATAGTGTTGACAATTTTGGTCTTACAAGAAGCTCTATGTTGTTTTCCTTTTTGACAAGCCACACACAGTTCCTTACACTCAAAAACCTTAGAAAGTAACCCTCTCACTAAGTTGCCTTTTACCAGTTTATTGATTGTTTTGTAATTGAGGTGACCTAATCTTCTATGCCATAACTTAGACTCATCCACAGATGCTTTAGCAAACAAACATGTTAAGGACCTATTTGGAAGGACATCTTTAAGATCAAAACACTATATATTTTCCTTCCTAGGTACCCTTAGCTGTATGTATTTCTCATCAAGCATCTTAAATGTAGGTGACAACACCACACACTCAGTTTCACCAAAAAGTACCCAGTTTTTCTTATCACACATTTGAGAAACACTGCATAGATTGTACTTAAGTCCATGTACCAAATAGACCTTTTCAAAGTCTAAATTTCCTGTTCTGATTGTGCCTCTTCCAAGTATCTTTCCTCCCTTTGGATCATTTCCAAATGCCACATATCCTCCATCAAAAGATTCAAAATCTTCCAGGTTGCTCCCATCCCAAGTCATGTGCCCAGAGCAACCACTATCAAAAACTCCTTTGCTTTTAGCTCATCTTGTAGATTGCCCTGCACATGAAATTAAACAATCTAATATAGAAACTGACTTGGAAAACGATCTAATATAGAAACTGACTTGGAACACATGCTTATTAAGTATTACACGGAATTTAATACTTAATCTTAAGAAGAAGAAGAACAATAAACATTCAACACCTCAATATTATTATTAATACGAATACTCTTAACAGTATTAGGGTTTTATAACCTTGAAGTGTATCGACCTTAGATATAAAAATTATGTATATCTAATCTAACCTAGGACCTCCTTTTATAGACTAGGGAGTCCTTTACATTATACAATACGTAACCTACAAGATAAATATCTTTTCCATATTTATCTAATACATAATACTAAACCGACTATACAAGACTAGCAGTGGTTACATATCAATATCAGTGGTTACACAATATTACTAGCCGCGGTTTGTCTTCATCAGCGGTTACATTCTTCTGTCCGTGGTTATATCAAACCTGTCCGTGGTTCCAGCACTTAGAGTAATTCTTGATTCAAGGAACCTAAAACCCAACAACGGGGCAAAGTAATAGTATGTTGAGCCTATAAATACCACTCATGACTCTCCATGAGGGGTGTGTTTAAGCATTAGGGTTTTGTATTTATTTCATCTTTAATAAAAGTTCCTTTTCTTATCCATCCTCCTTCTACTTTCTCTCTCTAGGAAGATGATGTCTTTCATCTTCTTTCACCAACCAAGACCTTTCGAAACCACATAAATCATATGTTTTTATCGTCCAACAATTGGCATCAGAGCTAGGTTGTTTATCTCTATTGATTTATGTTGGTTCGAATCATGTTTTAAGCTGTTTTTGTACCATTTTCTTGTCCGGAAATTTTTTTCTCCTACTATTGTGGTAAACAGTTTATAATAGTTTTTATGTATCTTATTGGTCCAAAAAAATCAATGTTTTCAAACTCTGGTTTGTGTCATAAAATTGTCCAAAATAGTTTCATGTCATCAACAACACTTTTATGATTTTTTTTACCAACACCGTGAAGTTTATTGGTCACCTAGTCAGAATCTTTTGGTCAAAAAGGGTAAAATATGAAGCTTATTAGTTGTTTTTCTGGGTTTCTTAAAGATAAATGGAATCTTTGGTCGGAAACTCGCCGAAGCAAAAATTCAAAGGGTCAAAAACCTTATTTTATGAATAAGGAGCCGTTTACGTTTAAGCCAGTTTTAACGACTAAGAAACAATGTTACGAACAAGTCTTCACTTCTGTTTACGAATTACTTGGAAAGTAATTCGTAAGGTTCTTACGAATTAGTCTGTTTACGACTAAGCATCTTTATGACTAAGGTCGTTTTTTATGAACAATAAATCGTTTACGCATAAAGAAACTCGTTTACGAATAAGAAACCAAGATTTACGAATAACAAAGGGTTTACGCATAAGAATGAGTTACGAAGAAGAATATTTTTCGAGGAAGCAAGTTTTTTACGAGCAAGACTTAAGTATACGAAAGTCTTATTCGAAAACCAAATGACCTCTACCCTATTCGTAAATTGAGTAAAGAGTTTCAAATATTTGTTACTCGTAAACAGACAAGACTCGACCACAATACCGTTATACCTAGACTCATGAATTCAGTCTCTTAATTCATCATCAGTCCATGGTTTTTTTAAAGAAAAGAAAATGAGAAGAAACAAAGACAGTAGAACAAGATCTGAAACATCATCTTCGACCAGGAACAAATCACAACTACAACTACAACATCCATCCATCCCTTTAACACATCACATCTTCTACATCTATACAAGACTCAAACTTAAAAAGGAAATATTACACAAGATCTCAGAAACGGTTCACTTCTTCCAATCTTTCAAAGATTTTTTTTAAGTTGAACACACATCATCATTAACCCCCTAATTGTGATTCTATCCGAATTTAAAGAAAGAAGAATAACAAGAATGTTACTTTATTTCTTTTATTCGTTCATAGAAAAATTAAAAATGTAAAAACAAATCATATAATCCTACCCATGACCTCTCTTAGAGATCTTGAAGTCATTTGAATAAAGAAGAAATTCTTGTATTCATCGTTTGATGCCTTGCAACGAAAGGGATTAGCTTGATTTTGTTTCTATATGATTCGTTGGTGTTATGATGAGAACTGAGTTTTGATTTTGACTTAAGCATGAGCAGATTTTTATACAAGATCTGTGTTTGGAGAGAAAAGGTTAGGAGGGGGCGGATTATCACTAGTCTGTTTAGGGTTTGTGAAAGGTTAAGAAATTTTTAGGTTTAGGTCATATTGTCTTCAAGTGATTTTATACAACCAGTTTTAGGATTGTATTGGACGTGGGCTTCTCATTTGGATTGGGATGATGGATTGTATATATGAGCTGTTATGGTGGGCCATTTAATTGTAAACGCAGATTTGGTATATGAATTAATTTTTGTTATAAAAATTTAGGATACAAAATTGTGCTTTTAGAGATGTACTTTTGGTATTAAAAAAAATTTCACGGATGATACTAATTTACGACTTGAACTAATATTCGATCAAAAAATGACTGCGAGGTTTTTGTAATATATTGCTTACGCGAAATTGAAGTGACGTTTCACGGGTGAACTTGTTTATCGTTGAGACATTGGTTGGTTGGTTGCATGTCTCAAGATAACTTGTCTGGTCATTTTTCATAAGCGATTATGAATTGACAATCTGGTTATAACTGATGTAAGGAGTTACATTGTAGTGTTCACAGTGTATAACTATCACTTTAGGGAGTTACGTGGTAGTACTTAGTGTCACACGACATTGTGGATTGTTTAAAAATATATAACAAGCAGTAAGTCACAAAGTTGGGATGTTTACTTCCTTTTCAAGTTATTCATATCAGGTTGTCTCCATATGTGGTCATTACTATTAGCCGGTGAATCAAAAGGAGGTTCGATTACAGGTTGGTTTGAGAGAAGTATTGAGTGTATTTTTGCAACATATTCTCACGGAATTATGCTCAAACTAAGGCTTTAATATTGCATCAAGAAAAAGGTAATCTACAACATGTACGCAACATTAGGATGATTCCGATTGCTCGCAACCATCAAGAGGGAGAAGTTGGTGTTTCATCTTTCGTGATTGGATTGACGAAGGGAATTTTGCTTAATACGGAACAAGGAGAACTAGTGTGTGTACATCGAGGCTTTTTACCAACTTGGATGCAATACTAAGTGAGTTATGTTGTTATGATGTTCCCAGAACGACAACCATTATGCTACAATCAAGAGTCTACTTTCTCCGCTGCGTGTTGGAAGAGTATTGTCGGTTCAGGAGGGAGCAGAGAAAGAAAAAAGGCTCACTAGTTAGGAGGGAGTAATAACCTAACTAGACCATTATAGTTTAAGTTCAGAGCTACAAGGATTTGTGCCGTCGGCGCCAAAGATCAAATGCTGAGATCGTCAAAAGAGAAAACTTCAAGTTTGCCTCAGTATCTAGACTCCAGAGACTCAGCGCTTCAACAAAGTCAACATAGTTTATCAATGTTTTAATTTACTTTGTTTATGTATTTATAGGTCTCATTGTAACCATTCACGTGTGATGATATCTTAGAGGGATATTGTTAGCCTCGCTCTTTTATAAAGATAATGTCATTTACGTGAATTGGACTAGATTCATAATAAGTTGCACCTGTAGGGACTATTTATGTAAATAGGGCAAAGTAATAGTTGGATGAGCCTATAAATACCTCTCATGACTCTCCATGATGGGTGTGGTTAATTATTAGCATTTGTGTATTGTTTCTTTCATCAATAAACTTATCTTTGTTTCTCTTCTCTCTCAATACTTTTTCTCACTAGAAAAGATGAATCCTTTCATCTTCTTTCACCAACCTCGACCTCTCGAAACCACATTAATCTCTATTTTTCAGGTCCTAACAGAATATGATGACAATAAGGACATGTTCATATGATGCAAGTATTATGACACCTGATCAACGTGATAATACCGAGATCATATGACTTGAACTTATTGGGATCATACGATGTCTTGAGAAGTGCCTGAGTTTAGTACGTTTGATGAATTAGAATTATATTCGTGATTCGTTAGACTTGATGATATTCTCGACCGTGCGGATATCCTATCCATTCAATTTCACATTCTGATACGTTTTGATATTCCGGTATGTGCTCAATTGATCGTCAGTACGAATATGTTACCCATCTCTTTATGAAAATCTTGATATGTTTGATAATTCGATATGTGCTTCTCTGATGATTAGCAAGTTCTTTGATCCGTTCGGAATCTGGTTTGAGTTGATGAAGTTTTCCTACCGTTAAAACTACATCAGTATTTGTCTCGTTTGTATATGTGTTTCATGTATCTCTTTGAGAGATTTCAACTATCATCTGTCACGTATTTGTTTCATATTCGTTGGATTAGATTTATTATGATTTATATTCTGTGAAAAGCCTGCGGCTATCCTAGTTGTCGGAATCGAGTCATCAGAGATAAAACTAATTTCGTTTGTGAAGATTCTTTTGGAAGAAACTCTCCGAGCTTGAGGCTATTTATTGGCATTTCTTTCACGATTTGTTACGTCTTTGTCTAATTTTATGTCTTTCCAATTTCAAGGATGAAATTTTCTTTTTAGAGGGAAAGAATTGTAATAACCTGATTTTCCGTTTCCTAAACTCCGTCATATCATATGAACCTTTAATACGCCATCACTAAAAAATTTGAATTGATATTATACGCGTCGATTAGAGAACTTTGAATACGATATAATGTGAGCTACAACTTCTAACCTTTACTAAGTACACGAACTAAATACCTATATATAAACCTATAACATATGTTTTAATAAAATTGACATTTAATTTATATATATGTATACATGTACACGATTTATATGTATCTCCCTAGGTCAATTTTTTTTATAAAATGTACACTACTTAATTATAAAAGATGTTTAGGTTCATGATTTGTAAAATTATGGAAATAGTCTTCAAATCACACAAATTTCAGCTTCTATCACTCCTTTCCCCATTCCACGTTTAAAACTTAAACCGTATATTACTTTTCCACCTTCTTATTCAACCAAAACCCTAGAAGCTGTAAAAAGGAAAACAGCAACATAAATCCTCCCAAAGAAATTTCAAGGGCACGCTTTGGGCAGCAGCAGCAAGGGTACGAGTACAACAACAGCAAGTGTGATCGTGGGTTTTTATGTGTGGTGTTCTTGATCGTGTATTTAAATAGGAGTAGGGTTGGATCATGTGTTCTTGTGTCATCTGTTATAATCGATAAGGTATCAATCTTCTCCTTGTTTTTCCTTTTCCAGTCGACAGTCACATGGTTCTTAAATCTGATGTTGCACGTCAAATCTGTTGGGGTCTCGTTAATATGGATTAAAAGCTGGTAACATGTAACCTATTATAAACCTGGAATCGATATACCTTTATTTTTGAAAGCATTCAACCTATGCTATTGGTTAGCTTCGAATCTCTTTTATTCCAGCCTTGGATCGAACCTTTTTAGTCACATAAACATGCTCTAAAGGTCACCTTGAAGTCGTTAAAGGAAAGGGTTTATGATTTTATGTGGAGTGTTTGTTTGTTTGGTTCATTAAATATTATAACGTGTGTGTATAAAATTTGTGAGGCAGAAAATATGGAATGATAAACATGCTAAGATGATATTAAAACAGTTTTTATAGCTTAAGTGGGTCATGGGTGCATTTGGGTGAGTAAAACATGTAATACGTTAACTTTAGATGGTTTTGACATGGGACTGTTTTGGAAGCTGAATATGGGGGCATTTTAACGTGAGTTTCATAAGGGTTAAAAACTGGGTTTTTATTGGAAAAACTTATTTTATGTCTTGGTTAAGTTCAAAAAATGGTTTGAACAAATTTGGAGTTGTTTAAGTCGTATTTTTGAATTATATGGAATCAAGTGTGAAAGCTGAGAAAAAAAGTTTGAAATTCAGTTGGGGTGTATGATTTTTCATTTTCAAACCAAAGGGCGTTTTGTGCTCTCCTTTTACAAGATTGATATCTAAGAAATAAATGAGATTCTTGAATTTTTGGAAATCTTTCCAAGATGTTTAAGCAGGTCTAATAAACGTAAACTTGTGGGGTATACTTCTTGTGCACTTTCTAGGCAGGTCTGGAAATATGAATTTTTAAACCACACTTAGGCTTTGAGATAAAATCCACCAAATTTTTTTAAACTACCTATCTTATATGGGAACCTCTGGGAATTTTCTTATAATTTTTGGTGTACTTCTGATGGGTCAATAAATTCGTATAAAACTGGTTCAGATGTGAAGTTAAAGAAATAAAAGACACAATGAGAATAGCAATAAGTAAAATACTTAAAAATGTATGAGAAACTTATAAAATGAATATGTTGGTGATATGTGACTGTATTTACTGTAGATCTTGTGAAGAGGGAGATGTTATTGGCTTTGTGTGCTTTACTCGCTTGCACACACTTTGAGGTATAGATATTCTGTCATTTCAGTAATGACACTTCTTTCTCTCATGACTATTGTTCATATTCCCTAGTCGATTCGTACTCGTTTTTCTTTGACTTGATATGATGCTATTTTATTATGATATCCGTTTGTTATCCATTTGATATGATCCCATCTGATACGATCCCTTTGATATGATATTCATTTAGTTACTCGTTTGCCATGATATTCGTTTGATATCCCTAGATTTGATATAATTTCGTTTCAGTTTGATATGTTTGGTTAGATATGATATGAGTTGATATGCTTCAATATGATTCATTCTATTCAGTTTCCCGAGCTACCTAGTCATGGAGGTACCATGATCATGTCATTGATGCACCAATAGCATGATACTATCTGGGGCGGTATGATTAGTCCCTGGCGTTCCCTTTATGATATGATATGATATATGTATTGCTCTCATGACTACTCACATTTGGAATATTTTGACTCAGAAAGAGTCGTTATGGGTGCAATGGATCCATTCGTATAAACTCCGTGGGAGAAGCTTTTGGGATGTCCCTTGCTTGGGGGATGTTAGCTGGGGCTGGCGCAAGCTTCTTGCCATTAGACCCAAGGTTCGTCCTTTTATCTGGCATAAGATCAATAATGGGAAGGGCACTTCGGTTTGGTTTGATATGTGGTGTCAATTAAGCCCGATTCGTGATCTACTTACTGCTAGAGATATTGCCCGAGCAGGGTTTAATTTATCTGCCTCGGTTTATGATCTGATTGCTACTGATGTTTGGCGATGGCCATTTGACTGGTTATCTAGATTTCCATTGTTAGCTGTTCTCCCGGTTCCTACTCTAAACGATACTGATGATGGATTATTATGGCGCAACCTGGATGGTAATTTTAGTTGTTTTTCAGTTTCGGGTAAATGGGAATCACTGCGTCTAAGGGCTGATTTGGTTGAATGGTGTAATGTTCCTTGGTTCTCTCATTGTATTCCAAGGCATGCTATACATCTGTGGCTTGCTATTAAACAGAAGCTAAAGACTCAGGATAGGATGCGACAATGGGATGTTGGTCCTGATGTTGATTTGGACTTGCTTAGATGCCCGCTTTGTGAATTGGTTCCGGATTCTCATTCTCATTTATTTTTTGAGTGCCGATTTTCTATGCAGGTTTGGTTTCAGGTACGGGTCTTATCTGGTATGGATGCGGTCCCACCTTTGTTGGAGGGTGTTGTTACATTTCTTATTCCTTTGTCTAAGGGGCGGTCGGTTAGTAGTATCATTTCACGATTACTGTTTGCTGCTACTACTTACTTCATTTGGATGGAGCGCAATTCTAGGTTGTTCAAGCGTAAGAAGTCTACTGTTGCTGAAGTGGTTAGCTCCATTGTCTCTACTATTCGGTTGAAGCTGGTTACTTTCAAGTTCAAGAAGCTAACCTCGCGGTCTCGGTTGATTCTGGATAAATGGAAGATTCTAAGTATTTGTATTTCATACGAAGGGAGTGCCGGGTAAGGGTTGTACTCTTTTTCCCTACTCCAAGGTTGTTCCCTTTGGGTTTTTCTTAGAAAGGGTTTTTAAGGAGGCAAACTTCCTGGGTTCACTTGCTCCCTTCGTGGATTGGCTGGATGCGGGATGCTCGCTTGTTACAAGTTTTTTTACTTGTTTATGCCTAGTTTGATGACGTAATATAGCTAGGTTCTTTGTGTTTATGGCATATCATAAACACTAGTTTTATCAAGCTCTTCGCTTGAGGTTAATGTGGTAGTTCAGCCACATTCCATTTGTACTTAACATTATTTTTTGGTTATATATTTACCGGGGTAAACCCCTTTACCCAAAAAGATATGATATATGTGATCACTTGGCCATTATGAATATGTATGTACAGTCTCGAACTGGCATATGTATATATGATTTCTTTTGCAGGGAGCGTACGGATGCATCATAGGTACTCAGTTCAGTTTTGGTGATGGGTGAGTGTGTGCAATACACCCCCTCATAATTTTGTACATTGGGCTAGCTACCCATGTACACTTTGATATGATTTAGCAGATTTGATATGGGATTTGATATGATTTGGCAGATATGGATTATGATATATGATTTGGTATATTTGGCTATTAGAGTATCCCCTTTAGTATTAGGTGCTCGTGGCAACATTCTGACTTTCTGTCTATGTGATTATCTGACACTCTTATTCATTCAGTTGCTATGCCTATTCAGTTATTCAATTGACTACTTATTCACTCAGTATTCTTATGTGATTTATTTGACCACCATGCTCATACTTTAGTTCATTTGGTTATTATATTCATTCTTCAGTTCATTTGATTTACTATGCTCTCACTCCATTTCGGTTAACTGCCAAGCTTATACTTCAGACTACCACTTCATCCATTTACCGAGCTATTATATGATTAGTGGATTCATGTGTTGACTATGCTATTATATGATTACGTGATTCCTCTGTTTACTATGTTAATATGTGATTATCTGATTCATCTACTATTATGCTAATATCTAAGTATCTTTTAACCATGCTATTATGTGACTATTTGATTCATCTGGTTGCCATGCTAGTATGTAAGCATTTGACTTATCCGTTTATCATGTTATACCTTCATTTCGTTATTTCCGTGGGCGATAATTATCAATTAGTAATCTTACCTGCTATTCGTGACTATCATGTTTGTACTTCTGGTTGGTATTTTCTGATGCTTATGTTAATTTGTTCGACATGGTAATTGGTGTTTACCTGACTTGTTGATCTGCCATGTTCACACTTATGTTTATCTATTGTTTGATAATGGAAAATGGTTCAACTTATGCTATCTGCTTAGTTGACTTGTTTAATTTTCCATGCTAAATTCTTGTTAGTTACTTCATTTTAATTATGATGTTCGTTCAGTATCCCTATCTGATACATGCGACTGATATGCTTATATTTCTATGAGTATTTTCGCTTGTTATGATATTTGTTCTGTTTATTAATTGTTGATTATTTGACTTGGTGATTGACATGCTTACATTCTATACAGTTTCTTTCGCCTACTTATAATTTCCGTTTAGCTTATGTATATATCTGATTATGTGATTTGTTGTTTTCGCCATATTTATGTGTAGCTGATCTTCTGGTTGACACACTTGTTCACTGTTTGGTTACTTGTTTTGATTATAATAATGTCCATAAACTCCTATATGATTATGTTTCGATACTTGTATGTTTGTTCAATGATTCATTGCTTTGCTTTGGTCTTCTTTGATTTCTATTCCTTCAGGATATCTGTTAATATTGTGTTCTGTAGGTTCCTCATTAACTCATAGACTCATTGTGCTCATTTGTTATGACTTTGTTATCAGTCTCCTTTGATTCGTTGTTCATTTTTGTTTATGTTTAGCTTTCATTTTGTTATATCTGTTCACTGGGCTTTTTAAGCTTAGCCGCATTTCTTTTCTATCCGGCAGGTACCAAGTGAGATGTTGGGCTTGATGGGCTAAGAGTAGGAGCATTTGAGTGAACCGACCATTGTTTCCCTTATCATTTTGGACTCATTTGGAAGAACATTTGTTTTGATAATTCATTTATTTTAGACATATTAGAGTATGTATTTCCTTTTGAAGTCATTCATTTATATGACTTGGTATTTTGTTTAATAAGACTTCCGCTTGCATTCTTTTATTAGTATGTTCTGATATGACTCCATAATGTGACATTCGGACCCTTGTCAGGTTGGGGGGTTACAATCAAACTAGCTGGATAATAACGAAAATGTGTTAAATATGATATTAGCTGCATCATACATACTTATTTACTGCATCACAGTAAACAAACATTATGATGTAGTTAACTCTTTATATGTTGATTTTGTACACTCTTTACAAAAAGATTAAGAAAACTATTGCATCACAATTATTTTTTTACTGCATCACTCTTTATGTTAATATCAATATTTAAGTGCACCGCATTTTCTTATTTACTGCGTTACATTTAATTCTTTATTGAATCATTGTAACACCCCAACCTGACAAGTGTCCGAATGTCACATTACGGAGTCATATCAAAACATACTAACAAAATTTTACAAGCGGAAGTCTTATAAAATAAAATACCAAGTCATTTAAACGAATGACTTACAAGGAAAAATACAAAATTCAATATGTCAAAAATGTAATATCAAAACAATGATCTTCAAAAAGAGTCCAATAAGATAGGGAAACTCGGGTCGGTTCACTCAAATGCTTTTCCTCTCAGCCCATCAAGCCGAGCATCCTACTAGGTACTTGCCGCATGGAAAAGAAAGTGCGGCTGAGCTTAAAAAGCCTAGTGAACAGATATGACAAAATAAAAACTAAAAAAATAAAGATATGAAGGGAATAAAAGGAAACTGATATCAAGGTCATAGCAATGAACAAAATGAGTCAATGAAGAACCTGCAGAACACAATATTAACATATAACAAGAAGAACAACGATCGAAGGAGACCAAAACAAAGCAGCGCATCAGGGAATAGATATAAGCACGTATAAATAACTAAACATACATATACCGAACATAAACAAATAGGGCTTGATGAACAGTATCATAAACAAAACAAGTAACTAAACAGTGTACAAGAATAGCAGTCAGCGTATTAACTAAACCTAAGTATGGCAACACAAATAAATCAGATAATCAGAATACATATAAACCAATCTGAATTCTATAAGCAGATGGAAGCAACTAAATTGAATGTAAGCATTGTGTTGGAATCACTCCTAAACTAGAATTCAAATGTTAGTGATTAATATGTAATAGTTGGCTTAATTAAGGCTTTCAAGTTAGTAATCAAGGCTAGGCTCATGTAGAAAGCCCATGAGCCTATCCAAAGCCCAATAAGGAAAGGATGGGAACTTGGTGTGTTTCCCTAGTTCCCTCCTATAAATAATCTTGTAAACCCCCATTTGGGAGTTGGTTGTTCACATTTACATTTCACTTATGCTTAACTTTTCTCTCATATCTTACGCGTAGAGTGTGTGTGTGTTCATCCGATCCTTCCTTCATTTCCTTTCTTATATTAATGCTTGTGTTACAAATATGGGAACCTAACAATGGTATCAATCGCCAAATAGTTGGGTGAAACGATTTTGTTTTTGACGTTTGTGTTTTACGCGTAACTCTCGGTATACAAACTTTCATACACAAAAACTTTGATTTTTTCACTTTAAAATTCAAGATTCTTGTACTTTAAAGGTTATTTGGTGATAAAGTTTTAGTTTTTGGCAAAAAGTTTCAAGCTTTACGTGTATTTCATTGTTTTTAAGCTTGATTTTAATCGTGCGGTCTGTTCTCTGGCGTAAGGTGTATCAAAGTTTTAGATCATCAAGTTTCACACTTTTGTGTTATTTTGGTGACATTGAAGCTATTTCATCACAAAAATCTGGTTTAGAAACACTTTGGGCAGAAAATCAGTTTTGGTTAATTTTTACGCCTAAGTAAACCCTAAGTTTACGCGTAAGTTCTTCAAGGTTTGATCTTCAGTGTTCTTGGTTTACTCAGTGTTTTCTTGCTTGGATAAGCCTGAAAACACTTCGACGTTGGATATATTTTACACTGGAATAAGTGTAAAGGATTTGTGGGCAAAACCTTAATTTTACGCATAAGCTAAAACTTAAGCGTAGAACTCTTTACGCCCTAGCATTTTTTTACGCCTAAGCCTTGTCTTACGCATAAGCTAATCTTACGCATAAGCATTCTACGTCTAACTTTCAGTTTACGCCTAATCTTAGTGTTTCTCAATTCTTACGCGTAAGCAAATCCTACGCGTAAAATTTAATTTTACGCGTAAGTTTGGTATCTTTACGCCTAAGGTTTTCTTTGCCTACACTTGGTTTCTACGCCTAAGGACTCTTCATCAACAAAGTTTCATTCGACTACAAAGATCCATTTTACAACACAAGTTATCAAGATGTCTCAACCACCATACTCTAACTACTTTCCTCATGTGTATCCTCAACAACAACAACAACAACTCAATCAACAACAACAACAATTCAATCTACAACAACAAGTTTATCAACAACAATTTCAACAACAATTTCCTCAAGGAGCAATTCAACCACAAATGATTCAACCACCCCCTAGTCTTCAAGTACAACCTTACACAAACTTTAACAATCAACATCCATCCAGGAATACTATGAAGGAACCGTCTTGGTTTGCAAAGATGTGTGAAGCTTTAAGTAGCCAACAATCCATTCATGAGGCTGGATCACTTGATAGACCTCCAATGCTCACTCCCGAAAACTACGATCAATGGGTGATTAGGTTCTTTAGCTTTTGTGATCTAAAGAAGCCACATGGAAAGTTCTTAAAGAAGGTCATCCTGGAAGGTCCGTTTCAGATGCCTACTGTCGTTACACCCGGAGATCCAAATGCTAATCCACCAAGAGGTGATGTCACCAACATTTCAAGTCTTACTGACCTCACTGCTGATGAACTTCTACATTTTGAAGCCGATGAGCTAGCAATGCAATACATCCTTTTAGGATTACCCAATCCGATCCTTCGAAGTGTTGATGCTCAAAAGACTGCTAAAGCAATGTGGGAACATATTCATCTTCTCATGGAAGGCACTGAACTCAATCAAGAGGACATGGAATCCAAAATCTACTTGGCTTATGAACACTTCATGATTGAACCAGGAGAGACATTAGAGTCATATCATCATCGATTCTCATATTTCATCAATGATTTGGACAAACATAACATCATCATGCCAAGAATTGCTGTCAACACTAAATTCCTAAGTAGTCTTGGTCCTGATTGGGAGAAGTATGTCATTTTCATCCGTCAAGCAAAGAATCTTCATCATGCTACATACGGATTGTTGTACGACTATTTGAAGCCCCATCAAAAAGAAGTTGACAAAGAAAGGGTTATCCGTGGACAAACTGTTTCACCTTCACTTCCGGATAATCAACAATTAGCTTTGTGGGCTCAAGCTTGTTATCCTCAATTCCCAACCTTACAAACTGTATTCACAAATCCTCCTCAACCCACTGCTCAACCATCTGCTAAGATAACACCTTATGATCCGTCACAGCACCAATCTCAAGACACTCAATTGGTTCCATACAACAACAACAATGATCAAGCACTTTACAGTGAATCTAATGAGGATACAGAAGCTTTCGATGCATTACAGCAAGGATTTTTCATCATTGCTAGAGCCTTCAGCCGATACTCAAACAAATCCAACAATCGCATTCGTACCTCATCAAACACAAGGAATCAGGCTGTTGTTAACAATGGACGTGTTGAAGTTCAGAATCGTGGTAATGTTCGTCGATGGGCGGTGGTCAAGGTTTAATCAATGGGAAGGAATAACATGGGTGCTCTACAACAACAAAGGGCTCAAGTAGTTGAACAGGGTAATGCTAAGAATGGGATTAATGGTCTTCGTTGCTATAACTGTAATGAGAAGGGTCATCTGGCTAATGCATGCCCATAGCCGAGGACAAGAGGCAACGCTTATCACAAAGAGGCTTTACTCTTGGCTCTCAAGGATGAAGCTGGTGGAACTCTTACCAACAAGGAACACAGCTTTATGGCCAATGCAGATTTTGTTGATGATATGGAGGACTTGCAGGCTAATGCAGCTGTGATGTTAATGGCAAACATGCAAGAACTCTACATGAGTGACACAGGCCCAGTGTATGACACTGACGGCTTGTCTCAGTGCGGATCAAACCATATACATCACTGATCTAATATCTCAGTCAACATCTGAATCCGACGAGGCTCAGAATGTTCAACATGAGTCGTCCAGATCTTATTCTGATGATACTCAACTAGATCCAGTAGTTACATTTGACGATCAAGATGACCTCCTCGTTACCATTGATAATCAAGTTGACTCCGTGGTTATACTTGAGGATCTGAATAATGATCATGTTGAGACTCACGTTGAACCTTTGCCTAATCTAGATATTAACCTCTTACTTAATGACCAATGATCCCGAATGGAACAATGTTGTGAACTCAATCAGCAATTAAAAAACAAAAATGCACTGTTAACCAGGGATATTGAATGCTTAAAAAGGCAACTCAACATTTTTAAAACTCAAGAAAAATGCGAACAAGGTTTTGAAGTCGCTTTTGCTAAATCTTTCGAAAACGAAAAATCATTAGAACGACATATACGTGATCTAGTCGCATCCAAGAATGCTTTGTTGTCTGAAATAGAACAAATGAAATATGATCATAAAAAACAACTTAACGCTCTTACTTTGGTAACTCAAAAAGCCAAGGCTGAGCTGTTAACTTGTCAAAAACAGTTCTCTGATTACAAAAAGCATTCCACGAAACGAATAGATAACTATCTTGAAGAAATTGTTGACTTACAGAACAAAATTAAAGAGTTTCGAAATGTTGTTTATAAACATGGTGAATCAATCACAATGATTCAAAAGTTTACTTTCAAACCAAATCCAAATCGATATGGACCGAATATTGCTGATTACAAACCTAAGTTTTCAAACAGAGCATTCAAACCTAATCCTGAAGTTTACAGTGCAGAACATAGAATTGATGATTCCATAATGAGTGTTGTTGAATATAATCGTCAAGAGGAATTAGATGCAGAAGACGAGAGTCGATCAAAATTAGAAAATGTTGTTTATAACAAACCATTTTACTATTCAAAAGCCGTCACTTTCGTCGCACAAAAGGATACTTCTAACACACCTTGGGTTATAACACCTATGTCTGAGTCTTCTAATGTTGGTTCCCAACCCAATTATGCACAAATTAATGGTCCTTTACCTTCACTCAGTGAAGTAAAATCAATACCCGAAAGTCGTCAAATTCTTAGATATTTTGACACTTTCCTATCTGACATCAAACTTTTAGAACGTGAGATTGAATTTCATTCTGAAATAAAAGTTGAACATTTTCAATCGCCTCAGGCGTAGCGGACAAAGAGATATTTTTTAGAAAAGACTTTTACCCCATGTTCAAAATTTGAAAAATTGTGCATTGTATTGGGAAAGGGAATTTCATAAGGAACTTGGATGATGAAAATAGTTTTCGAGAAAACAGAAACATCTATTTCAAATACTAAGCGTAAAAAGAAAATGTTGAGAAAAGATGTTGATCGACTCTTGGAAGATGTTATCTGTTCTGATATCCATAATGTTGTGTTACTTCATTACATTTGCATATGCAATTGATTTTATCTCTGCTGATTTTGTTGATTCTGTTGCAAATGTTGAGAATACTGATACTGTGTCACAAACCACACTTTTAAAAGTTGAAAATCAGGAATTGTTAAATGAACTTTCAAATGCAAAACGTCGTCTTCAATGGTGTCAAAAAGATTGTCACACTTGTGTACTCGCTTGGCAAAACAAACTCCACCAGTTGCATACCAAAACTCTTTCTCCAAAAGATGAGCAACTGGATGATGAAAATGTGTCTTTAAAATGTCAAATCTCAAAATATGAACAAGAAATTTCAAAAGTTAAAAAGGAATATAGTGTCATATTTGATTTGCTCAAACAGACTCGTGCAAAAGCATCACAAGAACTTGATAATTATCTTGCACACACAAACGATGTCGTATATAGAAATGCACAAACTCGCTCTGAAAATCAAGATTTGTTACACACTATCCATGATCTTAAAGCAGACTTGGTGAAACTTAAGCAAGATAGGAATAGTAACACTGTAGTATCAGCATCTACACAGATTCAAAATGACTCTAGAACATCTAATGACAAACCACAAGAAACTAATGTGCTTCCCTCTACTGAAACAAGAATAGTTACCTCTTTTCCCAACGCCCGCACTTCACAGCCTAGGAGCAATACAAGGAAGAATAGGAATTTGCGACGTAAGAAAAGAACAATAAAGGATGCTTAAGTAGAAGAACACCCTAGGACTTTGAATAAAACTCAAGTTGCACCCACTTTAGATATTGCGTCTAACAAATGTAATGAAAAAAGTGATGTAACGAATCTTTGAATCTTTAAGTACTCTTAATGTTTTGTTTGAAGTCTCTTGTGTTGGTTGTCATGAAAGCATGTTTTCTGGAATACTTCTAGGACCACTAATTCTTCTAAGTCTGTGCTAGGTAAACCGCCTTCTAGTGCTCATTCTTTAATCATTGATGTACCCTTAGAACCCACTTCACCTCCTAGGAAGAACTTATCACCTAGTGTTTTCACTAAGACCAAAGCTAAGACTAGTTGGAGATGGCAGAAATGGTTTCATAATACACTTGGATTTACATTGATAGCTAAAATTATAAACATGTGTGTTTCACCTATAACTGCTTCGGAACCCTCTAACTCTTGGGTTCCATCTACTTCTATTCCATCGTGTTGTATGCGTGTTGAATGCGGTGTCTGAGATCATCCTCTGGGTTGTTGATAGCGGATGTTCCCGACACATGACAGGCAATCTCAAACTGTTATCAAACTTTGTATCAAAGTTCATTGGCATTGTCAGATTCGGGAATGATCACTTCGCGGCTATCATGGGTTTCGGAGATTACATCAATGAAAACATCGAAATTAGCAGAGTTTATTATGTGGAAGGCCTCGGTAACAATCTCTTCTCAGTAGGTCAATTCTGTGATGGAGATTTGGAAGTTGCTTTTTGGGAGAAAACTTGTTTCATTCGTGATCTACAAGGAAACGATCTTATGTCTGGCACCCGCAATTCAAGTCTTTATACAATCTCAATGCAAGACATGATTGCTTCATCTCCCATCTGTCTACTTTCAAAGGCAACATCAACAAAATCTTGGCTATGGCACCGTCGTCTCTCACATCTAAACTTTCAAACCATAACCAATCTTGCACGGTACAAACTTGTTGAAGGTCTCCCAAGATTCCGATATTCTAAAGATCACCTCTGCTCAGCCTGTGAACAAGGGAAAAGCACTCGTGCACACTTTCCGTCAAAAGTGGAACACAACTCACAGCATGTGCTTCATCTTCTTCACATGGATTTATGTGGCCCGATCTTGCGTCTGGGACGATTAATGGCAAATGCTACATTTTGGTAATTGTAGATGACTATTCAAGATGGACTTGGGTTTATTTTCTTCGAAGTAAAGATCAAGTTCCACAGATGATCATCACCTTTCTCACGAAAATTCAAGTTCACTCCGAACACGTCGGACAAATCGAGCAGACAAAGGCTGAATTTGTGAATCAAACTCTTCGTGCATTCTATGAGAAAGTGGGAATTGAGCATCAAACATCTATTGCACATACACCGGAACAAAACGGAGTTATTGAAAGACGAAACCGTACGTTAGTGGAAGCTGCAAGAACATTATTAATTAATGATAAACTTCTAGATTACGTGTGGGCTGAAGCCGTGTCAACTGCATGCTACACTCAGAATCGCTCAATGATTACCAAGCGCCACAATAAAACACCTTATGAGCTTATCCACAACCGTAAACTGAATCTCAAACACTTTCATGTATTTGGATCCCTTTGTTATCCGAATAATGACCGTGATGACTTTGGTAAGCTCAAAGCCAAAGCTGACATTGGAGTCTTTGTTGGATATTGTGAAAACTCCAAGGGCTTCCGGATCTAGAATCGTCGTACAAGGGAAAGTATGGAAACGATTCATGCCAATTTCGATGAACTTACTGATATGGCTTCTGAGCATAACAGCTTGGAACCCGGTCATAACCGTTTAAACTTCCCTCAAACCCCATCATTAGCTGAACCTAGTTTACAACTAACTCAACGTAAAATGGAACAGCTATTTGCTCCTTTGTTTAGTGATGATATTGATGAAAGTGTACCAGGTGTATCCAATGTTTCCACTGCTCAACCTGATCAAAATCCAATACACGATACACCTGCTACAACAACTCTGTTGAGGAAGCACCTGACCGTTGATTCTACAACAACATTTGAACAAACCGCATCCAACGACGCTGAACCAGCTGATGATCTTCTGAACAATGAAGTACCCACACCTGTAGATTATGATCCAAATGTGTTCTTCAATACGTTTGCTAATGAAACTGCCACACCTGATGTTGAAGAATCATCTACAAGCCATTTGAATCCTCCCAATCTGCAAAATGTATATCAACATCAACCTTGCACGCATCTTTGGACGAAAGACCATCCTCTTGAGAACATTATTGGTAGCCCGACTCAACCAGTCGTAACAAGACAACGTATTCACAAAGACGGTGAACATTGCATTTATGCACTCACTGTCTGCCAATCTGAACCTAAAAACGTTAAAGAGGGAATGACCAAAGACAACTGGATTGAATTCATGCAAGAAGAACTCAATCAGTTTAAACGTCTTGAAGTATGGTAATTGGTTGAAAGACCAACAAGGGTCTTCGTTATTGGTCTCAAATGGATTTGGAAAAATAAATTGGATGCTAAAGGAACCGTAATAAGGAATAAGTCACGTCTGGTGAATAAGTCACGTCTGGTGGCTAAGGGTTATAGACAGGAAGAGGATATTGAATTTGAAGAATCATTCGCTCCAGTTGCTCGTCTTGAGGTACTGTCGCGGATTTTTTCGGCATTTGCGGCTCACATGAACATCACGGTCTTTCGGATGGATGTCAAAGCGCTTTCTCAATGGACAAGCGAAAGCGGTCTATGTTAGCCGACGCCAGAAGGATTCGTTGATCGAGTTCCCTAGTCATGTCAACAAGCGAAGAAGGCTCTCTACGGTCTCAAACAAGCCCCTGGTGGTATGATAAGTTATCATCCTTTACGATCACTAATAGTTTAGTCAAAGGTTGGTCGACCCTACATTATTCATACAATATCACGGGGCACACATTTTAATCGTTCAAATTTATGTGGATGACATCATTTTGGGTCAACACATCTAAAGTACTCAAAGCTTTTTCAAAACGATGAAAAATATTTTGAAAATGTCCATGATGGGTGAACTTACATTCTTTCTTGGATTGCAAGTTCATCAATCACCCGTGGTATTTTCTAAGTCAGTCCAAATATGCTCTTGAAATCTTAAACAAACATGGAATGCAAACCTGTGACACCTATGCCACACCAATGGCACATACTAAGAAACTAGGCGATTTGCATGGGAAATCGGTTGACCCTACCAAATACCGAAGTATCATTGGGTCCCTCATGTATCTAACAACGGTAGACGATATTGTTTTTTGCCGTATATCTTTGCTCCGTTATCGGTGAAGACCAATGAAACCCACTTCTCAGAGGCTAAAAGAATCCTCCGATACATCAAGGGAACCATTAATTTGGGGATCAGGTATCCGAAGGATTCTGGTTTTGAACTAATAGATTTTTGACGTGATCACGCGGGTTGCTTAGATTCTCGAAAAGTACTTCAGGAGCCTTACAATTTCTTGGTGATAAGCTGGTGTCATGGAAATCGAAGAAAGCAGGATTGTACATCGCTCCTCAACGAGCGAATATGTAGCCATGTCGGCATCTTGTGCTCAAGTCATTTGGATGAGAACACAACTCAAAGACTATGGTTACGTATTTGACAGAATCTTGATGTCTTTGCGACAATCGAAGTGCTATTGCGATCTCGTGCAACTCTATTCAACATTCAAAATCAAAGCACATCGATCTTCGATATCATTTCATCAAGGAGAACGTGGAAAAGGGTACCGTTGAATTATACTTCGTGGTACTGAATACCAAGCTGGCAGATCTTCTCACCAAATCCTTAGGCTGCTAGGTTTAATGAGTTGGTCCACCGGATTGGTATGCGGTGTTTGACTCGAGAGGAACTGGATGAACTTTTAAAACATTCTTAAAACCAGTCAAACACCAAAACATCTTTTGTAAATATTTTCAAAAACAAAATACAAAAATATAAAATCTGATAAAACAACAAAAATATTCTTCTATCTATATTTCTTTTAACATGGCAAGTGCATTTTTTCCTTCAACACTTTACTCTTTCAAAAGTCATTATTTTTCTTGGTTAAGTGTTGAAGGGGAGAAAGTAAATATTTTTCGGTTTCATAAAACCTTGTACTTGCATGTTACCTCATCCCGGTTGTTTCTTTGGTAATGGTGGTCACATTTCTGGTTTACTGACACTCCACGGACTCAAATTTATAAAATTTCATTATTTCTTAAGTCGAGGGGGAGTGTCATCAAGTTTCTTTCCAAATATCATTCTTTACGTAACCAAAATGGAAGTTATGGGCGTTGGATGAAAATGGTTAAGGTGGAGGGACTGAAAGTGTCAAAATCTTAAACTAATTTTTAATAAAACTCTCCACCTAATTTCAAAGAACATTTACTTCAACATTTATTATCCTCAACCACCAAATCCTACGACTAAGCCTCAATCCTCAAAACCGTGTTTTTGATCTCGAATTTGTAAGTGTTTTCATGATCTTTATGGTAAAACAAACATTGGTTTTGATTTATTTGAAAATCCAACGGCTTAATATTGAGTTTGGATGATTCTTGTATTCTACGCATAAGCGTATGAACACAAAATCATCACTTGTGTGTTTGAGATGCTAAAAGTGGTGTTAAAATGTTTAAATAATTATATCTTAACCATTTCTATCAAACAAATCCACCCATAAACACGAATTGACTATTTTCAAAATTAGGGTTCTTAAGCGTAATTTGGGTGTTTTTCATTTGGGAAAGTTTCTAGTTAAAAGATGGTTGTGTGTTGTTGTTTACATGTTTAATTGATCGTATCTAGGCTTAAAACATACCCAGAAACATCAATTTTGTGAAAACTAAGATTTAGGGTTTATGTTCATAAGATTTAGGTTCTGTTAATACAAATAAGCCGTAAAAACGTTTATTTATATTTTACGATCTTCTAATGTTTTGTCGATAACAACCGTAAAATCATGTTAACGAAACAAATAAAATACGTAAATGGTTTGAACTAATAGTTTCTAACATATTCACACTTTCACATAAAACACTAAAACAAGTATAAGTGATTTTATGATTTAGTAATACATATGTACAACAACTAGTGTTTACATACTTGGGTGAAATATATACATAACTAGTATGTAGTATATTGGGTAATATAAATGGGTAGAAACTTAAGTATCACAACCCATTGGGCAAATACATTGAATGTAGTTGGGTACAACCCAAAGCCCATGCCCCATGGAGCTTGACCCATAACCCATTGCATGACATCATGATTATATCATACATGGATAATATCCGTAACCCATGGATCAACCCATACCTAAGTGACCAAGTGCATTGCACTCAAAGATACATTGTATCTAGCTAATGATCCATGGTTCAACCCATGACCCATGACCCATAACCAAAATACCCATGGGTAAAAGGGAGCGTCCCACGGATCCCTAGCTTAACGCTAGACGGATCCCTTGTGGAAGGGATCCGTGGGATTCGGGGAACAGTAGGATTTTTCCTCTATAAATAGTGAGTCATTTCTTCATTATTCCTAACCCCTTTCTAACACACTTTCTCCCTGAAACTCACTAACCTCAGATCCAAGAGATCTATGTTTGTAGTTTTGTTTTTGTGTGATCTTTTATGTTCCTCTTAAAGGCAAGATCACCACCATTGAAGTCAAGCAAGCTCAAGTCCATGAGTTGCCATGCTTCCTCATCATCAAGGGTACTGAAGTCTTCTTGTTGATGATTCCTTTCTTTCTTCAAAGAAGTGTAGTGTTGAAGACATTAGTGAAATATGTCTTAAGTGTCAAGACGAAGATATTAGTGAAGGGTATCTATCGTCTATAGCATAAGCACTTGCGGTAGGTGCTTAGAAGTCAAGACAAGAAGCATTAGTGAAAGGTACTTAGAAGTCAAGACTAGAAGTATTAGTGAAAGGTGCTTAGAAGTGAAGACACAAGACATTAATGAAAGGTGTCTTGTAGATCTAGTCAAAAGCATTATTGAAAGGTGCCTTAGATGTACATTCAATATGGTGTGTTTCGATGTACAAGATTGACTAGTAGTAAATCCAAGGATATTGATATCCTTGATGATGTTGTAAAGGAGTAGATCTCCTTTGGGATTAGTCGTTGGTGTAGTGTGGTAGTAGTTCCTCCATTGCAATGGAACTAGGTGCTTAGCCTAGTACCTAATAAAGGGTAGGCGACGTTGTGAAGGTGTAGTTCACCTTGGAGTGAAAGAACTAAGTACTTAGCCTAATACCTTATAAAGGGTAGGCGACGTTGTGTAGGTGTGGTTCACCTTGGAGTGATAGAACCCGGTGGTTAGCCTAGCACCGGAAAAAGGGTAGGCGACGTTGTGAAGGCTTCTCCGCCATAAGGAGATTGGTGTAGTGATTACGAACTCTCGAGTAGGTGACTCGGGGAGTGGAGTAGGGCAAGGAAGGTGTCCTTGTAGCCGAACCACTATAAATACTCGTGTTGTGATTTTGTGCTTCTTACTCTTATCTTTACATTACTTACCTTTATATGCTTGCTTATCAACATCCAACACACACATCCAAATAGATTGACATAAGTCAATCTAAATAGATTAAAAGGAAGTTTTAATTGGCAAAACTATTCAACCCCCCTTCTAGTTTTCCACAATTGGCATCAGAGCTTCGTTACCAAGTTTCTTGAAGTATATTGTACTTTAAAAACTTGATACGATCCATAGTTAATTGAAAACTACAAAGAAGGTTTTTCATAAAAACAAACACCATGTCTTTTAAAACTATATGTTTGGATGTTGATTTGATAACAACATTTTTTTTACTTGTTTCATTTAATTGCACTAATCTTCTTTGTCATGTTGATTAGTCAAAGCTCATACCCACCAAGCTATAGGAATCGCTTGGTAAAAAGAATACCTTCCTTAAGAAGGTATCTTAATCGCAAAGGAGCGGGAATCGTCTAAGTGACATCTGTTGGGTCATTTGTAAAGACATTCCTAAGTGCGCTAGAGGTATGATTTTCTTTTTATTTTTGCTTGATAATTAAGTATGCCTATTTAGGTATTTATATGATTATCTTTTGTGCTTATACATGTTTTACATGAAGCTTCATTAGGAAGTCTTTTTCTCACATACGTGTGAATCTTATCGTCTAAAGTCGTGGTATATAAAACTTATGTTTTATTTCTTTTAATCCAATAATAAAACAAAACACGAATTTCAAAAATTCCTCCTTCCCCATAAATACTCCCACCGTCAATCACTCTATCCTCACTTTTTCAAATCCTCCAATTTCAAAAATTTCTCTCAGTCAAAACTTCATCTTCCTCTCCATTTTCGTCTCAACCGAAACCAAGAAGGATCATCTTCAACATGGTTTACATCGCTCTCGTGCTCATTGCCTTAACACTCATCGCACTTGTGTTCCCTATGATGAAGTTCACATACGGAGACATTTACTTTGTGTTGTTAACCTACATTGGGGTTATATACCCAATCCTTTGTATCATTCTTAGTATTGAAATGAAATATTACTAATAGTCTAGTTATCTAGGTTATTATGTGTTTTATCATTTTGTGTTATGTCCTTCTTTCATGATACATTAAAAGTCATGTATGCTTGTTAAAAGAAAATGTAGGTTAAAATACATATCTTGGTATAAAAACGGTTAGGATTTAGAAAATCCAGTCATTAAAGTGTCGGTCACCTCAAGTAGATTATATAATGTTTAGTAGTATTTAGTTATGTAACACCGTGGAGGACGGACGGGTCTTTACCCACTGTATGCCTGATCCACAGCCCGTAGGTGGCGATTCATGTAAGAACTATAAATACTCTCTACCTCCCAAGGTAGAGAGTTGGAGCTCATAATAATACTTTTACTTTCTCTCACTAAGTTCTCAAACCTCTAACTCTTTCTCTCTCTAAAACATCATCTTATACGCCTCTTTGATCATTGGTTTAGTGTGTTTATGAAATCCAATATCTAACAATTGGTATCAAGAACCATGGTTTGATCATCTCTCTTACATATCCTTGGATTTCTAGTGGTTTTAGGTGGTTTTTGAGTTTGAAAAAGTTTAGTGGTTTTTGCATCATTTGGATCATTTCTTGTGTTAAAGTTTGAATTTTGGGTGTACTTTTGTGTTTAGAATCATTGTAAGTTCTTGGGTTTTGATTTGGTAAGCTTCAATCACTGTGGTTGAGCTTGTTTTGGATTGAAAAGTGTGTTTTTGAAGTTTTTCTTGCTAGCGACTTGGTTCTCGTTGTGATTTTCATCGTAGCGACTTGCTTCAGTAAATGTTAGCGAGTTACAGTGTTAGTTGTTAGCGACTTGAGCCTAGCGACTTGTCTATTGAGACAAGTCGACAAATAGTACAAGTTAGTGGATTCTCCACTACGGCTAGCGACTTGGTGAGGTTAGCGAATTGCTTCAGGAATTGTTAGCGAGTTGTTGTGCAAATTGTTAGCGACTTGATACTAGCGACTTGGATCTTAGCGAGTTGTTCTTTAGCAACTTAACTGTGTCTAGCGACTTGGTGCTTAGCGACTTGCTGTCATAATTCTTAGCGACTTGGCCCTTAGCGAGTTGCTCTTTAGCGACTTGACTGTGTAGCGACTTGGTGCTTTAGCGACTTGTATCTAGCAACTTGGTCTTAGCGACTTGGTTCAATAACTCGTAGCGACTTGGTTGATTTCTGTTTGTAATACGGTTTTCTCTTGATTTAGTAAAATCCCGTGAAAGAATCTATTTCCCGGTTAAATCATAGAGTTATAAAATCCCGTGTAATCTGTTAACATGTCTACCAACGTATCTACAATCATCTCCACTGTTGATGAGGATGTTCAAGCAGTGGTTCGATACTCGTCCACCCATGCTTGACAGAACTGACTATGACTCTTGGGCTCAACGAATTAGATTGTATTGTATTTGAAAGGAAAATGGGGTCAACATTCTCAAATCCATTGATGAAAGACCGTATCAAATTGAGACTACAAGAGACATAATTGATACAGCTGCAGATGGAACCATGATCTTTGGATTGGACATACCAAAGACGTATGATGAGCTCAATGATAAGGAGAAAAATAGATTCGATGCTGATATCAGGGCCTCAAACATCATACTACAGGGTCTTCCAAAAGACATCTACAAGCTTATGAATCACAACACTGAAGCCAAGGTTGTTTGGGATAATGTCAAGATGCTTCTCTCAAGTTCTGAATTAACTAAGGAAGACAGAGAATCACAGCTGTATGATGAGTTTGAGCACTTCAAGATGAAACCAGATGAGAGTGTCTATGAGTACTATGTGAGATTCCACAAGCTTGTAAATGATATGAGGAATATCAGAATGACTATGCCAAACATTCAGCTGAACTCAAAGTTTGTGAACAACATGAATCCCGAATGCCACAAGTTTGTCACCTCTGTAAAGTTAACCAAGGGATTGAAGGACACAAACTATGAGCAACTATATGCATTCCTTCTTCAGAATGAGAGACATGCTATGTTTGAAAAAAAGATTCTTGAGTAGTTCAAATCTAAGCAGGGTGAAACCAGTTCGTCAAATGACTCAACTGCATTCTACACCAATGTTGGTATTACTACCAAAGCCTCTCAAGTCATACCCATGGGTAATGGTAATCAAAAACTCATTCCTGACCTGAGGTTCAAGCAAGCTGATGCTGATGCAGTCATGGGACACTTCATTAATCAACTGGCTCTTATGGTTAAACAAAACTTGACCCTTAGTCCACATACCAACAGTCTTCACACTAACAATGAGATCAGAACCGCATCCAATCTACACAATCATGATGTTTTCAGAGATGGAAAGGTTATGGGGCAACCACTTCAAGGAAGACATTACGAACAAGGGATGGTTGGAGCAGGTTATGGAAATGCTGGAGTTGATAGAGGATTTGTGGCAAATCAGAATAGGGGAAGGAATGGGAATCAAGGACAAGCAAAGCCAATCAAATGCTACAACTGTGGTTGTGAGGGACATATTGCTAGGAACTGCACATCTCCAAAACGTCCATAGAATGCAGAATACTTCAGAGACAAGATGTTGCTCGTGCAAGCTCAGGATAATGGAGCCGCTTTGGATGAAGAGGAGTTGTTGTTCCTTGCTGAGGGAAATGCCCGAACATATGATGCTGATATTGATGAGCAGCCAATTCAGGAGATAGGTCATAATCATCAAAATGCATTTCAAGTAGCTGACTGTGGTGCATTTGACTCTGATGTCGATGATGAACCTACTGCCCAAACAATCTTCATGGCTAGCATCTCACCTATGGTCTCTCCAAAGGTCTCTCCACCACAACAAGCTGGTACATCCAAAGACAAAATCATTTCAGAGGTATTAAAACTATATGATGATGTTGATGGGCAAAAGATGCATAATAAAGTACAAAATCTTGAAACTTATGAATCAGATATTGATGATGTGGGTAATAGCAATATTGTCCCATATGATCAATATGTGATGCAAAGTGAATGTGAGGTTGTACCAAGTAATACATCTTCCGCAGTCAATAATGACTATGTTTTTGATGAATACACTGCATGTGCCCCTGATGATTCTGTTATCTCTGAACTGAATGCCTATAAAGACCAAGTTGCCATTTATGAACAACGTGCTAAGTTTGAGTTGACCACCCGTGAGCGGGAAATGAATGACCAAATGCGTACAATTATTAGAAAAAGTAAGTTTAGAGAAGAAGTATTAAAATAAGAGTTAAACTCCTTATAGGAAAAGCTTTCTAAAACTGCTAAGCAAAAACAAGAACTTCAAGAAAATGTTAAAATACTTAAGCAAGAATTCAATGCTAAGGAATCAAAACTTTTGAATGATTTTTCCAATATAAAAACTTTGAAAAACAAGCTTGAAAATAAGTTGTACGTACAAGGGAATACCATTCAGACTGCTCACTTGATCACTAAGCATAGAGTCTTAAGTGATAAGCATAGCATTCCCCTGGTTGTGGAACCTAATCCTGAGGTTGTTAAAAAGGCTAAAGCTGCTCATAATGTAATCTATGATGGTAATGAGATTCTTAAACCTAGACAGAAACCTAGTTGCATTGAGTGCACTGAGGAAAATAGAAAATTAGATGATGAATCTAGGGAGAAAATGAATAAGAAGCTAGAAGATCCTAAATGTAAAGAGAATAACATAACGATCAAACCCCATAATTACAAAAAGGAAAATTGGATTTCCTTGAACAAGTTTAAGCCTCAAACATTGTTAACACCCGAACAAGTGTTCTGGAAAAAGGATTTAGATAAGCAAAAAGCAGAGAATCTTGTTGTAACAAACCCTCCCCTTAGGAAAATGCTTTCAGCGACTGTGTATCCTCCGAATACACCAATGCACTTAGTTCCTAGAACTATTGCCACTAAAAGCAAGACCTTAATCAGTCAATATGTTATTTTTCAATTATTTGTTGATTTTGAGAAAACTTGTAAGAAAAGGATCACACCCACTGGGATAACTGAAAGGGAAAGGGGTTTTGAGCAAACTAAAGAATGCTATTTAACTGAGGTTATGCCTTTCTTTAAACAACTAAAAGATCAATTTGAGAGTCTTTAAAAAAGGGATGGATTCAGATATTAAAGAAATGGAAAAGGAATTTGATGCAATGATAGTTGAGGTTAGTGACTATGAGCGAGAATTAAAATATAATGAGATTGAGAGGAAGAACTTGCATACCTTGAATGAGAATCTTATTTCTGAATGTATTACTCAAGATGTGTTTTACACTGCTATGAATTGTTCCATTAATGCTTCTCAATTTCATGAATTATCTGTTGCTCTGAAAGTCTCCCATGATCGTGTCATTGAGCTTGAAAAAACTAACTCTAAACTGCATGATAAAGTTGAACAGGATGATCATGATAACTTGGTGAAACAGTTTTCTAAATTGGAAGTTGAGCATCTTGCTTTGCAATTAAAATATCAACATCTGAAAGAAAATGTTAAAACCTCAAATATCAAGACATCCTTGGATGCTCCTGAATTTGATGCATTTTTTGAAATTAGCAAACGTGATGAACATATTCGAGCTCATTGTAACACGATCAGAAAGTTGAAAGCCCAAATCTCTCAATTAAAGGGGGAAAAGAAAAATGTGACTGGCTCCCAAATGCCTCCCCCTTTAGATTCTCAGTATTCTCAAACTTTTCATCTTCAAAACTTGGTTAATGCTTTACAAAAGGAAAACGAGAGTTTTCTAGAAGAAAATGAAAAAGTTAAACCACACTTTAAAAAGTTATATGATTCAATGAAAGTCACTCGTGACAAAAACAACAAAACAATAACGTCTTTACAAAAAAAAATTAAGAATCTGAGGGGTAAGGAAAAAGGGAAACTGCCACTTGTTTTTAATGAGAATGTTGCATCAAAGTCATCCTCAGACTGCAAATATACTGTGACTGTTAAATACATCCCTCCTCATCTTAGGAATAATAAACTTGTGTTTCATAACTATTGTGCTCACCTTAAGGATAATCTAGAATGTCTCCGTGAGATTGTGGAAGAGGATTTCATAAATAAGCCTCTTGATAGAGAAATTAGGTTTGCTTGCATTCAGGCCAAACGATCTCAGGAGCTGCTAGAATGTTTAATTGCAACATGTCCAAAATCCTTAGGTGTGAAAGGTCAAGCTGTGATGCCTTGTTCTATGCCTAGTGCCAAGCATACAAACCATTCTATGCCCAGTGTTAGGAAAGTGAACACTAATGTGCCTTCAAGTAGTTCAGATCCCTGCACGTCTAGTTCAGGAATGCAAAAGGTAGATCAACCAACTAATGTTCCCATAATTCCCTCTACAGGAGTAATCAGTGACATAAAAGCAAGCGGATTAAAGCCTCCAGGAAATACCAAGCAAGATAGGACCTCGCAAGCTAAGAATGTGCATTGGAAGAGAGTAGAAGAACACCCTAGGAATATTAAGTTTGAGTTGAATAAAAAGAATAGTGTTGATTATAGTATTAGCTATAAGCGTACTGTAATTAATTCGAATTCTGCTACTATTCTCAAACCATGTAATGATGACTGCATGATTTATGTTACTAATCATGAATGTGGTGTGAATGTTTTGTCTAATGCTGTCAAATGCCCTGATAAAACTGTTAATGTTAAAATTCAAGCTAAGAAGGCTAAAAGGCAATGGCGAAAGAAAGTTAGAAAATAGTGAAAACCCACAGGAAGGAAATTTAGTAATATAGGTTATCAATGGATACCTACTGGCCGTAAGATTAATGAACTTTGCCCTAAAGTTGCTAAATCAATGCCCACTAGAAAATGGATGCCTACGGGTAGAACTATTCCCTTAAGAAGTGAACATACATTGAATAGGTCAAATCTGACACTAGCACTGCATCTATTTCTAATGAGTCCATTGTTTCTACCTCTGATGTAGGTGTTCCAATCACTGTTACTAACCAAATGGAACCCATTCCTGCATGGGATCCCAATTATCCGTTATCCATTCTTGTCGTGTTCAACTGCAGATCGTTCAAATCGTTCGTGGTACCTGGACTCGGCTGTTCCAAGCATATGACTGGAGACCGGTCGCGGCTCATGAACTTCGTGAGTAAATTCATCGGAGGTGTTAGATTCGAGAACAATCATTTCGGTGCAATTATGGGTTATGGAGATTATGTTGTCGGTGATAGTGTTATCTCCAAGGTATATTATGTAGAAGGTCTTGGTCATAACTTATTCTCTGTCGGTCAATTTGTGATTCTTACGATCTAGAAGTGGCCTTTGAAAACATACTTGTTTCGTTAGAGAACTTGATGGTTAAGAACTTTTAAGAGGAACACGTGGTTCAAATCTATACACCATCTCTATCGAAGATATGATGAAGTTTTCTCCAATTTGCTTGTTGTCAAAGGCTTCAAGAACAAAATCATGGTTATGGCATCGTCGTCTCAATCACTTGAACTTCGGCACCATCAATGATCTCTCTAGAAAGGACTTAGTTGTAGGTTTACCTAGACTAAAGTATGAAAAGGATCATCTTTGTTCAGCATGCCAATTGGGAAAAAGCAAGAAGTATGCCCACAAACCCAAACCTACAAACTCGATTAGTTCTTCATACAATTAACATGGATTTATGTGGACCCATGAGAGTGCAGAATATCTTTGGGAAGAAATATGTGTTAGTTGTGGTTGATGATTACTCTCGATTCACCTAGGTTAAGTTCATAAGGACAAAGGATGAAACTCCAGATATCATCACCAAACTTATCAAACAGCTGCAAGTTCGACTTAACAAAACTGTCAGAATCATCCGAACAGACAATGGAACTGAGTTAATTAATAAACAACTTAGTGAGTTTTATGAAAGTGTTGGAATCAGTCATCAAAGAAGTGTTCCATGAACTCCTCAACAGAACGGTGTAGTTTAAAGACGAAATCGAACTCTTGTGGAAGCTGCAAGAACAATGCTGATTTACTCAAAGGTTCTAATGTTTCTCTGGGCTGAAGTCGTTGCCACTGCAAGCTACACTCAAAATCGATCCCTAATTCACACTGCTCATGGAAAAACTCCATATGAACTTGTCCATAAAAGAAAACCTAATCTCTCATTCCTTCGTGTGTTTGGTGCATTGTGTTATCGAACTAATGAGGGCCAAGACTTAGGCAAAACTATAAGCTAAAGCGGACATTAGAGTATTTGTAGGATATGCACCAAACAAAAAGGGGTACCGTATCTACAACAAAAGAACCCAAAATATTATGGAAACAATTCACGTTACGTTCGATGAGCTGATCGGTCCAATGGCTCCAGGACAACCCAGTTCTGTACCCGCATCTTCATGTAGTCCCATCAGTTCTACTCTTGTTTACGATTCTTCGCCTGCAACTCCTTATGTACCTCCTTCAGAAGATGATTTAAAGAAATTGTTTGATCCAATGTTTGATGAACACTATGAGCCAAATGCTAATGAAATGTCAATTCCATCATCAGAGGCTGCTCCTATCCCTGTCAATGAAGTCAACCCTGCTGCTGATCACTCTGTCTCATCAACAAATCATCAATCATCGAATGTATATCATGGAATTGTTTCTGGCACCCATGATGAAGTTTATCCCTTTGCTACTCCCAAAGATGCTCCATTTGAAAACATATTTGCTCCTGAATCATCATTAGAACCATCTTCATCAGGAGACATCGACTCTACTACGTCAGTTCCTCAACAACAACCACATGAACACATTAGAAAGTGGACACATGATCATCCATTGGATAACATCATTGGAAACCCTTCTCGTCCAGTATCTACACGAAAACAACTTGCAACCGATGCCTTATGGTGCTTCTTCAACTCCGTACTCTCTAAGGTCGAACCAACAGATGTTAAAACTGCCATGAATGACAACAGCTGGTTCAATGCCATGCAAGAAGAAATTCATGAGTTTGATCGACTAGATGTATGGGAATTAGTACCTGCTCTAGATTGTGCTATGATCATTGCTCTAAAGTAGATCTTCAAAGTGAAACTTGATGAGCATGGTGATGTTTTAAAGAATAAGGTTCGATTAGTTGCAAAAGGATACCGTCAAGAGGAGGGTATTGACTTTGAAGAATCATTTGCTCCTGTTGCTCGTATCGAGGCAATCAGAATATTTTTGGCTAATGCTACAAGTAAGAACATGGTAGTCTATCAGATGGATGTAAATATGGCTTTTCTTAACGGAGATCTGAAAGAAGTCGTATATGTCAGCCAACCTAAAGGCTTTGTGAATCCATAGTATCCTACTCACGTCTATCGTTTGAAGAAAGCTCTTTATGGTTTGAAGCAAGCTCCAAGGGCATGGTATAATACGCTATCAAAGTTTCTTCTATCTACTAGATTCAGCAAAGGAGCAGTTGATCCGACATTGTTCACCAGAAAGTCAGGCAAACATTTAATTCACGCTCAAATATATGCTGATGATATTATTTTTGCCTCGACTTACCCCAATGAATGTGATCGTTTTTAAAATGAAATGGGTTCCAAATTTCAAATGTCAATGATGGGACAAATGTCATTTTTCTTGGGATTACAAATTTCACAAAGTCCCGGAGGCATTTTTATAAATAAATCTATGTATGCAAATGAGATTTTAAAGAAATTTGGATTTGATTCTAGTGACCCTGTTGACACTCCCATGATAGAGCGTACTAAACTGGATGAGGACCACTCAGGGATCATGGTAGACCAAACAAAATATCGTAGTATCATTGGATCCCTGATGTACCTCACACCATGGAGCCAGACATTCTGTTCGCTGTATGCATGTGTGCTAGATAGGCTAAGCCTACCAAAAAGCACCTTGAAGCGGTTAAACGGGTCTTTCGGTATCTCCAAGGTACCATCAATATGGGACTTTGGTACCTGAAGGACACCGGTATGTCACTAACACCTATCAGATCTTGATCATGCGGATGTCAAGATACACGTCGAAGTATGCGGAGGTGCTTTCAGGTTTTTGGGTGATAAGCTTGTGAGCTGGTCTTCAAAGAAGCAAATGTGTACTTCTATTTCCTCTACAGAGGCTGAATACATAGCCATGTCATCTTGTTGTGCTCAAATCCTATGGATGAGATCCCAATTATCTGACTATGGCTTTGAATTCAACAAAATCCCTCTATCTTGTGATAATAAAAGTGCCATTGCTCTCTCATGCAACAACGTTCAACACTCAAGAGCAAAACACATCGACATTCGACATCATTTCATCAGGGAGCAAGTAGAAAACGGTGTGGTGGAACTTTATTTTGTGAGGACTGAATACCAGTTAGCAGACATCTTCACTAAAGCTCTTCCTAGAGAACGTTTTGAGTTTATCCTCCCACGACTTGGTCTAAAGAGTCTTCAACCGGAAACACTTAAACGTCTTCAAGAGGAAGAAGAGGAGTAAAAGGTCTTTCTTCATCCATATCTTGTAAATATTTATTCGAAAAGCAAAATACAAAATTTCAAAACCTTCAAAGAGCACATAGAAAAATATAAAACTTTCAAAAAAATCCATAAAAATCTTGAAAATTTAAAAAAAAAAATAAAATATTGTCATTTTGTCATGTTTTTCTCAATTCGAAAATATCTACGGTCTTTGTGTTGTCATTCAAAGAATGACACGGGATAGATATTGTTCGAATGTTTTAAAAAAAATCAATAATAAAAAAAAAAAAAAAAAAAAATCAAAAAATCAAAAAATAGTTTTGGGAGAAAGTGAAACTATGGTTTATTGTTATTTCAGGCAGTAACCCATTTTTCAAAGAAAGAACAGAGCCATGCTTTATCTTGTTTTTCAAATCTCATGCTCTGATTCTTTAAAACAATTACTTACCATCTAATGAAAACTAATTGCTTTGTTAAATAACTCGAACTCTATTTTTGAAAATTATCTGGACTTAACTTTTGTCAAAATATCTATCTCTCAATCAACAACTTATGTCATTGATTGAGGGGGAGAATGATTTCAATTAAAATCAAAAGGTTGTTCGACATACAATTGTTTTCAAAAAGATATTCATGCATGTTTAATCAATGGAGTGTAAAGTCTCAAAATCTGATCCTTATCAGTTAAAATGTTTTCATAATCAAGTCACAATTCTCCTCAAAAGCTTTCAAAATCAATTTAAATCTACAGAGATCACAAATCTCAAATGATTTGAAAATTGTGATCGGGGGAGAATTTGTGATTTAAATTGGATTTAAACTGATAATTTGATAAATGGCTTCGTAAGTGTTTAGCAAGCTTTCCTCCCCACATGTGCCAAACGATGTCAAATTTTCCATGCACATGTTGAGGGGGAGCTCCTTTTCTAAAATTATCAAAAACAATTCAGGTACAAAATGCTTTGATATTACATCACAAGTATCTTGATTGATTTTCAAATGGTTTTCGATTGGTTCCAATGGCAGATGAACTTTACCAAATAGACCGACCAAATTTACTTTATGTATGGTGATATAAGGATGATAAGGTTAGGTATCTGTTCCTATGATCCGCCAGAACCGGAGGGATCTACCCAGGGACAATCCACTAGATAGTGTAGAAGTCCTTAGGTTTGATGAAAAAAAAGGAGAAAAGTGAGATATAGGAAGAGTCTTGGACTGAAACTGAGCTAGTACTTGAATAAACCCAACAAGGTTCTAGTTATGAAGTCTTGGTAAGCACTGAAGGGGTTGAAGAATGAAAAAGAAATGAAATGAGAAAAGGGTGAAAAGAATTAGCCCTCCATTAATTCAACCTTAGGGCAGAAACCGGGTTCAATTCATATGCTACTGGTGGTTACCAAAGTAACATCGGTATTGAAGACAAGACGTCATGGACGTCATGGACCCAGTGACGCACTGCACTAAAATTTCCCAAGCTACTCAAGTTCCTCTTAAAAGGACTTGTTTCATTCTCACGGGGAACCGACATTATCTATCGACTTTCTCTTAGAGTTTGTTGATATTGAAGGAGACCCTCTCCCTAGTCTCCGACATAGGAACCAAATGTGCACTATTGAGTCTAGAGCCATGAGATCATCAAATAAATCTCTTTAGGACACTGTCATTGAAGACTCTCTGTTTCACACAATGTGGAAAGAGAGATTTTATCGTATGAGTCCTACGCATTATCCTTGTGGTATTGCCAGACCATCTGAGTGATATGCTTACATATTCACAATGAAGATGGAAAGCCTTCTGGAGCCAACATCAAACAAGCTCCTGGTGGGTGGCATGTAAGATCTATTCAATAGATCAACCATGTGACAACTGAACAGAAACAATGGGGAGATTCAATTTTTTGAATCAATCCTGGTTCAGGTTATGGATTGACGGATACCTTTGAAAAAACAGTCGTTGTGCTTAAAAACTATTTTCTTTAGCATCATCGACTCTGTACTAATATTTCAAACTAATATTTCTTTAGCATCATCGACTGTGTACTAATATTTCAAAACTATTTTCTTTAGCACCTTCGTTGTATTGCAAAAACAATTTCTATTGTGCGGTACTCGATTGTTTTTTCAAATCTCTTTTCATCAATCAGTGAATCTCAATTCGCTGGTTCACTCACTCCGTGTTGTCTTCTTTGAGATATTCCGGTTTGAGAACAGCTAGAGCAGCTGCGAAACCCTGTCAAGGAAATTCTTTGGAATTTTACCTGATCACAGGCAGTACTTGTACTGATCAACGGGGAACCGTGGGCCGTGTACCTCAATTCAAAGAAAGTGATCAAAGACAGTTTCGTGCGCTTTATTGCTAACTGTTGTATGCAGGTACTCCCGACGTTTGCAGCTGATCAGAATGAAGTGGTCAATCCATAGCCGCATGCTCACACATCACATTCATTTCAAAAGAAATCATGATTAGTGCATCAATGACTCTGATATTTTCACTCCATGCTTCGCTTCTGCTTGTTTGCCAATATCATGAAACAACAAAAGCTTCCGCTACTCTGATGAGAAGAAATCATGATCCAAAATGTGAGCATGTCGGTCCAAATGTCACAACATCACATAATACTAACACCACAAAGGATGAGTCAGAGATTTATGATAGCTGATGATCTCAAAGCTGGCTCAAAACTCATTATCACGTGGATCAGTTAAAGACCTCCACTTGGATTTACCAAACATGCAAAATGAAGAATCGATTACTACGAGCTGCAGAGCAAAGAACTTTAACAAGAATCCAAAGAACAATCTTATTGTAATATCTGTTTGTATTCAATGTATTTTTGAGGTGACCACCCTTAGGGGGAGATTGTTAGGATTTAGAAAATCCAGTCATTAAAGTGTCGGTCACCTCAAGTATATGTAATCGTTAGAAAGCTCGTAGGCGTAGATTATTTAATGTTTAGTAGTATTTAGTTATGTAACACCGTGGAGGACGGACGGGTCTTTACCCACTGTATGCCTGATCCACAGCCCGCAGGTGGCAATTCATGTAAGAACTATAAATTCTCTCTACCTCCCAAGGTAGAGAGTTGGAGCCCATAATAATACTTTTACTTTCTCTCATTAAGTTCGCTAACTCTTTCTCTCTCTAAAACATCATCTTATACGCCTCTTTGATCATTGGTTTAGTGTGTTTATGAAATCCAATATCTAACAAAAACTATGAGATCTAAAAACCTATGTTTTTCATAAAATCTGTTTATGTGATTACAGATCTACGGATCCCGAAAGTTATACTAGCCGGATCCCTTTGGTAAAGGAACCGTGGGATCCGTCCTACTGGAAAATAGTTTTTCATGCAAATTAAAGATCACTTTTTCTAAAAAGGTAATACTCCACTAGAAATATCAAAACCATAAGTGAGTTAAATGTCATTTTTGTTAAAAACCATTGTTAATAAAAATCTAGTAAAAACATTAGATAATCATAGTTTGATCGCAAACATATCTTTCTATTAACTCATGTTTTCTATAGGTTCAACTATGACGCATGAATATGATTTTGATTTTTCACTCACTAGCGTCTACACTCCAAACATCTCCCTTGATCCCAACACACCTGGCAACCATGTCCGTGGATTCAATTATCTCGAAAACCGTCACTTCCACGAAGGACGTATTGTAGACACCTCTCAACAATTCGAAGAAGGTATCAATACCTCCTTCCGAGCCATCGGACTAGAATGTCTTCTTGAAATAAACGAGAAGATATGTCCAAGGTTCATAATGGAATTCTTCCGTCAATTTGAACTCGTTCGTAACCAGGATCGCTCTCTATCTCTTTGGTTTTATATCAAAAACCAAAAGTTTACTTTAACCCTTGGGCATTTTGCTCACATCCTCCGGATTCCAAATCATGGACAATGTGCCTTCACCGAAGATTGGTCTCTTGATTCTCTCTTCAACTTTCGTGAAGAAAATAGTCCATATTGTTCACACATACCCTCCCCGAAAGATTTAAATCGCATAATATGCAAACCTCGACCATATTACTCCGATCCAAACATTATCTTCACGTGGGACATCCGAGAAGAGTACAAGCCTCTTGCACTCATCCTACGTGAGAATGTTTGGAGTCTTAGGGGAAATCGAGAAATCATTCCCGCTTGTTGTGCTCACATGTTGTACTGTTTGCTAACAAAACAACCATACAATCTCGCATACTTCTTTGCAAGGCGAATTGCAAATCTTCAAGGCTCCAACAATAAACTCATCCCTTATGGAATGTTCTTGACGCGCCTCTATCACAATGTTATGCACTTCCATCCTTAATTTCAAAGTCCGTTGTACGTACTTGTGAACAAGATGATGGAACCACTAAACATATCTCTCATGAAGACTTTCTTCATTCTTGATTCCACCAACACTCATCAATCACGTAATGATCCTCCTAGCGAAAACACTCAAGGAACGTAGTAGTATTTCAAATAGGATCAATCCTATTGTACTCGTGATTTATCAATGTAATCCTATTTCCTTCATGAAATAAAACATCTTACATTTGATATCTTAGTGTTAGAACCCCTTTAAACTAATCTTGGAATATAATGCATTGTCAAGATCATTTCATACCTTTAGTAAAGGTTCTGCTGAGCAGATGGACGGATCACAATGATTGTGCTAGACGGATCCCTACACTTAGGGAACCGTGGGATCCGGGAAACATAAAATGCAATTGCAAGCAATGTATTTCAAACATGTCCTTAGAACACCTCACACTAAGCTAAAAATAGTGTCTTGAAGGCAAATTAAGTCCTTATCAAAGATAGGTAGACTCTTCCTACTCACACACAACTCACCAAGATCACACTCTAAGACGCTTGTAGATCTATCATTTCATTTTTTATCCATTACTCTTCCGATCTTAAACTCACACTTCATTTTTCACTTGATCCCTCACATCTAGTCTTAGAAATCTTTTTATGAAAAATTGATCATAAATCATCCTCACCTCAAAATTGATCAAAGTTGATCAAATTCTAGTTTTCCCATCTCAAAGCTCCTAGGATATTTTTTCCAAAACACTATCCTAAGTCACAAACCTGATCTCTAGGATCATTTAACCTCAATTGACACTCTCATCTTTAGTGTCATCCTTGCTCATCCATTGGTACTCATGAAAGTTCCAAATCCTTCCATAAAAGACAATCGTTAGCTACATCACTCATTACCTTCAAGTATTTAAGCACCCCTTCATTTAAAACACTTAGGAGGACTGAAACACTCAAGATGATATAGATCTTAGATCTTAGAAACATCATTTCCACTCCTTCATAGCTGTTGAAAGCCGGATCCCTAGGATTAGCCTAGACGGATCCCTCTGATGTGGGAACCGTGGGATCCGGATGACAGTTTATGTCAAACCTGGCTAAAACAATCATTTCAACTCATCTTTCTAACTCAAACACTTCATCTCATCTTAAATGAGTTCCTAGATCAATGCAAACTCTGAAGTTGACTCTTGTGCATGTTAATCATCACATTCCAATGAATCCTAGTGGTTTAAGGCTTAAATGCACTTGCCAAATCCCTTGGTTTATAAAGGACTTTTTTAGGACCTCCATAGTCATCACTCTCATCCTAACTTTCAGTTCTTTAAAAACCCTTGCAAACCTCTTGAAATCATCTCATCATGAGGAAAACCCCGAGTAGTAACTTATCCACCAAAGAACCACCCATGAAAAAGGCTCGTGTTATACACGAAATCTCTTTAACCGAATCATCTCCGGTTAAGCCAGCAAATGATAGGATCCTTCCTCATCCAATCAAACCAATTCCTAAAAGGATAGTACCCACAAAACTACCAATGCCAAACACCACCATACCTCCTAGGCCAAACAATATCATCTCCACTAAATCATCACCATTAGTTCCTAGAGCTATCTCTTTTACATCCCCACTATCATCACCACACCTCTACAATTTAGAGGATTTACCTCCTAGGCCGTCTCATCCGCCTCCGCCGAGAACATTCTCCTCATTAGGAGGAATAATGGTACAAAATCAAGGTGTTGAGTCAACACTTGCTCCGGCTTTCTTTTTGCCGTTTCCATCATATAATCCCATTTGGATTATGACAAATCATCAAAGTCAACCACCCGACCATATCGAAGTTGACACTTCTCTACCACCACCATCATTCTTGGTCGAGTCATTCTCAAATGCGCCTCCACCAATCCTCCATCGTTTGAAGCTCCACAAGTCGCTTCACTTGATCCTTCGCATCAAGCCATTTCATTTATTCCACCACCACTACCTAGCCATGACAAAGATTGCTATCATTGTCAACATGTTGAAATTTTGATACATGAAGTACGAGAAGACCAACGTTTCGACGAGATTAAACCTAAACAAAACTTGAGCTAGAAGATTTTAGTGGCTTACTAACATCAAGCGATAGTTGGTCTAGAAATTCCTAGTCATGTATTTTCTTATTTTCTTAGTTTTTTAAGAGGCATGTATATCATAACTCTAGTTTTATTAAATGAAATTACATGCTACTTGTTATATTTCTGAGCATATGATTACATTGTATTCATATCTCATTTTTGTGATAACATTACTTGTTATATCACAATTGCTGAAATTGATCATCAGCTGTACGAATCCCTCAGAAATGCCTAGACGGATCCCTACTAGGAGGGAACCGTGGGATCCATGGGATAAAAAGCTATTTTCTACTAACTTGGACTACATTTGCAAGAAATTGTGAATTATACTTGTTGTCTAACCTTTGTTTTGTAGTTATTAAATTTACACATGAAGACTTTGACATCCTAAAGCAAGGGGGAGCTTTATGTCAAAGCAATACATTGCAAACTACTTGCAATATTAGGTTTACATTTCTTGACATTCCCTTGCAATATTGCAATCATCAAGGGGGAGCACATCCGTCACTTAGACGAAATCTTTTGCAAACTTACTTGAAAACAAACTAGATTAGTATCACTTTCTTGACGCCCTTACATAGGGATGGACTCATCAAGGGGGAGTAAAGACGAGATCCTTTCCCGTTACTTGCTCTCTATTTCTTCTTATTTTTATTTCTTTCACATGTTTTTCTTAAAAACGATGTGTTGCTTTTCTTCAAACACTTTTTGTTTCGACGAAAAAGGGGAGAAGAAAGTAAAAACTACAAATTCAAACTTTTACGAATTTTTAGCTTTTCCTTAAAATAATTTTATGTTTTGTCATCAACAAAAAGGGGGAGATTGTTAATACAAATAACCCGTAAAAACGTTTATTTATATTTTACGATTTTCTAATGTTTTGTTGATAACAAACGTAAAATCATGTTAACGAAACAAATAAAATACGTAAATGGTTTGAACTAATAGTTTCAAACATATTCACACTTTCACATAAAACACTAAAACAAGTATAAGTGATTTTATGATTTAGTAATACATATGTACAACAACTAGTGTTTACATACTTGGGTGAAATATACACATAACTAGTATGTAGTATATTGGGTAATATAAATGGGTAGAAACTTAAGTATCACAACCCCTTGGGAAAATACATTGAATGTAGTTGGGTACAACCCAAAGCCCCTGACCCATGGAGCTTGACCCATAACCCATTGCATGACATCATGATTATATCATACATGGATAATATCCATAACCCATGGATCAACCCATACCCAAGTGGCCAAGTGCATTGCACTCAAAGATACGTTGTATCTAGCTAATGATCCATGGTTCAACCCATGACCCATAACCAAAATACCCATGGGTAAAAGGGAGCGTCCCACGGATCCCTAGCTTAATGCTAGACGGATCCCTTGTGGAAGGGATCCGTGGGATCCGGGGAACAGTAGGATTTTTCCACTATAAATAGTGAGCCATTTCTTCATTATTCCTAACCCCTTTCTAACACACTTTCTCCCTAAGTTAAAAACTCACTAACCTCATATCCAAGAGATCTATGTTTGTAGTTTTGTTTTTGTGTGATCTTTTAGGTTCCTCTTAAAGGCAAGATCACCACCATTGAAGTCGAGCAAGCTCAAGTCCATGAGTTGCCATGCTTCCTCATCATCAAGGCTACTGAATTCTTCTTGTTGATGATTCCTTTCTTTCTTCAAAGAAGTGTAGTGTTGAAGACATTAGTGAAAGATGTCTTAAGTGTCAAGACGAAGATATTAGTGAAGGGTATCTATCATCTATAGCATAAGCACTTGCGGTAGGTGCTTAGAAGTCAAGACAAGAAGCATTAGTGAAAGGTGCTTAGAAGTCAAGACTAGAAGCATTAGTGAAAGGTGCTTAGAAGTGAAGACACAAGACATTAGTGAAAGGTGTCTTGTAGATCTAGTCAAAGGCATTATTGAAAGGTGCCTTAGATGTATATTCGATATGGTGTGTTTCGATGTACAAGATAGACTAGTAGTAAATCCAAGGATATTGATATCCTTGATGATGTTGTAAAGGAGTAGATCTCCTTTGGGATTAGTCGTTGGTGTAGTGTGGTAGTAGTTCCTCCATTGCAATGGAACTAGGTGCTTAGCCTAGTACCTAATAAAGGGTAGGTGACGTTGTGAAGGTGTAGTTCACCTTGGAGTGAAAGAACTAGGTACTTAGCCTAGTACCTTATAAAGGGTAGGCGACGTTGTGTAGGTGTGGTTCACCTTGGAGTGAAAGAACCCGGTGGTTAGCCTAGCACCGGAAAAAGGGTAGGCGACGTTGTGAAGGCTTCTCCACCATTAGGAGATTAGTGTAGTGATTACGAACTCTCGAGTAGGTGACTCGGGGAGTGGAGTAGGGAAAGGAAGGTGTCCTTGTAGCCGAACCACTATAAATACTCGTGTTGTGGTTTTGTGCTTCTTACTCTTATCTTTACATTACTTACCTTTATATGCTTGCTTATCAACATCCAACACACACATCCAAATAGATTGACATAAATCAATCTAAATAGATTAAAAGGAAGTTTTAATTGGCAAAACTATTCAACCGCCCCCCCCTTCTAGTTTTCCACAGGTTCTTTTGATTCACAAGTCCTTTTGTGTTAAAACTTGTTTAGACAACTCACTAGGCCTATAAGATAACCCAGAAAAGATTTGGTACAAATTCTAGGGTTTAAGTTTTACGCGTATGCAATTTTTTACGCATAACTGTTTTTAATTGTGACTTCATATTTAAACTGAAAGGGAATGAATGTGTTGTTAATGAGATTGTTATGATGAAATTTGTTTCAGGTTTTACGCGTGAATTTTTCAGAATCAAGGTTAATTGAGATTCTACGCATAAGGATCACCTTACGCGTAGAATGTTATGCGTAAGAGAAATCTTATGCGTAACCTTTACGCATAAGGTTCTACAAAGGGGACTACGCGTATCCTGTGAAGGATATGTGTAAACAGTAAGCTTTACGCATAAGGTTCACTCTTACGAGTAAGCCTTACGCGTAAGCTCCCATATACGCTTACGCGTAAGCTCTATGCTTAAGGCCCTCTTTTCCTATGCGTAACATTTCTTACGCGTATGTCAAGATCCTACGCATAAGCTTATAACTACGCGTATGGTTCCTTTGTTTACGCATAAGCTTGCAAAACCTATGCATAAGCCTAATTTTTTTAACCAAAATTGTGAATTGTTACGCGTGCAAACTTGTATATAAATAAATCATAACGTCACGAAACCAAAATGTCACTAATAAGTTTAAATGTTTAATAAGTTGTGAAAAATAAGTGAAAACTTGGACTTTAAAACTCAAAGTTAATCTACTCACTAAACTTATCACGATGTCTTTGGACTATTGGACAAACAAGTGATATTAGACTCGTAGCATTCGTTAACATATCATATTCAATAAATAGACAATAAAATCAACTTTTGACTAACGTAATGTCTTTCGATATGTTGGTTCTTTTGGCTAAATATCTTTCAGATCACGATATGGACACTCAAATGGAAAATTTTGATGCACCAAATGTTCTCTCAATTGAAGAAATCTTCCCCAACGGTTACACAATGAAGATTGGAAAGAACAACCTCAGAGTGGACTTTGATAACTTCACATGTTCCGAGTCTTCCTGTCTGATTGCCGTGGATATTCTGAAGACTCACCCTTACCAGAATATGCTCACGAATTCTGCTACTGTGCCGGAGATCTACATTCATCAATTCTGGCACACAATTCAAAAGGTCAAAGGTCAAAGTGCTGTGACGATAACATTGAACAACAAACAAGTCACAGTCACTCTTGCAGATTTGAGGGCTGTTCTTCTTCTACCAAATGTCGAGCCTACTGACTTCTCTGCTACTCCTACAGAAGAGGTCGTTCTCTAATTCATGATCGACATCGGCTATGATGAGGCTTCTGGGGTTATCACAAAGCACTCCTCAGTAGATCTCAAGAACATTCCTCAACCATGGAGAACACTGTACATCATGATTGCTAAATCAGTGTTCGGACGTGACAGTGGATATGAGCACCCAAAGCTCATGGAACTTCAAATCTTTTGGGGCATGGTCAACATGAAACACATTGAATATGCTTTTGATGCGGGATGACATGATGACGTACCTGAAAAAGCCTGGCACCAAGATTCCATATACTAGATATACAAAATTGCTGATCAATAGGATTATTGAAACCAATCCTGATATTCCCCAAAGACTTGAAGATCCCAACCATCACTCCGTACTACTTGAACCCACACTCAACGTGGTAAGATTCAAAGAATCAACTGCGAAGAAACAAGGTGTAGTGTTGCCAGATATTCTTCTCACTGATATTATCAAAGGACTTTAGTCGTACAAACGATATCAGTAGCAATGGGCCTTGAGGCAAAGTGGGATTTATTGATGAAAAATCTTCGGGACACTGTTAGGAAAACCGAAGAGGCGATGACAGGAAGTATAGATAGCACTGAGAGTACTAGAACGTATCCGAAGAGGAGTCCATCCCGTAAAAGGAAAGTTCCATTAAAGGAGGCAATCCCTATTCCCAAACTGAACCGAGAAAAGCTAATGGACGAGGACTCAGAGGACACTAAAACGGACGAAGAGGTCATCTACTCTGAAACTCCAATCGATGATGCTTTGTGATAGCAAAACCTCTAAGTCCAAAAGGCGATAAAGGTGAAACCCGGTTCTTGCGAGCCAGAGGAGAAGGAGAGCTCGGATGAAGAACCACTGGACAAAGACTATAGGAAAAAGCTGAATAATCTAAGACTCCAACACGTTTCTAAAGAGTTCGTACAAAAACAAACTGGTGGCCCCGGAGGGTCAAGTGGTGGTGCACTATCTACACTAGTTTCCGATGCGGTTAATCAACGGATAAGGAAGGTACCACCACACAAACAACAACAAAGGCAACTGGAGGATACTATCACCTATGACTTTGAGGAACCAGAAATGGAGAAATCTGAGAAAATTCCGATGAAGATCTGAGGTTGCGGCTAAAGAAAAGCAAAAGAAGCTCAAGCTCAAGCAGATGAAGAAGCCAAGATTAAGGCTGAAGAAATGGCTAAATTTGGAAAAGATGACGAAGTTGACTATGATGATTGTCTTCTAGATAGTCTAGAACGCTCCAAGGAACTAACTTTTGAGCCACCAAAAGACCCTGAGCCTCCTCATGTCTCATCATCATCAGACTCGTCTTCTCACTCTTCTCCACCACCATCCAAAGACTCAACCAGATCCGCATCCAAGTCCAGAGAAACCAACCGACTCTTGGATATCCCGAGCTAAAACAAAGATTGTCAAAGTTGTCAAGCAAGTCAGGAAGAAAGACGTGACCAACAAAAAGCTGAATCAACTCGCTTACAGAATCAACCTTCTTCAAGACGGGATAAACGAGATGTTGAAAGAAAGGGAGCATATCCAGAAACTTCTCAAAGGAGATTTCCAAAGGGAAATGGAGAAGACGACAAGAGAATATACTCACAAGTTTCTTCTCTACACTGTCCCTGGAGTGACAAGGGAGATATTTTCCGAGCGTACTCCAAATATCGTCGCATTGGTTAAACATACAATGGCCTGATCTCTCTCTGAGTTAATTTGAAATTGGTGATACAAATGTCTAAACGATCTGCAACCTTTACTTCGGATGAAGCTAAATTTTTTGAGGCTCTACTAGATTATCAACTCAAGTCTTCATGCAAAGAGTCACAGAGTCAACCTAAACGACCAAGAGATGACGATGACAAGGACAAGGATTCTGCACCAAAACGTCCAAAGAAAGCTGGTGAATCCTCCTCTATGCCACCACCACCCCAAAGGACTCCAACGAAGAAAGATCTCCTCCACGTTCTGCACTCTGAAAACCTCGAACTCTAGGTTACCACCTCACACAGAGAAAACCGGTGATCATTTCGAGTACACTGGTGGTGACGATGAAGAGATCCCAGAGCCCCTACAACAACCCACCTCTCCCGCCTCAACAAAGAAACCAGAGTCCTCCTCAAGGCCAAAGAAGAAGAAGACAAATACCAATGTTGTCTCATGGCTAGACGAAGATGACACCACAGAATATGACTGGTTTTCTACACTTGTTGATGCTACTCCTCACTACGAAGGTCAAGAAATGGTAGATGGCCGTACTATGAAGCATGTGAAGCTGATTCAAGAACAGTTCAGAGTGAAGAAGATGACTAAGGCTGAGCTAAGGCGAATTAAGAATGAAGCCTTCCAACTGCTTAAAGACAGCTCAGAAAGTACAATTGAATTTGAATACCATCTCGAAAACATTGCACAAGATATGTCAAACAATATCGATTGGCTCAATCCCGAAGCTAACATTGACTTCACAAGACAAGACAAAGCTCCATACTACACAGACTGGACTAGACCGGTACCAACAATTGGCCGATCGGATCAACCTCAAATTCCATACCGTTACTTCTTCAACAATGACCTCGAGTTTGTTCTTCATGGTAGCGATGTTACAAGGAAGTACGTTACGTCACTCACATTTCCTTTCCCAGCAGCAATCTATTCTAAAAATCTAGCCATCGAGGAAGAAGCCACACACATGTTGGCTAACCAAGTGGAAAAGTATGACCGTGATGCAATGTATGGGATTCATCATTGGCCTGAACGCCGAAGAATCTTCTACAAAAGCTGCCAGGTTAAAAAATCGAAGAAGGAAGTGTTTAGTGATAAACGGATCATTGCTATTAAGCATGTTACTCTTTTGTCAAAGTGGGACTACACATTCCTCAAGAACATTGTGGTCAAACGACAAGACAAAGAGGACTATGACTTCGTGGCCAGTTTTCCGAGACTGTCGCTAAATGACATTGAAGATATGTATCTCGCTAAGGTTCAAGGACGAATGCGACATTTCTCTACTACTATCCAACGCGAATACATCAAGTTATTACTCATCTACATCAGAAGCATAGTGATCCAAGAACGTGTAGAAGACATACAACTTGCCGAAGAATCGTATCAGACGCGTGTTAACCTCACTAAACCACAGCTAGACCTTCCCGACATTAACCAACTGGCTCAGCACACCCTTATCAGCAAACGATTTTGAGTAGTCTACCGTAGTGAACTACACCGCAATTGCTTCATGGCGTGTAAAGAGCTTCATAAGTTTGGGGATCACACATTGAAGAAAGTCAGGGACGGGTTAGCTTATCGGCTAAAGGCGATACAAGAAGGCATTGGGTCACCTAAGAGATGGAATTCGAGGGAGAGAAGGGATGTGAAGAAGATCATCACGCGGATTGATGAAAGTTTGTTCAGAAGGGATCAGTTCAGAACTTTGAAGAGTTTTGTAGGTGGTCGTCCTAGCATATTTCTCACAGGCTATCAACGTCCAGAACGCATTCCCGGAGTTATTGCTGGACTACCTGATTCTCTTGGTAACACTTGATTTGTTTCCTTCAATATTATTTGGATGTGTGATTTTTTATGACAATGGCTTGTGCACACTTAACAGTGTACAACCCGTTCTTGTAATGAAAGGACCCTGTGGTACGCTTCAGTGCCACAATCCTTATAAAAGGAGCGAAAGCTTCTTACTTTTGAGTAAAACTATCAAAACTTTCATTTTCAAAGTTTTTCTCAAAAGAACAAGTACTTCCCCTTATGTTTTTCAAAACCTCAAAAGTTAATATTACTTATTGAGGGGGAGTATTTGCTTAAAAACTTTGTTCATAAAATTGTTCTTCGTGGTAATCTTCCCACAAAACTCAAAATGGTCATATTCGATATCAAAATTTCATCAAAAATAACATTTATATGCCATTTTTGAGGGGGAGAAAAATTATGTGATAAGAAATATATTGTGATGTGCAAATGAATCATCATGCTAAAAAGGCTTAACCAATGAATTGACGAGATCTCAAATGTAAGTAAATCGAAAAGACTTGTCCGGGACCAATAATAATTTCAAGCTAGCTCGCTAGTGATGTAAACGAGTCTCGCAAAGGACTTGTCCGAGTAGAATGTACCATTCGATAAACTCCTGGTAGACATGAACTTTGACGGGTTTGACAACCTTTTTAGGTTTGTCCACACCTTCAAGGTAGTTATTAGAGCTAGTTTTCACCTAAAAGCTGACAATGTAACTCTTTAACTATGCAACGTAACCGTGTCTCGCGAGGGATTGTCGATCATGAGTTGATCAATTCAAAAGTGCGCGCTCTTCTCTCACCGTGCAGATTTTTGTAAAAATACTTAAGCACGTGTGGAGGGGGAGTATTTCTGCAAAATCTTAAACTCTCAACAGTGGTATTAAATTCTTTTACTCATAACCACTTTGAGAGATTTTCATGAAAATGGTTTTATGGCAACATAGGCTAGTCATGGAGTTATAAGGTGACTAAGGTTAGGAATAACCGTCCTATGATCCGCCAGAGCCGGAGGGATCTACCCAAGGACACCACCAATAGTTAGAATCTAGAAGTCCTTAGGTATGATTATAAAAAGGAGAAAATGAGAATCGGAGAAAGAATGAGTTGAAGAATTAAAAAGAAAAGTAAATAAAAGGGTGAAAAGAAATAGCCCTCCAGATTATTCAACTTAGGGCAGACACCGGGTTGAATTCATATGCTACTGGTTGTCACTTGATGACACCGGTATTGAAGATCAAAGTCTTCATGGACCCAGTGACTCATGCACTAAACCTTCTTAGCCACTCAAGTTTCTCTCAACAGAAGCTTGTTTCATTCTCACAGGGAACCCTACGTAAACTATCGGATTTCTCTTAGAGATTGCTGGTATTGAAGCAAGGAGACCCTCTCCCTAGTCTCCGCTCAGGAAAACCAATGCGCACTATTGAATCTAGAGCCACGAGATTCATCAAAAGATCTCTTAGGAACACCTGACATTTCATCACTTGTCATTCAACAATAAGGACGCAAGTGATACATTATGGAGTCCTTCACAGATCCTAGCAATCTGTCGAGAACATTTATGAGATGTTCACACATGTGATCCTCAGTAATTGAATGGAAACTCCTGCCAGGCTCTACATCAAACAGCCCTGACAGCAGGTCACTTCGGTAACTCCCCGTGGATTACGCTTAGTGTGTCTCAAACGGTCTACAGTCGTGGGGTGATGCTTCCGTGTACCTCAACGACTCATCTGAACTGTAGGTGTACTTCGGTACATCGTGTTATCTCACTTGTGGCACTCCAGTTCAGGAACAGCCTTAGTGAGAATTAGAGTTGTGTTTTCACACTATCTTTAACACGCTCAAAGTTCAAACTTGTAAGCGCTGGATTATTTCTAAACCATGTTTTATGTTTTCTTCTTATGGATGCTTGCGGGTGGAAAAGATCGTACTGATTCTCCACATGCTCATACTAACCACATCATACATGAAGTTCTCACAAGATCAAAAGCAACACAAAGTCAAAATGATTCTTCATCAACTTAAGAATCTACAAAGTTTAAAGACTTAGAGAACTACATCAACACTGAAATCCAACGTTAAAGAGTGTGTGAGCATGTTGGAGAAAGACGTGGAGAAACTGGAGCAACGAAGCGGACCTGATGCAGATAACCACAACATACTATCACTAACATCACAAAGAACAAATATTAAAGAACAAAGATAATGATGACGTCAAAGCAGATTACTTCAAAGTAAACAATTTCCCTACACTGGGGAGATTGTTTGAATCAAGGCACTTCTTCTCACAAGAAAGAAGAATGTCAGGAGACGTCAAAGCTACTATTACATCAGCACCTACAATGTTTAAAGATCAAATCATCAATCACTAACACTTAGGGGGAGATTGTTGGAATCACTCCTAAACTATAATTCAAGTGTTAGTAATTAATATGTAATAGTTAGCTTAATTAAGACTTTTAAGTTAGTAATCAAGGCTAGGCTCATGTAGAAAGCCCATGAGCCTATCCAAAGCCCAATAAGGAAAGGATGGGAACTTGGTGTGTTGCCCTAGTCCCTCCTATAAATAATCTTGTAAACTCCCATTTGGGAGTTGGTTGTTCACATTTACATTTCACTTATGCTTAACTTTTCTCTCATATCTTACGCGTAGAGTGTGTGTGTGTTCATCTGATCCTTCCTTCATCTCCTTTCTTATATTAATGCTTGTGTTACAAATATGGGAATCTAACATATTGCAATCACACAAGTCAGATAATCCAAAGTTAATAAATAGAACAAGTATCATAACCAGTGGAAATACTGACAGCAGTATAAGCATGACAGTCACATGTATCAAGTAGGAATACCAAACGAACATCATAATTGAATGAATTAACTAAACAAGAACATGGCATGGCAAACTAAACAAGTAAACTAGACAGATAACATAATTTTAACCATATTCCTTCATCAACCAGTAGCATGAACAGAAGTGTAAACATGGCAGATCAACAAGTCAGGTAAACATCAATTTCTAAGCCAAACCAATATCGTAAGCAACGGAAAAATACCAACCAAAAGTACAAGAATGGTACTCACAAATAGCAAATAGGAATACTAAATTATAATTATAGCCCACGAAATAACTGAATGAGGTATAACATGGTAAACGAATGAGTCAAATAATTACATACAAGCATGGCAAACGGGTGAATCAATTAGTCACGTAATAGCATGGCAAATAGATAGTCACATATTAATCATATAATAACAGGGCAAACGGATGAGTTAAATAATTACATACTAGCATGGGAAACGGGTGAATCAATTAGTTACGTAATAGCATGGTAAACAGATAGTCACATATTAATCATATAATAGCAGGGTAGACGAATGAAGTGGTAATTTGAAGTCTAAGCTAGGTACTAAACCAAAATGGAATGAGAGTATGAAAAATCAAATGAGCTGGAGTATAGTATGGTAGTCGGATGGATCACATAAGGATACTGACTGAATGAGTAATCAACGGAAAACTAAAGATGAGATATACAAAATATGGTGCATTGTGGAATAATAGAAGGTACAATATAGGTGTATCAAAAGTGTAAAGGTTGTCAAAAATATACCACGAGCCCAGAAACATATCGTATCATAAACATCATAATCATGGTCTTCATAAGTAACATAATGGAGTAGCTAGCTCCTAGATTTTTTAAAGGCATGTATTGCACACATCACCAGTCACCAAAAATAAATCAATCATGTCATATCATATCATATAGAGTGCAAATCTAGGATGCATCCATGCGCCCCTACCGAAATCATAGTGGCCAAACATATATAATAATCTTGAGCTCATAATATATAACAGAAAGGGACGGGATGGTTCATCACTCGACCACCTGGAGTCATGCCATTGGTGCATCAATGACATGGCCATGTTACCTTCATGGCTAGGGAAAATTGCTCGGGTATTAAACTAAAGGGTGAAAGGCAAGGTCAAAGTTTGGCAAATGTCTAGATCATCAGAATAGTATAATCAAAGGTTCATAGAAAAGGTTCATAGCAAAGGTCCATGACAAAGGATCAATTAAAAGGTTTACATCAAATGGTTCAAGGTTCATATTCAAAATAGCTAAAGATCAAAAGATGTGTAAGAGATCATGAGAAACCTTAAGAGAAAGGTCAGAATATCTGTACCTTATTCAAATCAAGTAAACAGTAAAAGAAAGGTCACAAGATGATCACTCCCGCTTCACAAAACCTATATGAATTAAATAAAGTTTATTATAATCCGATGACCCATTTTAGACGGCTTTCAATTTTTAGTAGGTTTCCACTTTTAGCAGGTTTCCCGTTTTAGTAACTTTTCGAATTGAATAAGTTAAGGTATAATTCATAATTCTTCAAATTTGGATCAAATATGACAACTTATTATATATTTTAGGGTTTTAAGTGTCATTTAACAAATTTTAGGGTTTAATGAGCAATTATGTTATTATATGCAAAACACGTAAACTTTACCTGTCTTTGTAATTAATTAGGGTTTCATAAACCATAAATCATACAAAGGTTCAAATGTACATTAGAGGTCACCAAATATCATTTTAGTGGTTTAGTAGTCGTTTACACAAGTTCATAAGGTTACACGCATCCCGGGTTAATTTACAAACACTTATGCATACCAAAAGTTAAAACATGTATTCAAGTCATATTCAGATTTATTTACTCACATCTGCTTTATAACCATTTAAATAAAATAGCTAGGCATCAATTCAGGTCCCCCCCCCCCAATTTGACACAGAAATACCTATATTTCTCTAGTATTTATGTGAATTTTCCCAGAATTTATAGACATGTCTAAGTATTTTATAAAAACTCACATTCACAAACTGTCCCAAATTTCTTAGCTTTAGACACCTTGAAAGTTTATATTTTTAAACCTTATTTAAACTATTCCAAAAATTTCTCAAAAAATCCAGAAATTAGTTAAGACATTAGTTAACATCATATAAAAATTAGGGCTTCCCAGACCTAACCAATAATTTATGTAAAATCCCACAAGTTGGCTGAATTCCCAGACCCGTATAACAGTTTTGACATGTTAACATTGAAAAATCAAAAGGGTATCTTCCCAATCACCAATGACCCCGAAACTCGACACACAAGTAGTACATAGGATAAACTTAATTCTAGAATCAAAAACCACCCAAAAGTGTGTCGTTAACAATTTATTATATAGCTTTCAAAACACTAAAATTTTGGGACAAATTACATGAAATCACAATTTTGACCCACGATACATAACAATTTATAACGACTCCAATTCAATACCAATAATAAAACCAATCATCATGTGCATGTATTAAGGTCCCGTAAACACCCTAAAATTGGTCTCATTCGTTTTACTTAACTGAGTTTAAAACTAAAAATGTTTCCATTCCAGAAAACCCTAATCGACCCCTAATAATGTATCACCAGTTCATTAATTTTTATAAAAAGATCCGTGAGCCATATAACCATTACAAATTCATTTTTATCATCATAATAGGTTAGGGTTTTCTTAAAAATTAACCACATAATTTTATATAATCCGAATTAATTAAATAAAATATGGAAACAAAATACCTAGTTTGCTGTTAAAGAGAAATTCGGTTACAATGAAACCAAGAAATTTTTTCCCAGCCTTGATAACACCACAATCAATCACCCAATCACACCTAGGTGCTGAGTTTCTTGAAGATTAGGGGGAGGGTCGAAATTTTGAAATTAGGGTTTTTAGGGATTTGATAATAATTGGTATAATGAAAAAAAAAGATGGAATCCGGATATTAAAATACCGTGTAAATATTTATGGAAAGCCCAATCAATTTTAATTACATTGCAAGAATAAAAGGGGGGGGGGCGAAATATTGTGTTTATCCCGTCATTTTTTTTAAACTTGGTATATACATTTGTAACAATTTAAATAAAGTCTAGGTACAAAATTAAAATCAAATGTTAAAATGTAATAAATAACTTTAGGTTAATATTAAGTTGTCATAGCTTAATAGTTTATCATATTGTTTTTAATTTTTTGAATTTTAATTATAATTCTTTTATTATTATCGGGTGCAAAACAAATATTACGAATTCGAATTTGCGGGTTTTACAACTCTTCCCCTCTAAAAGAAAATTTCGTCCTCGAAATTGAAGTCGCAGATGTAAACGGAGACGTACTAGTTTAAGGCAGACGTAGCAATCCATAGTTTCGCACAATCATAACAACTTCTGGTCCAAAGAGTACAAAACTTATACGTAACGGATGTCGGTGAGAAACTCCCAAGGAGGTGCATAATTCCAAACGAATGTGAAAACTGACAAATAAGGGATATGAGTCCTAGTCCATCCAACGTACCAACCTCAGGCATTTCCCATAACGTCATATGATTCCAATAATTTCAAATTATATGATCTCGGTATTATCATGTTGATCAGGCGTCATAATACTTGCGTCACGTAACAAGTCCTTATTGTCATCATATTCTATCTCGGGTCATGACGAACAACATAACCAACATCACGTCAAAACAGATACACATGTAGGTAGCAAGTAACATACCAAATCAAACCAAATTCACATACAAGCAGCACATATTACATCAAATCAACTTACCATTCCAAAAAAGAAAGAAGGCCGCTGACTTGTTCGAGAAGGTTCCTTATGACTCATTACTGACGATCAAGAATAGCCTCAGGCTCACTAAAATGACAAGGTGCCGCAAAGTCTAACCTTACTAATACAAATCATACAAACATAATGGATGAAAATTGAGATTTTATCAAAGAGATATAAAACACAACGCGAAGTTGTAGTAACACCGAAGAATCAAGCCATAGGACTCCATCATCCAAGCACGCCCAATCGTATGAAGTAGATGAATCTTCTCAGCATCTCAACGGTTGGACTGTCGACACCAATATCCCCGAATCTTGGTAGTTGTTTCTCCGCACGTCTAAAGTACGCCGGTCATAGTTCCTCTGTTCCTACGTCTTCCATGTGTCCACCATTTGAATCTTGTCTCCGTCTTTGCTCCTCTGGTTATTCCGGCCAGCTCCCTCCAGCAGCATCCTGATGTCTCCAGTAGCTTTACAATCGGTTGTGGCTCCTGATTCACGAATCTCTCCAGTTCAGAAATTCTTGCAGCAACGTGGGGTTGGCACCACCATCTTCGACTCTACGAGTAGTCTCCATCTAAATGATCGACAAGCGAATGCGCGAGGACAAGAAAGACAAAATCAAATGTGGAAGGAGGATCAAATCAACGGATATAAAAGAGTACCGAGATCAAATCTAAACGAAAAGTGAAAACAATCGGGAAAGATAAAAAAAAACAGAAGCCTAATGTCTACCCAAGTCCTCACAAGTCAATCCTAAGGTCAATGATAACATCAAATAGTCTTGAATATTAAGTGTCAATTTCCCCCGATAATGCTCATATTTTATATCATTTATATGGATTTACGCTTGTTTTCCTCTATATTTCACTTTCAGGTACGAGCATTGGAGCTAACGAGACGCGAATTTGGAGAGTTTATAGAAGATATATGATAGTATGCCCATTTTGAAGTAATTACGGTGTAACTGTTCTCTCACATTACGCCGTACCAAAAGCGTAGCTCAGAAGACCAACTAAACTGAAGATTACAACGTAACTCCATCTTAGGATTACGCCGTAACGAATTAGGTCAAATGATGTTCCACGCCGCTGCAAGCTATGCCGTAACACTTTCCACGATTATGGCGTAATCATGATTTATTGAATATACGGCGTAACTCATTCCATGTGTTACGCCAAAACCAGCTTTTCCAGAGTAAAATACGAAGATATTAATGTTACGGTGTAACTCTCATCTTAAGTTACGCGTAATTTAGATCTGGCCTATAAATACTAGCCCTAAATTATGCATTTCACATCATTTACTCCACACACAAAAGCAGAGAACGTGGATAGGAGACTGAAGGCAGATCTCGAGGAGCATACAGAGCCATCTCCAAGGGAGAAATCACTCCCTAACGATAAGCATTAGTGATCTATCATTTCTTTTACTTTCAATTCATGTATTTTATTATTTTGAACATTGAATCGATTGTTTCAGTTAATATGATCGGCTAAGAACCTCTGGTGCTAGCCTAGTTATGATTCCTTAATTGTTATGTTTATGTTTATGATGCGCGTACGAAACGCGTTCGGGGTCAAAGGAACCTAATCGTTGTAGTGTAGTATTAGGTAAGCCTCGGGTATTGATATTGTTCTATAGGGGAATAGGAAAGCTAGCAAGAAGTGTACTACGATAAGGTGGGGTTGAGGATGATTATTTTTTTATCTTTTTTATTGGTTTTTTTTAGAAAGATAAGGGTAAAATCTAGGGTCAATTGGTTTGGGGGCTGGCACTTCTACCGATTACTTCTATTCTCTAATTATCTAATTACTACGGGTAGCTATGTCTATTTGATTGTGTGCTCGTATGATGATTAAAAATGTGTTTACCTAGATACTATTATTCCCTAGTTATCTTTTATTGTTGGTTGAATTCTCACATCCTTATTCTTAACGTGTTGTGTTTTCTAAGGTCGTAGGGTGTGCCTATGCCCTAAGTCTTTTAGAATACCTTTAGGTTATTGCCTACGAAATCCGCTAGATTAATCATAAACTAACTTTAAGGTTATCTTTGGATGTTTAGACTACGAAATCTGCTAAGTGATTCAAAAACTAATGTTTACAAAGATTACTCGAGAATTTAAACACAACGATAGCCTAGTTGCACTCCTAAGCCAATTACAATTAAGATAAGAGACAACCAATCAATAATTAACAATTAGGTTTCATAGATCTAAGTAAACACACAAGAAATTTAGCTAGACTTGTTAAACAAGCAAGTATACACACATTCAATGGAAGACATAATAATACTAATGGATTAAAACACTTATCTTGATGTGTAAAATAGGGTTTGGGACCCTAAGATATTGTCCAAGTCGGACTACAAATGTTTAGGGTTTTTACTCCAAAAGTATACCTCTTTAAATGCAAAAAAATTGAAATCTATATACAGATTTATACTTGCGACGGCGTCGCCTTATAGGTGGGACGCCGTCAGATCGCCGTCATTAGGGTTTTCGTCTTGGCCAAGTTATCGATGGGACGGCGTCACCTTGTAGTTGTGACGCCGTTGGGCTTCATATGGGACGTCATCTTGGTTCTGGATATGGGCCATCTGAGATGAAAAGTCTTAGTAACGCCCTTCCTCTTCAAAGCCTGACGCCGTCAGGTGTTATGAGCAAAAATTCCACTGAGTCGTCTGGTGCATTCTTTATCCAATCTGTTGAGAGGGACTGCGTCGCCCTTTAATTGGGATGCCGTCAGGTTCAGTTTGAGCAGCTTGAGTGGCTTAGATCTTCACTTTTCCATTTTCATCATGTATTCACTCCTTTTCGTCCAAATAAGCATCATTCCAGCATTTTGCTCCCAAGAGACCTAAAAAGTGAAAAGGAACGATATTAAGTAGTAACGGATATAAAAGTGTCGATTAAGGGCTTAAATGACCCCTTAAAAGTGTACATTTTAAATCTTTATCAAATATCCCTACACTTGGTATTTGCTTGTTCTCAAGCAAATGTGCTTTTTGGCCAATCAATTTATAAGTTAGGGGGCATGAAGCATTGGTTTAGAATAATTCATAACAAGTAAAAGCACCGCAATATTCATAACAAGCACATAGATTATATACTAGCACCTCACATGGGGTGTTTGGATTCCCTCATCTCTCAGGTTTATATGAAATATAGAAAATGGAAATGGAAGATAAACACTCATTACCTGGCATAGTGCATAGATTACCATAGGCTTGAGACTAGATCAAACCTCCACCGCTTTGGCGTAAGCACCTAGGAACAAATATCTAAGAGGTCTTTTCATGGGTTGTAACTTTAGGCTTGCGGTAGGGAAACAAAGGGTTTTGCTGGATAGGCGATTTAGTGGTCGCAAGTCAAAAATCTTATATTACAAGCATGAAAAGAATGACGTTGCTAAGCCAAGACTCGACTCACTAAACTCTAGATAACTTGAAACAAACATACATAAATTGAAAAACTTAAATATAAAGATAGATGTAGGATGGTAGCCCGTATGTTTTTCTTCATTTTATTTATTTTATTTTTTTTATTTATTTATTTTTCATACATTTTTACTCTACCATCCTCTACGATAACATCAAAATATAAGGAATTTATAGGAGCATCCCTAGACTTGAGTTTTTATTACTCTAACACTAATTTGACCCGATTTGAAAAGATCAAAACACTTGGAGTCGTTAATTACGTAGACAAAGGGAATTTGAATTTAACGTTCCTTCCCGTCACTCCATAAAATATTACTTTTTCCCATGAGTCCCAATTATCACTGTGTACAAAAGATATGACTCGACTTAGCAACCATGCAAGTAACTAGATAATTGAACTAAGGGTTTAGTATGATAACAATAATGCACTAAAAGTGAGTGCGTACAAGTTAGGCTAAGGAAATTAGGGTGTACATTTGGGGGTGGATTGTAAACAATGCTCTTCATTGATATTTCAAAAAACCGAAACATCACGAGAACCGCAAAAAGGATAGGCTCTGAGGGGTTAACTAGGGGTATCGTGTACTAAAGATGAGTACATCGCAAGGGTGTGGGGTAATTACTCGACCGATGTGGAAGAAATAATTATAATATGGGTTTCAAACAAGGGTTATCCTAATACCTCTTATCATTTAGTTATTCCTAACTACACAAGTGTAGTCTCACTAGCGATCTCGAAATGCATCACAAAACAAGTTCTAGAATCTATTATACTACCGGTACACTCTTTAAGCATTAAATTTTAATGCTTTATTCCTAAAGATCTAGGGGCGAACCTCACATTTTGGGGGTGGAATTTGAGTAGTAAATGGTTTTTGTGCTAGTCATATAACTCCTATCCATGAGATGCTTTATTAAGAATAAAGTTTTAGCTCGTACATGCCATAAAAAAAATTAAATTTGGTACTAAAACTACCCTAACAAATATTTCTCATAGCTTATTACACAAATGACCAAGGACAAGACAAATAATCAAGGATAAGCATAGTTTCTAAGTTCCCGTTTTATTCTCCCTCCCTATACTTAAACTAAACATTGTCCCCAATGTTCTCCGAAAGTATCAAAATTATGATAAAGGAAGGTAATTAAAAGAGAAAGAAACTAGTACTCCCCTAATTAGCTCGGTAGGATCCGTGTGAAGTTGTGGTTAAATTCTTTTCCAAGAAGAATGTATACGTGATAAGCTCCATCCAATGTTGAGTTTCTTCTTCTTGCCAAATATAACCTGCACACTTTAAGAAAACAAACGAAACCTTCATGTAAAATCAGCGGTAAAACTATATATGACATAACTACACTAAGATATAATGCTTGTGGAATAGATGTTTGCATATTTTCTAGAAAATTAAGACCTGAGAATTTCCAAAAATTTATAAATAGCACATAAAGCGAAAAAAATTTATAAGTTGTTTCTGCTTGACCTGACGTTGTCACGTTCTAATCCTGACGCCGTCAGGTTGTCATGACATAAACTGGTCTGCTGCGTTTTCCTTGAAAAATTTTGGAAAATTACACCTTTAGAATCTGGAAACATTCATGCAAAACATCCATTATGACTCGATACAAGCATTTGACTTTAACAAACACACATATATATCAACTTCAATAATTGTAATTCTCATGTTCACGTTCTTTTAAAAACATATGTAATCTTCCCTACACTTATCTTTTTATAAAATATCTTTATATGTAATTAAGACGAGGTTAAAGACAAAATAAAACATTTTTACAAAATCAAACATGAGAATAAACAACAATGAAAAAGATATATGACACACAAACAAGCAAACAATTAAGCATGGGTTGCCTCCCATGAAGCGCTTTTCTTTATTTATGAGTCTTGTAGCTAGACTCGAAGTCGTGCCCCTACGTTGTCTCGTGCACGCTTACGTGCCCATATCTAAGCCATTCCAATGTTCTCTCATTTTTCTTGTACTCATCTCCTAACTCTAGGCGGTTTTTATAGTACCTTTCCGTTTTATCATAAGTATGCCTAAGTCCCCGTTGTTTGTCTCTTTCACTAAGTATTGGACTAGGAGCCATCCAATTACATGCCTCTATATCCTTGTGTTTAAACCTAGGGTGTGTACGGGGCATTTGATAGACAAAATTCTCGACTTCATCAGAGAATGTGACTAAACCATCAATCATCCGTTCATTCAACTTAGTCATTCTCTTAAAGGATGTTCCAAATATTACTTGAGTGAGGCTTCCATCAATGAATTCTCCTAAATCTTCTAAGTCCATGAATTCAACCAAATAGGCAAAACTTCCAACAAACACATCCAAGTAAGTGACCGCATCAACAACATTGTCCCCTAGATAGACTAATTCATTCACCTTAATTTTATTATATAGATTCCTTGAGATTAAGTTTAAAGGTAAGAATGAGTACAAGTAAGCATCAAAACTTTCAAATCCCATTTTACAAGGGAATTGCATGTTAAATGGGCTATCAACCTTGATTTTACACCTAAGGTCAAAACATTGGGAGGGGTCTTCTTTCATTTCAAAATTAACTTCATCGATGACCTCCCCATTATCAAGTGCCTCTCCATAGTCGAATTCTTCATCGGAATTCGAATCGTAGAAAGGACTATGTTTTTGCCAATTTATTTCATTATGCCCTAGGTGATTTCCATAGTGGTGAACGGGTGAAAGGTTTTGTAGGATTGCGTTTTCTATTGCGGTATTGGGAGCGGGTAGTGCAAAGTTTCTACTGCGAAAGAAGCGAATCATGGTGAGTGATGGGATTTACGAACAAAGTCACAAAGAAGGGAGATAGACTACAAGGAAGCTAAAAATGAGAAAAAAGTCTCACTAGATAGGAATCAAGAAATGGAAACTAAACGGGATAGAAATCTAACTAGCTATTCTATTCCCCGGCACTGGCGCCAAAAACTTGATGCGCGTACGAAGCGTGTTCGGAGGCAAAGGAACTTCCTTTTCGTCGAGCAAGTTTTTCAACACCCTAGGCAGGGAACCTAATTGTTGTAGTGTAGTATTGGATAAGCCTCGGGTATTGATACCGTTCTCTAGGGGAATAGGAATGCTAGCAAGAAGTGTACTACGCTAAGGTGGGGTTGAGGATGATTATTTTTTATCTTTTATTGGTTTTTTTTAGAAAGCTAAGGGTAAAATCAATTAGTCCGGGTTTCTACCTATTACGAGCTATGTCTATTTGAATGATGATTAAAAATGTGTTTACCTAGATACTATTACTCCCTTGTTAATTGTTGGTTGAATTGTCAATTCTTAATGCATGATGCTATTCAAGTAAGGAAAGAAACTAGTACTCCTAATTAGCTCGGTAGGATCCGTGTGAAGTCGCTGAGCGTTCGGACTCAAGTTCATGTTTTCGAGCAGTTTTTCCACGCAGCGGAACCTAATTGTTGTAGTGTAGTATTGGATAAGGTTCACGTTGGAATTCGGCTTCTGGCTTTTAGGCTGCTAGCAAGAAGTGTACTACGCTAAGTTTTTGTGGGTGGAGTTCTATTAGGATTTTGTTAAGTTTCCATTTTTGTTTTCGCTTAAATTTTCTCAAATTTATGATCTTTTCAAGTTTCGTACAATGGAAGTTGTTAACATTGATGACCTCACTCTAGAATAATATTTAGTGTTGACTAAGGGTAAAATCTGGGCAATTAGTCCGGTGGTGGACTTCCCTATTACTTCTACTATCTAATCTAATTACTATGGGTAGCTATGCCCTACTCATCTATTTGATTGCAAAATGTGACTTGGATGATGGCGAAACTATTCAAAATATGTGTTTACCTAGTGATACTATCATGGACCCCTTGTTATCACTTTTATTGTAAATATGGTGGTGAATCGGAGCTAGCCTCATCGATTCTTAATGAGCATAATGCATCTTCATGAAGCTCTTGGTCTTTACTGTGATTTATCGAGGGTCTTGTAGAAGCTAAGACTCGAAGTGCGACTAACGGGAACTCTCTTTTCTTGTACCATTCACTATCGGTAATTTAAAATTTCTCACGGGGTAAATCTTATTTCTATTCATTGTTTGATACATGCCAATGATCCCTCTAAAGCGTACCTAGGGAGTTGTTGACAATGTTCTCTTTTTGTATCTTGTACTAAGATATTGATTTGTCACCTTTTAAAATAACAATTGTAGGCTTTGATAGTTGTGAACAGGAACAGGAAAAGATTAACCCGATTGGGGGCATCAAGGAAGATCCGGATCCTATCATGCATTGTTGCATCCCTATAATAACGGAGCATGACGGATCAATGAAAGCATGGCCCTTGTGTAACCCTCTTCATAAATATTGTAATATGAATGTGGAAGCATGGACGTGCCCTGATGAGATTGACACGACATAAATTTTGGAAATTTATCCTTTGAAGATTGGTACAAGGTGAGATTTGGAGACTTGAACATCAATACAGGATTGATGAAACAACCAAAATGCGATTACAATGAATATCATCTTATTGATAAATTGACCAATGATGAAAGATCGAACATAAGTGCCACGATTGATGACAATCCAATAATTGAAGAAGACCACTACGGGAAGTCGTGTATCATTCAATGAGTGGCTCTCTTAAATAGGAAGTTGGCCTTGTTCAAAGGCACCATAAAGCCCCATGACTTTGAGTCTAACTTAAGACTTGTTAAAAAGAATAGTGCTCTTCGAACAACCCAATTATCCCTTTATTTGTTTTATTTCCATTTTGTTGGGTTTTGTGTTTTAACCATTTTTGTAGGAAATCGGAGAAAGTTGTGCAACATTGAATGGGGACATCTATCCACATTCTGCCTAACTCATTCTTATGGTAAACACATAATAGTTCTTTCAGAGAATTACCACTACGAGTAATCCCATGCAATGGTTCGCTGTAGCTACACTCTGCCAAGATATTACGGCGTAACTTTGTATGGAATGAACTTTGTGGGTATGTTCCCTTTAAGCCCTCACGCGACTACACTTTTCCGCAAATGCAACCGTGATTCCTAAAGTGAGTTAGGTTTCTTTTAGTTTTAGAATTTCAGGTTGAAGTTTGCTGTGGATGCTTAAAGGCACGATTTTTTTATAGTAAATTTCAGGAAGTTCTCGCTCTAATTCTACTTTCTCTTCACCTTTATTTAATGTTTAGTACAAAAGGGACTTTGTACATTTCAAGCGAAAAAATTTTGATAAGTTGTTTCCATTGACTGACGCGTCACGTTCTAATCCGGAATCGACTTCTCGACCCCCATGTCACTCACCTTTAGTGCAAGATGATACGCATGACATACACCTGGGTGATCATAAGTCGGTTCCATCACTTTCGAAAAAGATCATTGAAGTCCCCAAATTCTCATATTGGAACACCTTGTAGAATCGAGGAGTCCACCGGAAAATGAAGTTGGTAATTGCCCAACAGTTGTGCCCATCATGCGTCCTCTAATGGCAACATATATCATGATCCGGTTTTTATTTGAAACTGACTTTGGATGAACGTATATGACTTGAAGCATTTGACTTTTGCTTGAACAAACACACATATATCCATGTCTTATCCTACCCTTTAGTCATGAAGCGTAGGGATGCAGCGAGTGTAATTTTGGTGTCTTGGCCATGGATTTGGTTACGTATCTTGATTTTGTCTACTTCGCGTGACATATTAGTAATGACGACTTCCTTTGTCTGTCTACCCATATTGCTTCGAGAATCTTTTAGTCCTTAATCTAGTGTGGAGATTTGTGTAGCCGCCAACTTATGATAAATACTTTATGACTGCTTAGAGGACACCGAAAATTGACACTTAGAATAGTTGAGAGATTTCAGTGTTTTGTTCCCATTTCGTGAGGTGTTCGGCTTTATTTTATTCTAGCATAAGGGATTTTTAAACTTATATTTTCCAGGTAATGGGAGATATCTTTTTAGGAATTATCTAATAAGGTCTACTTGAGGGCAAGTAGAGTTCAAGTGGGAGGATATTTGATAACATCAAACAGTCCTTAATATTTAGTGTCAATTTCCCCCAATAATTCTCGTATTTTATATCATTTATATGCATTTACGCTTCTTTTCCTCTATATTTCACTTTCAGGTAATTTACGAGCATTGGAGCTAATGAGACGCTGATTTGGAGAGTTTATTGAAGATATATGATAGTATGCCCATTTAGAAGTAATTACGGAGTAACACTTCTTTCACATTACGCTGTAACCAAAGCGTAGCTCAAAAGACCAACTAAACTAAAGATTACGGCGTAACTCCATCTTAGGATTACGCCGTAACTAATTAGGTCAAATGATGTTCCACGCCGCTGCAAGCTACGCCGTAAGTCTTTCCGCGATTACGCCGTAATCATGATTTATTGAAGATACGGCGTAACTCATTCCATGTGTTACGCCGTAACCAACTTTTCCAGAGCAAAATACGAAGATATTGATGTTACGGCGTAACTCTCATCTTAAGTTACGCCGTAACTAAATCTTGCCTATAAATACCAGCCCTAAATTAAGCATTTCACATCATTCACTCCACACACAAAAGCAGAGAACGTAGATAGGAGACTGAAGGCATATCTCGAGGAGCATACGGAGCCATCCCCAAGGGAGAAATCACTCCCTAACGATAAGAATTAGCGATCTATGATTTCTTTTACTTTCAATTCATGTATTTCATTATGTTAAACATTGAATCAATTGTTTCAGTTAATATGATCGGCTAAGCACCTTTGATGCTAGCCTAGTTATGATTCCTTAATTTTTATGTTTATGTTTACATTGTTTCCATATAATTGTTTCTAGTTTATGCATGCATAGTTTGTTGGTAGCTACCCTTGTTTTAGTAGTTTTGAATGGCGGTAAAGTCTAGTTGCTTAGGAGAATTGACTAACTAATGACCCTTCTTCGCTTTTGCGATTTGACCAACTGATCACCTAGCGTTTGGATAAACTTAAGAAGTTAGGGATGAGTGTCTAAGATGCTAGCGCCCGGGCACTCATTGTTATGAATCTTGCATGTAGCGGAACTTAATGACTTGGCTTAGGGGACTAAAAACAATTGTACTTTCAAGGGTAGTAGCTTGATCTCCGGTGGAAACCTTTGCTGATAGGTTAGGACGAACTGACCAAATGTTGTGCTAGCGACCTAAACCCCCACTAGAAGCAATTGGAAGTAATTAGATGTGAACATAACATGATAGGATGAGTAACTACGTTAGCACACTTCTCCTCTATTGATCACAACCCTTGCCTTTATTCTCTTTCCTTTATTTACTGGCTTTATTAGTTTATTCAATCTTTAAACCAATTAAAATTTGTGACACCTAGACTTAATTAGAATCCGCTCACATAGCTTTTGGGACGACCTCGGTTTACCGATTACTAAACTACACACGATCGGGTACACTGCCTGTTAGTGCATAGGGTAGGCCATAGGTATAACGAGACACTTATAAATATTAAAACCTGGTCAGTAAAATCTGCATCAGTCAACAAGACGAAACCTTAGCTCTGATACCATAATAGTAACACCCCAACCCGATAAGGGTCCGAATGTCACATTACGGAGTCATATCAGAGCATACTAATAAAATTTTACAAGCGGAAGTCTTATAAAATAAAATACCAAGTCATATAAACGAATGACTTACAAGGAAAAACACAAAATCCAATATGTCAAAAATGTAATATCAAAACAATGATCTTCAAAAAGAGTCCAATAAAATAGCGAAACTAGGGTCGGTTCACTCAAATGCTTCTACTCTCAGCCCATCAAGCCCGCCATCCTACTAGGTACCTGCCACATGGAAAAGAAAGTGTGGCTGAGCTTAAAAAGCCTAGTGAATAGATATGACAAAATAAAAACTAAACAAAATAAAGATATGAAGGGAATCAAAGGAAACTGATATCTAGGTCATAACAATGAACAAAATGAGTCAATGAGGAACCTGTAGAACACAATATTAACAGATAACAAGAAGAACAACAATCAAAGGAGACCAAAACAAAGCAGCGCATCAGCGAATAGATATAAGTACTTATAAATAACCAAACATACATATACCGAACATAAACAAATAGGGGTTGATAAACAGTATCATAAACAAAACAAGTAACCAAACAATGTACAAGCATAGCAGTCAGCGTATCAACTAAACCTAAATATGGCAACACAAATAAATCATATAATTAGAATATATATAATCCAAGCTGAATTCTACAAGCAGGTAGAAGCAACTAAATTGAATGTAAGCATGGAAATCACACAAGTCAGATAATCCATAATTAATAAATAGAACAAGTATCATAACCAGCAAAAATACTAACAGCAGTATAAGCATGGTAGTCACATTTATCAGGTAGGAATACCAAACGAACATCATAATTGAATGAATTAACTAAACAAGAACATAGCATGGCAAAATAAACAGGTTAACTAGGCAAAATAAACAAGTTAACCATATTCCTTCATCAACCAGTAGCATGAACAGAAGTGTAAACATGGCAGATCAACAAGTAAGGTAAACATCAATATCTAAGCCAAACCAATATCGTAAGCAACGGAAAAATACCAACCAAAAGTACAAGGATGGTAGTCACAAATAGCAAATAGGAATACTAAATGATAATCATAGCCCATAAAATAACCAAACGAGGTATAACATGGTAAACTGATGAGTCAAATAATTGCATATTAGCATGGTAAAGGGGTGAATCAATTAGTCACGTAATAGCATGGAAAACAGATAGTCACATATTAATCATATAATAGCAGGGCAAACGGATGAGTCAAATAATTACATACTAGCATGGCAAACGGGTGAATAAATTAGTCACGCAATAGCATGGTAAACAGATAGTCACATATTAATCATATAATAGCAGGGTAAACGAATGAAATGGTAATCTGAAGTATAAGCTAGGTAGTCGACCAAAATGGAATAAGAGTATGACAAATCAAATGAACTGGAGTATAGTATGGTAGTCTGATGAATCACATAAGGATACTGAATGAATGAGTAATCAACAAAAAACTAAAGATGAGAAATACAAAATATGGTGCATTGTGGAATAACAGAGGGTACAATATAGGTGTATCAAAAGTGTAAAGGTTGTCAGAAATATAGCACGAGCCCAGAAACATATCATATCATAAACATGGTCTTCATAAGTAACATAATGGAGTAGCTAGCTCCTAGAGTTGTGAAAGGCATGTATTGCACACAGCACCAGTCACTGGAAATAAATTAATCATGTCATGTCATATCATATACAGAACAAATCTAGGATGCATCCATGCACCCCTGCAGAAATCATAGTGGCCAAACATATATATTAATCTTGAGCTCATAATATATATAACAGAAAGGGATGGGATGGTTCATCACTCGACCACCCTGGAGTCATGCCAATGGTGCATCAATGACATGGCCATGTTACCTTCATGGCTAGGGAAAATGGCTCGGGTGTTAAACTAAAGGGTCAAAGGCAAGGTCAAAGTTTGGAAAATGTCTAGATCATTAGAATATCATAATCAAATGTTCATAATCAAAGGTTCATAGCAAAGGTTCATAGCAAAGGTTCATACCAAAGGTCTATGACAAAGGCTCAATTCAAAGGTTTACATCAAATGGTTCAAGGTTCATAATCAAAATAGCTAAAGATCAAAAGATGTTTAAGAGATCATGAGATACCTTAAGAGAAAGGTCAGAATATCTGTACCTTATTCAAAGCAAGTAAACAGTAAAAGAAAGGTTACAAGATGATCACTCCCGCTTCACATAACCTATACGAATTAAATAACTTTTATTATTATCCGATTACCCATTTTAGATGGCTTTCCATTTTTAGTAGGTTTCCACTTTAAGCAGGTTTCCCGTTTTAGTAACTTTTTGAATTGAATAAGTTAAGGTATAACTCATAATTCTTCAAATTAGAATCAAATATGACAACTTATCATATTTTAGGGTTTTAAGTGTCATTTAAAATTTTTTAAGGTTTAATGTGCAATTATGTTATTATTTGCAAAACACGTAAACTTTACTCGTATTCGTAATTAATTAGGGTTTCATAAACCATAAATCATACAAAGGTCCAAATGTACATTAGAGGTCACCAAATACCATTTTAGTGGTTTAGTAGTCGTTTAAACAATTTCATAAGGTTACACGCATCTCGGGTTAATTTACAAACACTTATCCATACCAAAAGTTAAAACTTGTATTCAAGTCATATTCAGATTTATTTACTCACATCAGACCTGCTTTATAACCATTTAAATAAAATAGCTAGGCATCAATTCAGGTTCCCCCCCCCCACCCCAATATGACACAGAACTACCTTTATGTCTCTAGTGTTTATGTGAATTTTTCCAGAATTTATAGACATGTCTAAGTATTTTATGAAAATTCACATTCACAAATTGTCCCAGATTTCTTAGCTTTTGACACCTTGAAAGTTTATATTTTTAAACCTTATTTAAACTATTCCAAAAATTTTCCAAAAATTCCAGAAATTAGTTAAGACATTAGTTAACATCATATAAAAATTAGGGCTTCCCATACCTCACCAATAATTTAGGAAAAATCCCACAAGTTGGCTGAATTCCCAGACCCGTATAACAGTTTTGACATGTTAACTTTGAAAAATCAAAAGGGTGTCTTCCTGACCACCAATGACCCCGAAACTCGACACACAAGTAGTACAGAGGTTAAACTTAATTCTAGAATCAAAAACTACCCAAACATGTGTCGTTAAAAATTTATTATATAGCTTTCAAAACACTAAAATTCTGGGACAGCTTACATGAAATCACAGTTTTGACCCACGATACATAAAAGTTTATAACGACTCCAACTCAATACCAATAATAAAACCGATCATCATGTACATGTATTAAGGTCCCATAAACACCCTAAAATTGGTCTCATTCGTTTTAGTTAAATAATTTTTAGAAAACGATCCGTGAACCATATAACCATTAAAAATTTGTTTTTGTCATCATAATAGGTTAGGGTTTTCATAAAAATTAACCACATAATTTTATATAATCCGAATTAATTAAATAAAATATGAAAACAAAATACCTAGTTTGCGGTTAAAGAGAAACTCGGTTACAATGAGACCAAGACAAATTTTCCCAACCTTGATAACACCAAAATCGATCACCCAATCACAACTAGCTGCTGCGTTTCTTGAAGATTAGGGGTGGGGGGGCGAAATTTTAAAATTAGGGTTTTTAGGGATTTGATAATAATTTGTATAATGAAAAAAAAGGATGAATCCGGATATTAAAATACCGTGTAAAAATTTATTGAAAGCCCAATCAATTTTAATTACATTGCAAGAAAAAGAGGGGGCGAATTATTGTGTTTATCCCCTCATTTTATTTATTTATTTATTTATTTAACTTGGTATATACATTTGTAACAATTTAAATAAAGTCTAGGTAAAAAATTAAAATCAAATGTTAAAATGTAATAAATAACTTTAGGTTAATATTAATTTGTCATAGCTTAATAATTTATCATATTGTTTTTAATTTTTTCATAATAATTATAATTCTTATATTATTATCAAGTGCAAAACAAATATTACGAATTTGAATTTTTGGGTTTTACAATCATTGTACTGCATCAACCATAGTTTTAGGAGTTGTCACAATTGTGTACCGATTTATGTTAACCAACTCTTAAATCGACCAAACCATTGACCTGTTAACACAAACTAAAGACTAACTAGACTAAAGTGGGAACTCGGGCCGCATAAGACCCAAGACTGTATCTCAAGATTTGTATGCCATTTTCGGGTTGTGTCAAAATTTATGTGTCACCCATAATTAGACCAAGCCAAAGAAAAAGTTACTAGACTAAAAAGACGAGTATCTGAACCAAATAGTCTAAAGTGTTTTTGTTAATATTTTGTTTTGTATGAAAATCCCCTTAGGTCTACCCATGCGCTCAATTACATATGCATCCTGATTATATATTTCATTTACACATACTGCAAACTGTTAACGAGAACAAACTATAATCATTAACTACCACAGATTCTATACAAAAAATAGCGACATCAAAAAGTTGTCTCAATAAATGTTAGGATTTAGTAAATTCGTAAGTGATAGACCCAGTTACCTCAAGTATTCGTAAGCATTTGAAAGCTCGTAGTCTTAGTCGTTTAATTATTATATGTAGTTAGTTAAGTAACACCGTGGAGGACGGATGGGTCTTTACCCACTGTATACCTGATCCACAGCCCGTAGGTGGCGTATATTATAAAAACTATAAATACCTTCTACCTCCCAAAGTAGAAGGTTGGAGCTTCATAATATTACATCACTTCCTCTCACTAGAAGTTCCCACTCTCTCCACTTTCTCTCTCTTAAACTCACTCTTATTCGAACCTTAGATTTTGCGTATGTGTGTTTATGATAACCAATATGTTACAATTGGTATCAAGAGCCATGGTTTGATCATCTACTTTGTGTGTTCTTGGATTCTTGATTGGTTATTCATAAGTATTGGTTAGAATGAGTTTAGTGACTTTTTCACTCTTTTGATCTTATTTAGTGGTAAAGTTTGAATTTTGGTTGTACTTTTGTGTTTAGGATCATCATATTAGTTTAGTTTTGGGTTTGGAAGGATTGATTCATCTTGGTTGTGGTGTTTTTGGTTGAAAAGGTGAGGTTTTAAGAAGTGTTTTTGAGTGCGTTTTGACTCACGATAAAAGTGTTCTACATTGCGTTTTGTCATTGGTGAGCTGCTTTTTGTTAGATTATGGCTTGCGGTTTAACTGAAAAAGTGGTGCGGTTTGGTGAATTTTAGATGCGATTTGATTAAAATATTAATATTTGGCTGCGTTTTGTTAGGAAAAGACAAAAGGACAAGTAGTGCTTGTACTATTTTAAGCGACCTGCGTTTTGGATAGTCTTTGCTTTTTGATCTTGTGTTTTGGATAGTGCTGCGTTTTGATCTTGCGTTTTGGATAGTGTTGCGTTTTGATCTTGCGTTTTGGATAGTGTTGCTTTTTGTTCTTGTGTTTTAGATAGTGCTGCGTTTTGTTCTTTTGTTTTGGATAGTGCTGCGTTTTGTTCATGCGTATTGTCAAGTATTGCGAGTAGTCTCTGTGTTTTGTCAAGAGCTGTGATTTGTCCCTGCGATTTGTCAAGAGCTGCGATTTGTTCCTGCGTTTTGTCATAATTTTTGCGATTTGTCTCTTGAGATTTGATACTTGTGATTTGATTTCTACGGTTTCATCTTGATTTTGTAAAATCCCATGAAAGATTCTATTTCTCGGTTAAATTAAAGAGTAGTAAAATCACGTGTACTTAGAAATCTTGTTTACTGTTTCAGATGACGTTCAAGCTACTGGGTCCGATACCCGCCCTCCTATGTTGGATAGAACAGATTATGACTCTTGTGCACAGAGAATCAGGTTGTATTGCTTGGGCAAAGAGAATGGTCTTAACAATCTTCAGTCAATTGATGAAGGACCTTTCTGAAAGATATTGGATTTCATAAACACATAACAAACAATAATATGGGTCTAATTATGAGTAGGTTTAGAGAGAGAAAGTGGGATCCTTTCTAGAGAGAGAAAGTGAAAGAAAACATAGAAGGTTAGATTAAGAATGAGAAAGGTCCAACCCTCTACCTTGGGAGGTAGAGGGTATTTATAGTTACATATTAAACTTCCTCCTTCGGACTGTGGATCAGGCATACAGTGGGTAAAGACCCGTCCTTCCTCCACGGTGTTGCTCTAAACTAACTAACTAACTAATAAATAACGTAATTAATGATATGTCTACGAGCTAACTTATGCTAGATAATATTTGGGGTGACCGACTCTTCACTATAGAATTTCTAATTCCTAACAATCTCCCCCTAAGGGAGGTCACCCCATGTTTTACATTTTGAATCCTAGCATTCTAATACATCTTCAGTCTTGAGCTCGTAGACTTGAATTCTTCACTTCCACAATCTTTTTGCTTTAGCAATGAATCTTCATAGTCGGCATATTTTGTACTTTCAGTGGAGGTCTTTGAACTAATCCACATCTTTGATGATCTTTTAGCATTCTTTTAGATCATCAGCCACAGTAAATCTCTGGATCACCCTTTATTGTGTTGCCAACATGTGTTGTTGTGACTTTCGAACCGACATGCTCACACTTTCAGTATCATGACATCTTTTGATCAGAGTAGCGGAAGCTTTACTGGCTCATGATATTTGCAGCAGCGTAGCGGAAATATAATATAAAAATATCAGAGCCAGTTTATGTAGATATGCACCAGTCATGATTTCTTTAATTAAGTGTGGATGCTGTGAGCATGCAACTTTGGATTGAATCCTCAATTCTGATCAGCTGCAACCGTCCAAATGTACCTGCAGACAACAGTTCGCAATAAAACACACGAAGGTGTCTTTGATCACTTTCGTTGAATTAAGGTACACGGCCCACGGTTCCCCGTTGATCAGTACAACTACTACCTGTGATCAGGTAGGATTCCTAAGAATCTCCTTGACAGGGTTTCGCAAATGCTTCTAAATGTTCTCAAACTGGAACGCCTCAAAGAAGACAACACGGAGTGAGTAAACCAGCGAATTGAGATTCACTGATTGATGAAAAAATTGATTTGAAAACAAAATCGCGTATTGCTTAGAAGAAAGAGTTTTGCAATACGACGAAGGTTTTATGAGAAAGATCAATTTTCAATCATAAATACTTTTTGTATTTGAAAAGAGTACACATTCGATGTGCTAGAGAAAAGAAGAATTTTACACATCGAACGGTTTTTCCAAAAGTATTTTTCAATCAGAGATACTTTTTGTGTTTGAAAATGAATACACATTCGACGTGCTAGAGAAAAGAAGGTTTGCACATCGAACGGTTTTTCTAAAACCATTCGTCAATTCCAATCTTGGACCAAGGTTGATTCAAGAGTGAATCGCCCCATCGTTTCTGTCCAGTTGTCACAAGCTTGATCTTTTGAAAAGATCTCACATGTTACCCACCAAGAGCTTGTTTGATGTTGGCTCTAGAAGGATTTCCAACTTCATCGTGAATATTTTCATATCACTCGGATGTTCTGGCAATACAACAAGGATAATGCGTAGGACTCTTAATATATAATCTTACTTTCCACATTCTGTGAAACAGCAAGTCTTCGTGAATTTTGTGTCCTAATGAGATATTGTGGATGATCTCTTGGCTCTAGACTCAATCGTGCACATTTGGTTCCTATGCCGGAGACTAGGGAGAAGGTCTCCTTCTTCAATATCAACAATCTCTAAGAGAAAGTCGATAGATTATGTAGGTTCCCCGTGAGAATGAAACAAGCCCTTTTAAGAGGAACTTGAGTAGCTTGGGAAGTTTAGTGCAGTGCGTCACTGGGTCCATGACGTGTTGTCTTCAATACCAGTGTTACCTTAGTAAAAACCAGTAGCATATGTATTGAACCCGGTTTCTGCCCTAAGGTTGAATTATTGGAGGGCTATTTATTTTCACCCTTTTTCACATTCATTTCTTTTTCATTCTTCAACCCCTTCAGTGCTTACCGAGACTTCATAACTAGAACCTTGTTGGGTTTATTCCAGTTCTAGCTCTATCTAAGTCCGCACTCTTCCCATATCTCACTTTTCTCCTTTTTCCATCATACCTAAGGACTTTTACACTAACTAGTGGATTGTCCCTGGGTAGATCCCTCCGGTTCTGGCGGATCGTGGGAACTAATACCTAACCTCATCATCCTTATAACTCCATGCATAAAGTAAAATGGTCGGTCTTTTGGTACAGTTCATTCCTTCTCGAATACCAATTGAAAAATCATTTGGAAAAACAATCAAGGTACTTTTGATACGAGATCAAATCATTTTGTACCTTAATAGTTTTGATCATTTAGAAAACCTCCCCCTCAACATGTGCATATGATTTAGAAATTGTTTAGCACATGGAGGCAAGAGGACTTTGAAATATTTTCTTTGATCACAATTTTCATAGAAAAAGCCATTTTATTTTCTTGGTAAATTCTCCCCCTCAATATGTGAGTAGGATATTTGAAATCATTTTATCATATAGAGGAAAGAGTTCATTTGAAGTACATCCACGATCACAAATTCCATTAAGAAACCATTTAAAACTCAATCAAGATACTTTATGTTAAAACATAAAAGCATTTGCACCTCGATAGTTTATTTTCATTTGAAATGCTCCCCCTCAATATGTGCATCGAGATTCGAAAGCGTTTAGCACATATGAGAGAGCGGCCGACACAATTGAATCAAAACGATCACCTTTTATCAAATTTCATTATTATATCACAAATTCTCCCCCGATAAAAAATATCAAACCCTTTGAGATTTTGGATCTCAAGTGATTTAATTAGGTTTAGAAAACATGGGAGAAAATGTGGCCTTGATTAAATACTCATCTTGTTTTTGGATAAATGCACCTCCTCAATCATGTTCATCATATGAAATCGTTTGGCACATGGAGGCAGGAGTGCCTTTGAAGGACTAAAACCAATTCCATTAAAACAGATTTGAGATTTAAATCACGATCTCTCCCGCGATCAAAAATTTCAAACCATTTGAGATTTGTGATCTCAAAAGATTTAAATCATTTAGAAATTTTTTGGGGAAAGACGTGGCAAGATTAGATTTTGAAAAATGACAGATAAGGTTCATTTTAAGACATTAAAGATTGTTAGTTTCAGGTATGATTGTTTTAAGAGATCTTTAAGTAAAATTAAACAATTTCACAATCAAACAAGAACAGAAAAAATTTCATTTTGAAAGACCTTGATTTTTAAAGAAAATCATACCATGACATAACATTAAATCTTTATATCACCACATTATAACGTACAAACGGATTTTTTGATGAAATATCGTTTGAAAATATTTAATTTGAAATCACTGAAGATTTGACAAAATAAAGTTCGGTTTATTTCAAAACTTTGAATCCGATTTATTTTTAAAACAATATTTTTCCATTTTCAAAACAATATTTTTCAAAGTTTTAGAAAAATGGTATCATCACTATTATCCCTGCACAAGGATACGTTAGGTAGTTGAGCCACTTTTGTTGTTGTTGCTGTAAGGCAGGAAGAAAACCATCTGCTGATGCAGTGAGACCTCTTACGTTGCACTTTATCATGCCAACTTTCCATAGAAGTCAAATTAAGCTCCGTTTCTTCATTTGTCAACCCAAGATATAGTTACCCTTTTCTTTCGGCATCCAATCACCATATTTTGTGGGATCCGGATCGGGAACATTCTTATGAACCATGATATCTGCATGCGTTAGTAAACATACAAATAGATATATGGTGGTCGACAACACCCAAACAGCAATCGACTAATAAAAGTCAATCCAACATATCAATCAGTTCAAATAAGGCATGGGAATAATGTGTTTCATCAAACTATAATCATCTAATCCTAACAATCATATCCTAAATTCCTAGTCCTTCGACATAGGCAAATATCATTTTTAATTAAGCACGTAGGATAATTAAGAAAGCCCGTTAGATGATATAGATTTGAAAACATTATCCCCCTCAATCAATGACTCATTTTTTGAAAAGTTTAAAAGCGCTGAAGTCATTAATTGAGTTTTCAATTTATTTCGAAAACTCTGAATAAGATTGATTTTCAAGCAACTCATTTACCACCATTTTTGAAAAACAACAAATATTTTTCTGAAGAATTTTAGACGGAAAAACATTTGTGTAAAAACAACAGTCTTTTTGACGACATGCTTTCTTTGTTTTGTTTTAGGAAAAGTGCACGAATTTTGAAAAATGATTTAGCGCAGCACTTTCCTTTCTTGAAGAACGGGTTGTTATCTGAAATAATAGCAAGCCATAGTTTAAGCACGAGTTACAGTCTGAAGTAACTGCAAGCCATAGTTTGAGACATGTTTTGGAAAAGAATATTTACACCTCCTGCTCGAACTTCATCTATGGTCCCGTGCCATTATTGAATGGCATTTCTAAGACCGTAGATGTTATCGATTCCAGAAGACATGTCTTGAGAAAACAATATTTTTGGTATTTTCTGATTTTTCAAATTTTTATGGATTTTTGATGATTTTATAATTTTCTATTTCCTTTTTGCTGGTTTTATATTTTTGTATTTTGTTTTTGATAAGTATTTACAGATAGAGTAGATGATATAGTTCAAGAAGATGATGATACGAGTACCGAGATAAGGATATCGAGCAGCCCCGTTGTAGAAGATAGAAATCGTCATCTCTTAAACATTCACCACCAAAGCTTCCGAGGCTTTTGAAAAGAAGGTATTGAACCATCTGAAAGTGAGACTTTGGCAGCTTCCCCCCAAACCGAAAATCGTTTAGCTGAGCAGATTCAAAGCTTTTTTACAAGCTTCCCTTAGCCAGGTGCACAAAGAAGCACACCATTATCATCGAACTTGCTGCTCCTTTTAAGAATAATCATCGTGACTCATCGTTCGGGGTTATATCATCCAATAGAAGAACAACAACGTATCATCCCACTCTTTAAATTTCTTCTCACATTTCTTTACCACTGAAGTCTGAAGCGATGCATCCCCAAAAGGTGTCAAGAGAACACTTCCCCCAAGTAGTTAAATTAATGCAGTCAGTCTCTTTGAATAATGCTCAAGAACTCTCCCGAATACACATCATGAGGGGAATGAAAACATCTCCCCAATGTTCACATTTTGCTTCCCTGATGATCGTGTATGAAGCTCCAGAATCTGAAGTACACACATTCCCAAAGAGAGAATAACTGATAACACCTCCCTCATGTTACACATTTATCTCCCCTGAATATGTCATACTTTTGTACCTCTTTTATCTTCAGAAACTTTCTATTACATCACTTTCCCCACGTAGTTGGAGTAATAACACTAAAAGCCTTGATGAGTAAAACCTTGAGTTTCTCTGCGGTCATGACTTATGTCTTCCCGGGATATCTTCAATCACATAGAAGAATTAAGTTCATCAAGTTTACTCACTTTGTGTTTAGATGTGCGTCTCATTCTCCCTTACTGGTTTTGACACTTCAGAATCAGCGGCTCTTTATATGCCCAAACACTTGAAATCTTGTGAGAAGAATACCATTGAATCTGTGAGAATCAACTTGCTGAAGAGTGTGAGCAAGTCTAATTGGGGATTAAATTTGACATTTCACTATCCCCCAATTATTGCTCTCCCTTAAACTGACAATCTTTATGATGAATAACCAGAATAAGAAGAAGTCTTTAGATCGTTAAATGCAACTCGTCTTTAGTCTTCTAACATGTATCAGAAAACGTAGAACCGACTTGTAGACTCGACCTTCTTCAAGATTGTCCAGTTGGGGAATAGATAGTTAACATCTTCATCACACCAAAAAACATAACAATTAACTTACATCTTGCAAATCCCCTTAACTAAAATCCCTCCCAATCAAACAAGAACAGAAAGATGTTCATCAAGGAAATCAGCAATCAGCCCGCACCGAACACACGAAATGGTAACACCAAGCAAACAATCACATCAAAAAAGAACAGAAGGTTGTTCGGAATCATCATCTTGATGTGCACGTGAATCATTAACTGGAAGCACTTTATCATAAATCATATAGAAGATGTCGATAAGCAATATCATCTCACGATCCAAATATTCTTCTCACATTTCTTCCAACTGAACACTGAAGTAACACATTATACATACCAGATATTCTTGAAATAGAGAAGAACAAAAATTAGCTCAAATGAATCTTGTGAGAATCAACTGCTACGTAAAACTCTCTCTGTCTATTTTTTTAACCCATAAGTAGAGAATTTGAAGTGACCACTAAAGAAGAAAACCCGATATACCAAACTTGAAACTGAAGTCGAATTCCCCGCATTTGTATCTTTAGCTTGAACTTAATGATGGAAGAACGGTGTCGAGAATCTATACTTCAAGAAAATCTCTAAGTACTCACTACACAAACAAAGTATGAAACATTAACACCTCTTGAGATTATCCACATCCTCATCTGCATGTGACACTGAGTAAAGCAACGTAACTCCTAATAGTGATAGTTAACCAGGTCTTCAACCATCCACCCCGACTGCTGGTAACTAGATTAACCAAGTCTTCAACTCAAATTCTTAAGCCCGAGCAAGTTATCAAATAAGAACATGCCTTTGTTGAAAGTCAACTTCAATCTCAAATAATTATAAATGATTAACTTCGAAGTCATCAACTTGTGTCAAATGCCCAACACGTGAAAACAACATACAATCGGATGTACATTGACCCACTGAATGAACCGGAACAAATGATTCCTCAACATCAATGCATTCATCCTAAAGGAAAACATGTAGAGACTGATCTGGAAGATTCACCAATAATGTCTTCAAGCGGATGAGGTAGTCATTTTCCTTAATGTTCATGTGGTTGATTTATAGCGTGCACATTGAGAGGAACAATAATCCGTGAAGATTTGGCAAAGGAATACCAAAGAGTGGATCATTATTCATGAACAATAATCCGTGAAGATTTGGCAAAGGAATACCAAAGAGCGGATCATTATTCATGAGTGCAACTGCAATATTATGATAGTCATTATCAACGCCTTAAGGAATAACTGGAGATTGGGCTTCTTGAGTAGTCTGAGTTGTACTTCTTGGATGATCAACATTCGCTAGCGGTTGGAAATACTCATCAAACATATCTTGAACCAATGAATCTGAAACAATAAATCCCATTTATTCTTAGTAAGTTAAACATTAGGCGTTGGGGGAGAGTCATCAAACATTAAGTCGTATGACCATTATTCAAACATCCATCATTGATTTGGTTCGAAACAACGTCAAGCTTGCTCACACAAGCTAGCCAGTTGTGAATGACTAACCGTAAGAAACTTAAAATGGCTCGGACACTGATCAATAATAGATGAGAAGTGTAGTATACGGGTAACTCAAACGTGTTAGGTTTGAGCACCGAGATCGTTCCGAACGAGGGTTGAATGGAATTTCCAACTCACGTCTCGCTTATCGGGATTTGAATAAGAGAAGGGCATAAAATGATATATTCTAAACTACGGGATAAGGAAAGCAAATGGAACTAAAATCTATGGGAAATCCTAAGAATTAAGGAAAACTACGCAATTTTACATAAAAACGCAAATACGGGATTAAAAACGAAACGCGAATAAAAAGCAATAACGACTAATCTAACTCCTAAAAATAACCTAAAATTACTTTTACTCTAAAAATGATATTTGAAAACTATTTATGAATTAAAACTAATTTTTAGGAATTTTCTGGATTTATTCTAATTAAAAACTAATTTTTAACTTTTAAAAATAAAACTAATTATCTAAAAATTATGAAAAAGAGAGTGAAAATTATGGAATCACTTTTCAAAAATCTAAAATAACATAAAAGACTTTTCAAAACTATTTTTTTATTTTTCAGATTAATTTCTATTTTCTACTAATTTAAAACTATTTTAATCTAATTTAAATTGTAAAAATTACCAAATAAAAAGAGAAAAATAAGGAAAAATATTTTTTATGCCTTTTATATTTTTCTTAAACTGAGAAAATTGAAAAATTATTTTTTGAACTTTTTCTTAATTATTTGCAATAAAAGTTATTTTAAAATGCCTAAAAACTAATTTTATTTAAGAAAAATACCAAACAGTGTCTAAAAATTATGAAAAATTCAGGAAAATCCTAAAATATTATTCTAAAGCTGAGAAAAATATAAAAACTTGGGCTTATGTGGATGAAATAAAGGCTGCAGTGTTAACTGAAATGAATTAAGCACTTAGAAATAAGCTAAACAATGCATTAAGCTACCAAACAGCTACAGTAATGGATTATACTAAAATTACTCTAAGTCAACTAATTACAGCTAATCCTAACACCTAATAAGTGATCTACCAAGTTTTAAGGCAATAAACTACTTAAGCTAAACAGTTACCTGGTACCCTACTATCAGCCTAATTATAAGCTAGTATATGGAAGCTTATTGAAAAATTCCAATTGAAAACAGTAACCAACCTGGCTAAGAACTTATTTACCAAATTAGAGCTTATATGGATCTGTTATGAGCTCATTAGAAGCTCTGAAAGAAGCTGTGACAAGAGCAATCGATGGTGCAGGGCACTTTTTGAAATTAAGACCAAGTTTAAGCACAAGTTAAGCAGTTTTAGAAAATTTGTAAAAATGAACTAAAATAATCCTGATGTAAACCACCAACCAAAGTTACTAATTCCAAAATTTCAAACAATTTGGACCAAGGATTAAGGAATTAAAAATCTACTCAGTTACTTGTAAAAACTGCATTTGATGATAATTTGACTCTTATAATAGAAACTGATGTTGACTTTAATGAAATTCTAGTGATTCTAATTTGATCTACATTATGAAATGAGCTACAATAAAACTTGATTAAGCTAGTGTGATGATATCTAGACCTAATGCTAACCTAATTGGCAACTATACCTATCTGATACAATCACAATGACTGATTAAAGTTCATTTTGACTAAGAGCTGTTTTATTTTGCAAATGAGTGACTACATGACTGAGTTAAGACCTATGGATACTAAAGTAACTGAGTCCAACCACGATAAGCATCGAACTACAAATATTAGCTTATACCAAACACTAGGTTACTCTCTGAAAGGCAAATTTAAACAAAGAATCTATCCAACTAGTAAATCTTATCACTAGTCCTAAACCTAATATGCTTAATTACACCTAAATGCAAAGCTCTAACTCATCTATGACCTCAGATTCCATCATAATCAAACTAATGCAATCCTATATTAATTATGCAGATACATGACAGAAACATTAAACAGATGCTTACAATGACTAACTAAGCAACAAAATTACTAACTTCACAATTTTAAACAAAATTAAGTAATAAGTAGCAATACTAAATCAAAATACACTACTGACAATTGTTGAGACAGATTTGGACTTACATTTGTCCAAGCCACAATGGCATGCTTATGAGATCAATGTAACCACTATCTAAATCTGATATCAAACCCAAATCCAATTGAGAATCAACATCATCCCATATTCATCACCATACAGCAATCAATCTAACTATCACCTGCAATTTGACTTAAATTGACTAAAATGAAATTTTGAGTAGCAATTAAGAGAAGAATTGAATAATGAGAGTGTTTAAGATTAAAATGAGTTTATAACAGCTAAAAACAGAATTTAGATTCAAAATAAGAATTCAAGCGAAAAGATTATATTGATAATGAAATTTGAGTACAAAGATTAAATGACTGAAATTAAACTTAAAAACATTGAAAGCATTTAAATCTACTCTACTATTCTACTCCTAATACTACTACTATACTACTTTCTCTCACTACCACTACTTAATGATACAAAGTGAAATCAGGGGTCTTTAAATAGCCAACTGCTTGAGCTAATAGAAGGATCCAGAAGTTGAGCATGTGCTTTCTCTTGAGCTCGTTTCCACCATTAGATCAATCCCATTTCATCTCATCCCTTGGATTTACATCTCCACGTAGTTTACACCAATCAGAGGCCAAGGATTTGAGAGAATGACACACGGATTGCCAAGCTGGCATCCGTGTGTCAGTGTGTGTCAGAGGAAAGGACATAATTACCCTTAATGATAGTGAATTGGCTTAATTGATAGCGAGGGTGTTTTAGGGTTCTTGTGTAGTAGCAGATTTGGGAAAAAGGGCGCGGGGTGGATTTGTGTTTATTTAATATATTTCAAGTGAAATTGACCGGGTCTTGGGCGGGTTTGACCAGGGTCCGAATGGTGTGATGGGTTAAGATATTAACACTTGGGTAACCGGGTATTGGTTAAGTTTTGGACTGGGTAAGAATTGGATTTGGGCTTGGATGGTGTAATTGGATTTGGACTTAAGATAAAATATATCCAAGGTTTTAACATAGAGACTTAAGTTGCCAAATCTGAAAATATAGGGACCATAAGTGCAAATCTGAAAATGTAATCCAAGGGCCATTATTGTCATTCTCAAATAATCCAAGGGTGAAATCTGTAAATTCTGAAACTTCAGGGATCACTTTTGCCAAATACTGAAAGTGCAGGGACTAATCTTGACATTTCTTCAAACTTGACTGAAACTTCAAAAAATCATCTTTAGAGAATAAAATCTTCCAAAATGCACAATCCCGACCTTCCGGCTCAGCTTAAAACTCTCTTGATCTCCCGTGCTCGGATTTACATCTGATTTGGATCCTTTTTGTGTGTTTTTACATATCCGTACCTGCACAAGCACAAACTCAAGAAAACCATAAATATTAGCAATAAACGGCTCTTTCTTGGTTATTTTGGGTCTATTTTGATAATGAAAAGGTATGTGTTTTAGCACATACCAAAATACCCCAGACGAAACCATTGCCGTGTCCTCACGCAATGCAATCAACTCACGCTTCTAAAACCAAGGATTTCAATCTCTTTCTACTAAACCATTGATATGTCCAAACCGTCAAGTTATCTCACACAAGCTAGCCACTTGTGAATGACTAACCGTAAGAAACTTCAAACAGTTCAGACAAACCAATTAGAGAAGAAGTAGTCAATGTTCCTCAAAAGAGATTAAGAAAGCCTTAATTCTAAAAACGCCCCGTTTACCTTTCATTTCTCATATAGATATTACGATTAAGCACATTCCGGTTATGAATGACGGTTTGTTGAACTTTCATGTCGATTAATAACTCCAACATTTTTCAAACGACACGTTAGGATCACGGAGTAGAAAACACAACACAGCGTGAAGTGACCATACGGATAGAATACATCGTCCCTGATTTTTCACAAGTCCCAAACTAAGCGTAAAACCGAAATCATTGTTAAGAATGATTCTAGATGCTAACACTACCCATGGAAGTTACTTGTGTTACTTTTTGTTCCCATTTTCCTATTTTCCTCTAGATTTTTTTATTTTTGTGAGAAATGAATTTCTTCAAATTCTCGTTTCGATAACTTTTATTCCGATAAAGATACAAAGCTAAGTCGATAATTAGTTATCCGCCTTCTCTCAAGAACCATTGTCGTAAAAATGAGGTCCACATCAAGGAATTTTTTATTCACTTATACTTGATTTTTCATTTTTCCATTCATCATTTTTTTTTTTTTTTATATATATTTTTACTTGTATGAGCTATGAACCACGAAGCTTCACAGGGTAATTCCAAGACTATAGGCTTCATGAAATGAGGATCCCGGCTGGCTAGGCTAAGACCTCACTCAATCCCGGCTAAAGATCCAAGGGTCCGATCTCGACACCGCAGCTCACAACTTTACTTATTACATTATCACATATCACTTATTACTTATTGCTTATTTATTACGGATCCTTGATGTGTACCCAATTTTTAAAACAAAGATTCTTTTAAGAAGATAAAGAACTAACTATCGCCAAAAACTCAACATCTCTAATTATTTATTAGACAGATATGGGGTGAAACAATTTTGTGGGAACAAAAAGCCATAAGTACCTTCGATGGGCTCTAAAGAGAACCAACTACTCCACGCTTAGCATCTAAACTCATAAGTAACTCTATCATTTCTCGATCTCTGCAAATTTAAAATCCCAAATAATGAGATCCGCAGATGCTTAGCCGATAATTTTTAGATTATCTATGGTTAAGGGAACAAGCTAGGGCTCAACACCCCCGGTCAAGTCAGAATTCCATTCCTACTCTCACCAGCGGAAAGTCAACAAGGTGTCAAAACATATATTAACTTAGCAAATGTTTCGTCTAATGAATTCAAGTCATGCATATTTAAAATCACTCAGGGAAACTTGCAAATTCTTAGCCTTGTGAGCTAAAATTCGCATTTTATAGCTTCTTGTCTAAGAGACTAGAAAAACTTTTCAATCAAAAAGACTTAACAAAAGCTTCGAAAATTTTTAAATTTTTCACATTTTTGCACAATTTTTCATTTTCAAGGAAAAACGGGGTTACGAGAGAAACACAACAGAAATAAGCAAGTGCGGTCAAATCAAATCGAAGATTACCCTACCCCAGACTAGAACGAAACATTGTCCTCAATGTTTAAAGCAAGGGTATCACGAAAATCTAAAAGCCGTTTATTAAGTATGCTAGAAGATAAACGTTAGTCGATAAGATTAAGGATATCGGATTTCCATCAGCAACGATCATGAAACTCGAGTAGAGAAAATGACAAACTTCGAGCACGAGAGTCTTCATATCGGGAACATCCTAACACAACATCACAAACAACCAAACACGAGAAATCGAAGAGGCGACCCTTCACGCCACTTATTAGAAAATAGAAAGAAGATAGATGGATAAGCATGGGGTGCCTCCCTACGAAGCGCCATTGTTTTTCTTAAACGAGTCGCTAGCCTGACTCGTCCCCGAATTCATTTGTCCTTGGGGCAGAAAGTGGTAGAGATACCAGGGTCAAAAACGGTGTCCTCATTCCCGAAAGAATGAGACTGGGTAGGTTGGGTGGAGAAGCAAATGGGTGGATATGGCATATCATGTAAGAAGGATCCATCATCCGGTGGTTTTGCGGGCGGACGAAAGGATGATGGATAGAAATCAGAAAACTCCAAGAACGACGGGAGCTCATGGTAAAAGATAAAAGGTTTAGGCTCATAAATGAAGGCATCCAAGAAAGGATCCTTATATCCAGAAATGATTTTAACAAAAGGCTCATCAATGTATATCCCGGGTTTAAAAATTTTGTCTTCACATAAAGGCTCAACGAGAATAGTGATGGTGGACTCATCAAAGAGAGGAGAGTCAAGAAGTCCATCAAGAAACATCATATCCCCCTCGGGATCATTCATAACAACATCCTCAATACCCGGTGGTATCAAGTCATCAAGAGCAAGAAATGAGTCGGCTTCCTCAATGATTGGGTCATTTGTCGAATTATTGGAAATATCGTTCAAAACCTTGCTCATATCAACCTCGAAGTAGAATCGCTCAAGAATCGGAGGATAAACATCATCAATAGTGGGACTGCCACTAATCTCTTCATCAAATCGGAAAGTCTCAAGCTCGGGAGAGAAATCACTATCTTTAACGGAGATAGAAGGCGAACTTGAATTATCGTTTAAGGCTTCAATCTTAGAAATGAGAAGATAAACATTTGACAATGTTTCACGTAATGCTTCATCCTCGATCTGAATATTATCGGGCTCAATCTCTTCTTCTTCTGGCTCAAAATCATTTACTTCTTCTATATCGATGGGCTCAGAAGGTATATCGTCGACGAAATCGATGTCTCCATAAGAATCATCATCGGAATCGGAGAACATCTCATCATGATCGTTCAAATTATCAAGAGAAGGCTCATCACAAATATCATTAACAACCCCAGACTCTCTTGGGATTGGGATAAGGATCTCAACATTAGACACTTCCGTTTCCGGAATAGTACTAAGATGCTCATCCCCCATTATGAAAGAGTCAACGGGTTCAACAGTGTCTGTAGCAATATGCTCATCAACCTCTTCCAAAACGACGTCACTTCTCTCAACCGGCGTGAGAAAAGGGGAAGGGTCGGAAATTAAAGGCTCAGAAACGGGAGTGGGATTGCCACTCGGAGGAGTATAATCGTAAATGAATCAGAATCGTAATAATAGGTAGTTGGACGATGTTGGATCATTTTCGCGGCCTCTTCAGCTAATAATTCACGATAGGTCAGCTGAGGTGGATCTTCTTTTCCGTGGGAAAGTTTTTCAAGAAGACGCTTAAGATCAATCATAATCTCTTGAACTTTTTGATTAAATTCTTCAGAACATGGAGAAGGTGGTGGTTGAACTTCTTGGTATTGTGGAGGTGGGTTATAAGGATAATCATAATTGTTACAAGGAACTTGCTCGTAAACAATCGGATTTTGCATCTGACAATCGGAATTAACGTGCGGACCTCCACAATACTCACAACAGTAAGATTGTTGTGACGAATAAGGGTAGGGTTCAAAACCAAATGTTGAGTTGTTAAATTGAGCTTGACATTGAAAACCTTGGTGAGGACCACCACAGTACTCACAAGAGTATGATTCCGGCTCATGATACAAAGTTTGGTTAGGAAAATCGGTTGTCTCATAATTAGGATTGTGGTGAAACTCGGTTCCAGATTTTCCATTGCTACAACCGGGACAATTCCAACCATATTCGGGTCCTCTGCACCATATACACAAGAGCTGATAAATCGAAGAATTATCTGGATAAGAGTTAGCTATTTCCACCGTTTCCGTGAGAGGCTCTGATTCTTGAACGTGATTCATCTCTGGTTCAGAAACATATTCCATTTCCCTCACCGGAGAGGGAGTAGGAATCGAGGGTTCTTCAATTAGAGCACTCTTTTGTTCTAGCCGTGCATAAAGACGAGCAAGATCTGGATTTGGATTGATAAAATTCTGGCATACATCACAAAATCCATTCCGACAATTATTTCCGCACCAATCACATATACATTTCAAACATCGAAATTGTGTCTCTTCCATACGGCTTTGGCAATGAAGGCAACGACGATAATTGATCGTATCCATGAGAATTGAACATATAGAGGGTTAAAAGGAAAGAATTATCGGGTTAAGAGGATAAAAGAAGAATATTTTTGGGTTTTTAAAACAAATTTTTAAAAGGAAAATCTTTTTGGTTTTTTTATAATTAAAAAAAAATTTTGAAAACACAATATTTTTGTAACCTTCACGTCAATCGGTGCTCGGTAGCTCTCAAAAGTACGCGCAACGGAGCGGGAACGAAGAGTGGATCGTTCTTCAGTCTGCAATTTAATGTCAAGACTTTCCTTATACCCCGTGTATAGGTTGTACCTTCAAGGTGAGCCGACGTAACAATTAACGTTCGGGTTCTTTTGTTGGTTTTTTTAATTTTTATGGTTTTTGTAAACACTCTAGGAAGAATGTTTAGGTTTTTTAAATGTTTTTGGGTTATAAAAGAGATATTTACAAAAACAAAACGGGAACTTCACGAGGAAGGATCTTCAAAAACACGCGAACCGAGACGGAATACGAAAACTCACTACATGCCCTCCCCGGCAGCGGCGCCAAAAATTGATTTGGTTCGAAACAACGTCAAGCTTGCTCACACAAGCTAGCCAGTTGTGAATGACTAACCGTAAGAAACTTAAAACGGCTCGGACACTGATCAATAATAGATGAGAAGTGTAGTATACGGGTAACTCAAACGTGTTAGGTTTGAGCACCGAGATCGTTCCGAACGAGGGTTGAATGGAATTTCCAACTCACGTCTCGCTTATAGGGATTTGAATAAGAGAAGGGCATAAAATGATATATTCTAAACTACGGGATAAGGAAAGCAAATGGAACTAAAATCTATGGGAAATCCTAAGAATTAAGGAAAACTACGCAATTTTACATAAAACTAAATACGGATTAAAACGAAACGCGAATAAAAAGCAATAACGACTAATCTAACTCCTAAAAATAACCTAAAGTTAATTTTACTCTAAAAATGATATTTGAAAACTATTTATGAATTAAAACTAATTTTTAGGAATTTTCTGGATTTATTCTAATTAAAAACTAATTTTTAACTTTTAAAAATAAAACTAATTATCTAAAAATTATGAAAAAGAGAGTGAAAATTATGGAATCACTTTTCAAAAATCTAAAATAACATAAAAGACTTTTCAAAACTATTTTTTTTATTTTTCAGATTAATTTCTATTTTCTACTAATTTAAAACTATTTTAATCTAATTTAAATTGTAAAAAATACCAAATAAAAAGGGAAAAATAAGGAAAAATCTTTTTTATGCTTTTTATATTTTTCTTAAACTGAGAAAATTGAAAAATTATTTTTTTGAACTTTTTCTTAATTATTTGCAATAAAAGCTATTTTAAAATGCCTAAAAACTAATTTTATTTAAGAAAAATACCAAACAAGGTCTAAAAAATTATGAAAAATTCAGGTAAATCCTAAAATATTATTCTAAAGCTGAGAAAAATATAAAAACTTGGGCTTATGTGGATGAATATAGAGCTGATGTGTAACTGATACTAAAATAAGCACTTAGAAATAAGCTAAACAATGCATTAAGCTACCAAACAGCTACAGAAGCTGGATTATACTAAAATTACTCTAAGACAACTAATTAAGGCTACTCCTAACACCTAATAAGTGATCTACCAAGTTTTAAGGCAATAAACTACTTAAGCTAAACAGCCACTGGTACCCTACTATCAACCTAATTATAAGCTAGTATATGGAAGCTTATTGAAAATTCCAATTGAAAACAAGAACCAACCTGGCTAAGAACTTATTTACCAAATTAGAGCTTATATGGATCTGTTATGAGCTCATTAGAAGCTCTGAAAGAAGCTGTGACAAGAGCAATGATGGTGCATGGGCACTTTTTGAAATTAAGACCAAGTTTAAGCACAAGTCAAGCAGTTTTAGAAAATTTGTAAAAATGAACTAAAATAATCCTGATGTAAACCACCAACCAAAGTTACTAATTCCAAAATTTCAAACAATTTGGACCAAGGATTAAGGAATTAAAAATCTACTTAGTTACTTGTAAAAACTGCATTTGATGATAATTTGACTTTTATAATAGAAACTGATGTTGACTTTAATGAAATTCTAGTGATTCTAATTTGATCTACATTATGAAATGAGCTACAATAAAACTTGATCAAGTTAGTGTGATGATATCTAGACCTAATGCTAACCTAATTGGCAACTATACCTATCTGATACAATCACAATGACTGATTAAAGTTCATTTTGACTAAGAACTGTTTTATTTTGCAAATGAGTGACTACATGACTGAGTTAAGACCTATGGATACTAAAGTAATCGAGTCCAACCACGATAAGCATCGAACTACAAATATTAGCTTATACCAAACACTAGGTTACTCTACTGAAAGGCAAATTTAAATGCAATCTATCCAACTAGTAAATCTTATCACTAGTCCTAAACCTAATATGCTTAATTACACCTAAATGCAAAGCTCTAACTCATCTATGACCTCAGATTCCATCATAATCAAACTAATGCAATCCTATATTAATTATGCAGATACAAGACAGAAACATTAAATAGATGCTTACAATGACTAACTAAGCAACAAAATTACTAACTTCACAATTTTAAACAAAATTAAGTAATAAGTAGCAATACTAAATCAAAATACACTACTGACAATTGTTGAGACAGATTTGGACTTACATTTGTCCAAGCCACAATGGCATGCTTATGAGATCAATGTAACCACTATCTAAATCTGATATCAAACCCAAATCCAATTGAGAATCAACATCATCCCATATTCATCACCATACAAAGAATCAATCTAACTATCACCTGCAATTTGACTTAAATTGACTAAAATGAAATTTTGAGTAGCAATTAAGAGAAGAATTGAATAATGAGAGTGTTTAAGATTAAAATGAGTTTATAATAAACTAAAAACAATTTAGATTCAAAATAAGAATTCAAGCGAAAAGATTATATTGATAATGAAATTTGAGTACAAAGATTAAATGACTGAAATTAAACTTAAAAACATTGAAAGCATTTAAATCTACTCTACTATTCTACTCCTAATACTACTACTATACTACTTTCTCTCACTACCACTACTTAATGATACAAAGTGAAATCAGGGGTCTTTAAATAGCCAACTGCTTGAGCTAATAGAAGGATCCAGAAGGTTAGCATGTGCTTTCTCTTGAGCTCGTTTCCACCATTAGATCAATCCCATTTCATCTCATCCCTTGGATTTACATCTCCACGTAGTTTACACCAATCAGAGGCCAAGGATTTGAGAGAATGACACACGGATTGCCAAGCTGGCATCCGTGTGTCAGTGTGTGTCAGAGGAAAGGACATAATTACCCTTAATGATAGTGAATTGGCTTAATTGATAGCGAGGGTGTTTTAGGGTTCTTGTGTAGTAGCAGATTTGGGAAAAAGGGCGCGGGGTGGATTTGTGTTTATTTAATATATTTCAAGTGAAATTGACCGGGTCTTGGGCGGGTTTGACCAGGGTCCGAATGGTGTGATGGGTTGAGATATTAACACTTGGGTAACCGGGTATTGGTTAAGTTTTGGACCGGGTAAGAATTGGATTTGGGCTTGGATGGTGTAATTGGATTTGGACTTAAGATAAAATATATCCAAGGTTTTAGCATAGAGACTTAGGTTGCCAAATCTGAAAATATAGGGACCATAAGTGCAAATCTGAAAATGTAATCCAAGGGCCATTATTGTCATTCTCAAATAATCCAAGGGTGAAATCTGTAAATTCTGAAACTTCAGGGATCACTTTTGCCAAATACTGAAAGTGCAGGGACTAATCTTGACATTTCTTCAAACTTGACTGAAACTTCAAAAAATCATCTTTAGAGAATAAAATCTTCCAAAATGCACAATCCCGACCTTCCGGCTCAGCTTAAAACTCTCTTGATCTCCCGTGCTCGGATTTACATCTGATTTGGATCCTTTTTGTGTGTTTTTACATATCCGTACCTGCACAAGCACAAACTCAAGAAAACCATAAATATTAGCAATAAACGGCTCTTTCTTGGTTATTTTGGGTCTATTTTGATAATGAAAAGGTATGTGTTTTAGCACATACCAATCATCATGTAGTATATTCACTCTTTGTCATCAAACATTAAGTCGTATGACCATTATTCAAACATCCATCATCATGTAGTATATTCACTCTTCTCCTCCCCCTCAAAAATTGCATCCATAGTTGCCATTTTTGATTTAACAAGTGAATAAGAATATACACCACTGAACGTAGATCCACTTGATGACTGAATGATCATGGGAGAAACATGAAGCATGTTGATGAAGAATGTCGATGAGAATGGTCATAAATATGAAGATTTCTCTTCTTCTGAAGATAAAGTGCACTGAAACGTACACCTTTCTTTTCTTTGAGGAACGGGGCCTGAAGTGATATCTGCAGACGCCATAATGATGTAGTACGAGGCCCGAAGGCGATGTAACAGACGTCATAGCCGAAATAATATCAAGATTGAGTTACTTGAACCCGTGAGTTATGAGATATCAATCCATTTTTAATCCATACTTTAAGCCAATCCATGTAGTGAAGGATCGAAGTATCTGCAACTGAGTAAGTACTACCTGCACTAATATTACAAACTTAATTGCATATATTTTGGTTAGTGACATTAGTATCCAAACCCTTTGGGGTTTCACAGGCAACCTTGATTTTGTCATCGGTAAACATCTTTCTGGTAGGAATCCACTTAAGTCCAGCATCCTTAAACATTCTACCAGACGGTATCTACTTATGGCAAGTTTTAGGATTTTTAAGCTTCTTATGCACAGTGGAAGACTTATCAATATTCTTAGACTCCAATGATTTAGCAGTTGGTATCCATCTAGGTGAAGTTTTGGGTTTGTTTTGCTTCTTATGCACTGAAGATGACTTACTGAACGTCCTAGACTTAACAGGTTGAACCTTAGCACAGTTTGTAGTCTTAGTGGATTGTACCTTAGCATGTGAGTTAGGAAAATGTTTCTTATTCGGAAAAGAATTAGAATTTCTAGTTTCATTTTCTACATGCTTGGCATTCTTCTTCATATAACTACTAGCAGTGCCTTGAAATCTCGTGGAATGCATCATCCTAGGTGTTGCACCTAAAAATCCGTCTTTTCGAATCTGTGCCTTTTTCCTAGCTTCTTCTAGATAATAGTTCTTCCACAAGTCATTCATATCATATGAATTCTGGGTTTTAATGCTTGGTTTTGACACTGTTTTCGAACTAATCCTTGAGGTGCTGGGAGTAGAAGTGGCTACTTGTTGAGGGTTCACGGAGCTAGAAGCCTTATTCTTAGGTAACTCAGGTGAAGTGACTATTTTTGGCAAAACTTTTATCGCATCAACTTGGGAGGCAAACCGTGTTTTTGAAAATTTTGGTCTTTCGGATATAAACGCAGTAGGTTGCCTAACAACGGACCGATTTCTAGTGAGATGAGAAACTGGTTTCCCCAAGGTTGATGGTTTTGTAAACTTAGTGTTCACACTTTTCCCTACAGTTTTCCTAAGCTCATTTTTTAAGGCAACAATAGCGAAACTCTTTTCCTGAAGTTGAGCTTTGAGTTCATCAATTTTTGCTATCAAAAAATTTGTTTGTTCCATTGACTTAGTTCTAATTTCTTTGACAGAGTCACCTAGTTCTATGTGATGCTTTCTCAAAGACTCATTTTCCTTTAGTAATTTGGCCACACAAACTGCTAATTCATCATTTCTCATTTGAATATTATCAATAGCATTAACATCAGAATTACTTGTAACCAATTACTTTTCACGTGCATATCATAAATATGTTTCTTCAAGTTGTTGATAGTCGAGTTATTGGCTTGAAGCTGAGCTTTTAAATTGTTTATTTCAAAAAATTCACGAAATTCAGGAAATTCCGGATTTTCTAATGGTTTATTAGTTTGAAAACTTTCCTCCTTTCTATGTATTGCAATTTCAAGAGAAATGCAATGTTTTTCAAGTTTTGAGAATTTGTTTGAAAGTTCATCAAAAGCCTTTTTATCAACCATATCATTTGTTTTGAATTTATTAGTCTTAGCCTCAACCAAGGAACATTTATCAGAATCATGTTTAGTATTAAGATCAGTTTGTTTAAGTACATAAGCAGATGCACTATGTAGATCAGATAAGGGTACCTCATCACAAGAAACCAGTTCATTTGTCGGTCTGATATTTGCATCCACATCATGTGTAACAAGAGTCACGAATCTGGTCGTTTCAAGCTTATTTGTCTCTGAGCCTCTGTATTCAGTGTCAACTGATCCATCATCCGATACCATACCGGTCTCAACACTACAATTTATTGATTGTACCCGAGATTCATTCGCCTTTCTAATCACAACATCCACTTTTTGTGTGACAGGAGTTACTGAGCAGCTGGTTACATCATTCTTTGTTGTTTCTGATATTCTGCATTCAGCAACACCCGACTTTTCAACTGATACATTATCCGACTCATCACAAATGTCTTTCAACTGCACCAGATTCTCATCCACGTTTACATCTTTCTGAGTAACTTTCTCAATATACTTCTCCACATTATCCATGAGATGGATAAGTGTCTCTGTGAACACGCTAATTTCCATTCCAGTGTGTCTCTTGAAAGACATTTCAGTCGCGTCTGGATCATAATCTGATGTGAATTCCCTTATAATGAATGACTGAAGATGTTTGTAGATCACTTGAAGTGCAGCACTGGAACTATCCTTTTGAACCTTCTCTTTGTCAAGTTGTAGCTCCAATTGCTCTAGGTTTAACAGCAAAGTTCCTATTAATGTGGATAAGTCCTGACGGAAGACGACAATACATGTTCGATCCATTCTTATGGGTAGAAGTAACATGAGGTGAGAGTGAAGTTGTTGATAAGGTTCAATGCTACTTTCTTTATGCATGGTATTCTGTAGCCTAGACTAGTGCAATTCTCTCTCAATAGATTCTGAACACGGAGATCTCACATCGTCATTGATTGATTCCATCATCTGTAACCGTTCAGTGTAGCTAATGTTCTCATGGTTATCAACTTCATCATACAGTTTGAGTACTTCTGAAATTACAGAATCAGGAGTGTAAGACATGATGTTGATGTGTACACGGGATTTTACAAGTTTGTGATTTAAACCGAGAAATAGAATCTTTCGCAGGATTTTACTAAAATCAAGACCAAACCGTAAGATAGTGAGAAGCAGAATGTAGTAAAGGAACTAGAAGATGAATAAGGAAGTGAAGATCAATTTGTGTTATGGTTGAGTTTGTGATATTCCCTAATTCTTTATATATACCCCCTGTTCCGTGGATTTTTCGGAAATTAGGGTTTGAAAACAAGGGTTTTGTATGTTAGGTTTAGAGACACATCGCAGGAATTGACAAATCACAGTCCTTGATAAGTCGCTTAACAGATAACTCGCATAAGACAACTCGCTTCAATAAGCAAGCAGAAAACTCGCTTATGTGGGCAACTCGCATAGAACAACTCGCTTCAATAAGCAAGCAGACAACTCGCATAGGCAACTCTCTTAGGCAACTCGCTTAGGCGACTCGCTTAGGCAACTCTCTTAGGAAACTTGCTTTAGATACGCTGAATCTGGAAAAGTCGCATAGGCAACTCGCTTAGCTACCAACTCTCTTCAGTGACAACTCGCTTCAAGCAGCACACCAACTCGCTTCCAAGAAACCCACACCGTGGCTCAACTCGCTTCCAACAAACATTCAAAAAACACCACTTTTCAATCCAAAAACAACCCAACCACGATGATTCAAACCATCCAAATCAAAACCTAAACACTTATAATGATTCTAAACACAAAAGTACAATCAAAATTCAAACTTTAACACTAGAAATTGTTCAAATGATTCAAACTCTCTTAAACACATATAACCCTAAAAACCTTACGAAATCCACCAAAACAAAGAGCATGAAAGATGAGTGATCAAACCATGGCTCTTGATACCAATTGAAAGATATTGGATTTCATAAACACATAACAAACAATAATATGGGTCGAATTATGAGTAGGTTTAGAGAGAGAAAGTGGGATCCTTTCTAGAGAGAGAAAGTGAAAGAAAACATAGAAGGTTAGATTAAGAATGAGAAACGTCCAACCCTCTACCTTGGGAAGTAGAGGGTATTTATAGTTACATACTAAACGTCCTCCTTCGGACTGTGGATTAGGCATACAGTGGGTAAAGACCCGTCCTTCCTCCACTGTGTTGCTCTAAACTAACTAACTAACTAATAAATAATGTAATTAATGATATATATATACGAGCTAACTAATGCTAGATAATATTTGGGGTGACCGACTCTTCACTATAGAATTTCTAATTCCTAACACTTTCCAAATGGGCACCACCAGAGATCAACTTGAAGCTGGTGCAGATGGAACTGTCACTCTGGGTATGGATAGAACAAGGATTTATGATGATCTCAATGATAAGGAGAAGAAAAGATACGATGCTGAAATTAGAGCTTCAAACATCATGCTTCAAGGTCTACCCAAGGACATCTACAAGCTGATTAATCCTAATACTCAGACCAAAGCAGTTTGGGACAATGTTAAGATGCTTCTCTCTGGCTCAGAACTGACTAAGGAATATTGAGAGTTACAGCTTTATGATGACTTTGAGAACTTCAAGATGAACCTAGGGGAGAGCATTACAGATTATCATGTGAGGTTTCACAAACTTATGAATGATATGAGGAATATCAATATGACTATGCCAATTATCCAACTCAATTCCAAGTTCGTTAACAACATAAACCCTGAATGGCACAGATTTGCTACTGTTGTGAAGTTGAAAAAAGGATTGAGGAACACTAACTATGAGCAGTTGTATGCCTACTTGCTTCAACATGAGAAGCATGCTACATTTGAGCGTTTGATCTTAGAAAAATTCAATTCTACTTCTGCAGCAAACCCAACAAATGAATCAGTTGCATTTGTTTCAAATGTGAAGCTAAACACTCGAGCATCACAAGTCATAGCATCTTCTTAGAATCATAATCAGATTACCATACCAGACTCAGGGTTTACCCTAACAGACATGTTGATTGAAAACCTCGCAAATCAAGTTGCTCTATTGGTCCAACAGTCCAGAATCTCACTTCCCCAAACCAACAACTAACTTAGGACCTCATCTAACCCATACAATCAAGCTACAGTTGAAGATGGAAGGGTTGTGGTTCAGAATGTGAAAGGAAGGCAAAATGTAAATCCAAGGACTATTGCAAGGGGGAATTTTGGAGTTGGTTATATGGGTGCTCAGAATAGAGGAAGGATTGTAGTACAGGGTCAAGGCAAACCAATTAAGTGTTACAATTATGAAGGAGAGGGACATATTGCTAGGAACTGCACTAAAATGAAACATCCACAGCATGCTGGGTACTTCAGGGATAAGATGTTGCTGATGCAGGCTCAAGACAGTGGAGCAGTGTTGGATGAGGAGGAGTTGTTGTTTCTTGCTAATAGGAATGCCAAAACATATGATGCTGATGTAGATGAACAACCAGTATATGATTTAGCACAGAACAATCCCAATGTCTTCCAGGTTGCTGACTGTGATGCCTTTGACTCTGATGTTGATGATAAACAAACGACACAGACTATTTTCATGGCAAATATTGCTCCCATGGTTACATCTCCTCAACAAGTTGGTCCCTCCAATGCTTCTATCATATCAGAGGTAATAAAGCTATATGATAAGGTTGATGAGCAAAAGATTCCCAACAAAGTACAACCAACAGAAGTCGTTGAGTCAGATACTGAAAATATGGGTAATAGCAATGTCGTCCCATATGAACAATATGTGAAGCACGATGAAAGTCTTGTTGTACCAAGTGGTGCATCTTCTGCCATTAATGATGAATATGTGTTTGATGAGTACATTGAATATGTGCCTGATGATTCCATGACCACTAAGCTTAATATATATAAGGATCAAGTTGCCATCTATGAACAACATGCTAAATTTGAGCTGACCACCTGTGAGCAGGAAATGGATAGCCAAATGCGTACATTGATCACTAAAAGTAATTTAAGGGAAGAAACGTTGAAACAAGAGTTAAATTCCTTACAAGATAAACTTAATAAAACTGTTAAGCAAAAACAAGAATTTCTAGAAAATGTAAAAACGCTTAAACAGTAATTCAAAGAAAAGGAATCAAAACTCCTAAATGATTTTTCCAACCTTAAGACTTTAAAGAACAAGCTTGAAAATAAGTTGTACATACAAGGCAACACTATTCAAACTGCTTACATGATTTCAAAGCACAAAGTATTAAGTGATAAACACAGTACAAGCCTTGTAGAAGACCGAAATCCTGCGTTTCTTAAGAAATCCAAAAGGGTTCATGATGTGATGTATGATGGTAGTGAGATTATTAAGCCTAAACAAAAGCTAACTTGTGTAGAGAACACTGAAGAGGACATAGAGTTAGAAAATGCTTCTAGAGAGAAAATGGATAAGAAATTAAAGCAACCTATGTGTGTGAGTCATAGAATAAATATCAAATCTCTCGATTATTCTAAGGAAAACTTCTTAGCCACGTTTAAACCTCAAACTCAATTAACTCCTGAAAAAGTGTTTTGGAAGTTAGATATGGATAAGAGAAAGACCGAAGAACTTGTTGTAAATAATCCTCCCCTTAGGAAGTTTCCTGCAGCTATTGTGTATCCTCCCAATACACTGATGTATTTGGTGCCTAGAACTAGTCCCACTCAAATCAAAACCTTAATTAGCATATACGTAGTTTACCAACTATTTGTTGATTTCGATAAAAACATGTAAGAAAAGAATCACACCAACAGGTATTACTGAAGGGGACAGGGGTTTTTAGCAAACAAAAGAGTGTTATCTGACAGAGGTTATTCCATTCTTTAAACAATTAAAATAACAATTCGAGGGTATTCAAAAGGCCTTAGATAATGTAGTTGAAGAAATGAAAAAGATGTTTAATGAAATGAAAAACGAGGTTAGAATTAATGCATATGAGCTTGAAAGCAATGAGATTGAATGAAAGAATATTCACATTCTTAGTGAGAATTTGATTTCCAGATGCATTGCCCATGATGTGTCTTATACTGTCACTAATTATGCCATATCTGCTTATTAATTTCATGATTTATCAATTGCATTTAAAGTTTCCCAAGATCGTGTCAATGAGCTTGAGACCGAGAATTCAAAATTGCATGACAAAATCGAAAAGGATGATCATGATAACATGATCAGGCATTTTTCTAAATTAGAAGTTGAATATCTTGATTTACAATTAAAATATCAACATCTTGAAGAAATAATCAAAACCTCAAATGCCAAGACATCTTTGGATGCTCCTGAATTTGATGCATATTTTGAAATAAACACACTTGATGAACGGATTCAACCTCACTGCAACACGATCCAAAAGTTGAAAGCTCAAATTTCCCAGTTGAAGGGAAATAGGAGTGAAGTGGTCAGCACTCAGATACCTCCGCCTTTAGATTCTCAGAATTTCCAACTTCAAAACATCATCAACAAATTGCAACAAGAAAATGAATGTTTTCAAGCAGAAAATGCAAAATTTAAATTACAAAACAAAGATTTATATGATTTAGTCAAGGTCAATCATGATAAACACATTGAAAAAGTAACTTCTTTGCTTAACGAAATTGAGAATCTGAAGCGTCTTGTGAAAGGGAAATTGCCAATTCCCACTTGCAAATATGTTGTTCCAAAGGTTTCTGCTTGTAATAATTATGCTATTGATGTGTTGTATATTCCCCCTACACTTAGGAATAATGAACTTGCATATCAAGCATACCTTTCGTACCTTAAGGATAGTTTAGAGGGTCTTCGTGAGATCGTAGAAGATGATAGAATAGAGAAACCACTTGATAGTGATTGCCTATGCTTGCATGTATGCCAAACGATCTCACGAACTCTTAGAATTAATCATTGCCACATGTCCTAAATCTGGTACTAGGCAAGATAGAATAGTTGCACCCACTTCTATGCCTAACGTCAAGCATGTTAGCTTTGATGTGCCTCCTACAGTCTCAGAGCCTAGCACTTCTAGGCCTAAACTGCAAAAAGTAGTGAAATAAACTAATATTCCTGTCGTTCCTTCTACAGGAGTAAGCAGTGACACTAAGGCTAGCGGGTCAAAGCCTTCAGGCAATACAAAGCAAGATAGGACCTCACGAGCTAAAAGTGATCAAGAGGAGAGAGTAGAAGACCACCATAGGAATAAAAAGTTTGAGTTGAATAAAACAAATTGTGTTGATTCTAGTATTAGCTATAAGCGTACTGTAATTAATTCAAATTATACTACTGCTTTCAAAACATGTAATGCATGTTTAATTTTTGGTAATCATGATAAATGTGTTGTATCGTATTTGAGGCATTCTGTTAAATCCCTAGTGGATAATGCAAAATAGGTTAAGCAATCTTGGAAACCTACAGGGAAAAGGTTTATTAGTATTGATTTTCAATGTAAGCCCACAGTTCGTAAGTTCAAAATTAGTGAACTTTGTCCCACATTGTCTAGATTAGTGCCTAATAAGAAATTGAAGCCCACTGGTAGAATCATACCTTTAGGAACTCAGCACACAGTAACTAGGTCCGATTCCTCTAGAAATGTTGTAGGTCTACAGATTGCTTGTACTAACCAATCGGAACTCATATTCTCATGGGGATCCAACGTTTCCAGTTATCCACTCTTGTGTGTTTTCTAATGCAAGTCATATTCTCATAGGCTGCTCAAAACATACGATTGGGGATCGCTCACGGCTCAAGAACTTCGTGAATAAGTTATCGGGACAGTTAGATTTGGAAAGGATCATTCGGGGAAATTATGGGTTATGGAGATTATATTTTCAGTGATAGTGTTATCTCCTGGGTATATTATGTAGAAGGACTTGGACACAATCTGTTCTCTATTGGTCAATTTTGTGATTCTGATCTCGAAGTATCCTTTGGAAAACACACATGCTTCGTTAGGAATTAGATGGTGTTGAGCTTCTAAAGGGATGTCGCGGCACAAACTTGTACACCATCTCTATCGAAGATATGATGAAGTCTTCTCATATTTTCTTGTTGTCTAAGGCATCTAAGAACAAATCATGGTTATGGCACCGTCGACTCAATCACTTGAACTTTGGCACCATCAATGATCTTACTATAAAGGACCTTGTGAGAGGTTTGCCCCGGTTAAAATTTGATAAATATCATCTTTGATATGCTTGTCAATTGGGCAAAAGCAAAAAGTATGCCTATAAACCTAAACCTGCCAATACCATTATGGAAGTTCTTCATACCCTTCACACGGATCTATGCAGACCCATAAGAGTTCAAATTATCAATGGGAATAAGTATGTAATATTTTTTGTTGACGATTACTCTCGGTTCACTTGGGTAATGTTTTTGAGAACTAAGGATCAAACTCCCGAGGTTATCATTAAGCTTATCAAACAATTGCAGGTTAGGCTTAACAAAACTGTTAGAATCATTCAAACAGAAAATGGAACTGAATTTATGAACAAACAGCTCATTCAGTTTTATGAAAGCATTGGAATTACACATCATAAAAGTGTTCCACGCACTCCTCAGCAGAACGGTGTAGTTAAAAGGCGTAATCGTACTCTTGTGGAAGCTGCTAGGACTATGCTAATATTCTCAAAGGCTCCAATGTTTCTTTGGGCGGAAGCCATAGCCACTGTTTGTTATACTCAAAACAGATCCCTAATACATACTCTTCATGGAAAAACTCCATATGAATTAGTGCACAACAGAAAACTAGATCTCTCGTTTCTTCGTGTGTTTGGAGCTTTATGTTATCCAATCAATGACGGTCAAGATCTGGGAAAGTTGAAAGCTAAGGCTGATATTAGATTCTTTGTTGGTTATGCACCTAATTGGAAGGGTTACCGAATCTACAACAAAAGAACCCGAGATATAATGGAAGCTATTCATGTTACGTTTGATGAGCTGACTGATCAAATGGCTCCTGGACACTCCAGTTCTGGACCCGCACCTCAACTTTTGACACCTGGACCCTTTAGTTCGGGTCTTGTACAGAATCCCACTAGTGCAACTCCTTATGTACCTCCTACAGAAGAATATTTGAAGAATCTATTTGATCCGATGTATGATGAATACTTTGAGCCTATAACTGATGATACTCCTGCACTACCAGATGTAACTGCTCATGTTCCATCATATCCAAATGGTCTAACGATCTCCATTTCTATATCACAAGATGCTCCATCTGCTTACCATTCACCATCATCATCGAATCTTCAATCATCTTCGATACATCAAGGAATTACAGTTGATAATTCTTTTGAAGATAATCCCTTTGCCTCTCCTAAAGATGCTCCATTTGAGAATATATTTGCCCCTGAACCCACTCCTGAAGCATCTTCACCAGGGTATCCTAATTCGGCTACTTCAGTACCTTATCAACAACCGCATGAACATCTAAAAAAATGGACACATGATCATCCATTAGATAACATCATTGGGAATCCTTCTCGTACGGTATCTACAAGAAAGCATCATGCCATCGATGCCTTATGGTGCTTTTTCAACTCTATACTATCAAAGATCGAACCAAAGGATGTCAAAACAGCAATGTATGAAGACAGTTGGTTTAGTGCTATGCAAGATGAAATTCATGAGTTCGATCGTCGTGACATATGGGAATTAGTACCTCCTCTAGATTGTGCTATGATTAACACTCTCAAGTGGATCTTCAAGGTGAAACTTGATGAGCATGGTGACGTTCTGAAGAATAAGGCTAGACTTGTTGCTAAAGGGTATCGACAAGTGGAGGGTATTGACTTTGAAGAATCATTTGCTCTGGTTGCACGAATTAAGGCTATCATAATATTCCTTGCTAATGCTGCCAGCAAGAATATGGTAGTCTACCAAATGGATGTAAAGACTGCGTTTCTTAATGGTGATCTTAAAGAAGTGGTCTATGTCAGTCAACCAGAAGGCTTTGTGGATCCCGAGCATCCTAACTATGTCTACCATCTGAAAAAGGCTCTCTATGGCTTGAAGCAGGCTCCAAGGGCATGGTACGATACTCTGTCAAAGTTTCTATTGGCTAATGGGTTCTACAAAGGAGCTGTTGATCCCACACTGTTCACTCGAAAGTCAGGCAAACATTTAATTCATGTTCAAATATATGTTGATGATATTATTTTTTCCTCGACCGACCCAAATGAATGTGACTGCTTTTCAAAAGAGGTGGGCTCTAAATTTCAAATGTCAATGATGGGACAAATGTCATTTTTCGTAGGATTGCAAATTTAACAAAGTCCCGTAGGCATTTTTATTAATCAATCTAAATATACAATTGAAATAATAAAGAAATTTGGATTTGATTCTTGTGACCTTGTTGACATGTCTATGGTGGAGAAAAACAAAGTGGATGAGGACCTCTCTGGGATCCCTGTTGATCAAAATAAATACCGTAGTATGATTAGATCCTTGATGTATCTCACTACCAGTAGACCTGATATTATGTTCGTTGTATGCATGTGTGCTCGCTTCGCTGTATGCATGTGTGCTTGCTACCAAGTTAAGCCTACTAAAAGCATCTTAAAGAGGTTAAACGGGTCTTTCAGTATCTCCAAGGAACCATTAACATGCGCCTTTGGTATCCGAAGGACACCGACATGTTACTAACAGCCTATGCAGATGTTGACCATGCAGGGTGTCAAGCTACTTGTCGAAGTACGTCAGGAGGTGCTCAGTTTTTGGGTGATAAATTAGTGAGTTGGTCATCAAAGAAGCAAATGAGTACTTCTATATCTTCTAAAGAGGTTGAATACATTGCCATGTCATCATGTTGTGCTCAAATCTTATAGATGAGATCCCAACTATCTGACTGTGGCTCTGTATTCAATAAAATTCCTCTGTTCTATGCTGCAACAATGTCCAACACTCAAGATTGAAGCACATTGACATTCGACATCATTTCATTAGGGAACAAGTAGAGAAAGGTGTGTTTGAACTCTACTTTGTAAGGACTGAGTATCAGTTGGCAGACATCTTCATGAAAGCTCTTCCAAGAGATCGGTTTGAGTTATCCTCTCTCGACTCGGCATGAAGAGTCTGCAGCCGGAGACGCTCAAAAGTCTCCAGGTAGAGGATGAGGAGTAAAGGAATTTCTACACCAATTCTTTGTAAATATTTTTCAAAAAGAAAAATACAAAATTATAAAACTAGCAAATTTGAAAATACCAAAAATATTGTTCTCTCAAGGCATGTCTTCTGGTATCGATAATATCTACAGTCTTAGAAATGTCATTCAATATTGGCATGAGTCTTTAGATGAAGTTCGAGCAGAAGGTGTAAATATTTTTCAAAACATGTCTTAAATTATAGTTTACAATTACTTCAGATTGTAACCCGCGCTAAAAAAGATGGTTCACAGTCATCTCATGTAACACCTCCAAAATACGGTTCAGCGGAAGACTTACTAGCATTGGGCTGCTACGGGAAGTGGTACACGAGAACAAGTATAGCAAAGTAGAATAGCTCATCCGTAATATAAAAACATTGTCAAAGATAGTAATTAAGTTTTACATTTATTCAAAGTAAGAGAGTAAGCTCCTTAAAAGAAATTCATAAAAGCGGTCCAAATTAAACATCAGAGTCGAACTAATCCATGACCATGCCAATGCCTCCAAGCGCCTCACAAAACAACTACCCAACCCTAAACAAATCAAATACCTGAGAAAGAAATGCTAAAGAGGTCAGCAAAAAGCTGGTGAGTTCATAGGTTGAAGTAAATAACATAGTAAATGGACCAAATAATGAAAATATCTTATTACGCAAGTAAGCCATAGCATAAGCAATCATCATATTCAAAACCTAAAACCAAACAAAGATGTTATACGTCATGGCAAATTTTGCGACCACAAATCCAGGTGCCACCCAGGCAAGTCGGGAAAACAAGTCCAAGACGGGGCGGTCAACTACGATAGATCTACCTACAATATGAATAAAAGACCTAAAAATTGGCAAGATATAGTGAGGGTAAACCTAGCCTAGAGTTCGTAATAAGTGCAAAAAAAGCATAGTTTTATAAATGGTCCAGTCAAACAAGAGCATGCTTCTCACCCCAAGAATTAATAAATAAGTGCGACTAAAAGTGGGGCTACGAAACTCAACTTAGTCCAGCAAAATGCACAAGAATCAACAGGAACAAGAGGTGTATCGACTATCAGAAATCAACAACTACTAACTCGGCACGACCTAAAAGCATAGAATTGCTTAGATTATGACTCCATTCAATAGTTCCCAATCTTGAATATAATCCAGTTTTTATTTCCAAAAACTCTTTCTCAAAACAGTTTTCTTGTGTTTGGTATTCGCGTGTGTGTGGTGTCGACTCAACAAGATTCATGTATACTCACGCTACTGAAGTACCCAACAAAGAAAGATCACAACAAATCTATGTGTCAAGTCGTAGTCTAATAAGTCTCTTGAATATATGGTCTAAACTTATCGAATTCGTCAATTCGATAAACCTTGCGATATATTCGCCTTACTTATTATTCTAAAACTATACCACGTCCAAGGGCGTTGTAGGATAAGTGGTTATTAATAAACTCGACATAACTAACGAGGTCTCACTTGATACGGCAACCCAATAAGTTCATTAGTTAACTAAGTCAAGTTTATTAACTCCAAATATCCGTGACAAGCAAATAAATGATATTCAATTAATGTTCATGGCATTTCTATTTTTTCGTTCCTTCAAAACATTAAGTAACGATATTTGTTACATTCCTATTTTTCCGTTTTGTTATAAAAGAGTTTATAACAAGTATTATATACTTGTTTCAATTAGGAAAACCATTTATTATTTAATGTTTACGTTATCGTTATAGTTTTAGTTTCTTGAGTTACTATTAGTTTCGAGTCACAAGTATGAGTCATAACTTCTCGACTTATCAAATTGTATCAAGTCCAATAGTCAAATAAAGTCCATGTTACGGCCTTGTCGAGGTCAAAGAAGAATAAAAAGTCAACATGACACCAACTTGGCGCAAAGTTCACAAGTATATTATAAGTCAACAACGTCAAGTCCCAATATCACAACTTCAACTTCACGTGGTCGTGTGCGACTCACGTCTAACCTATGCTCCATCATGACTTATTGAAATCCCATTTCAAGTCCAAAAATACCAACCAAGTTTAGTCGCGACCTTTCGGTCTCGATTCCCATTACAATGTCCAACTCAACAACAACAACTACAATATATCAACCTCCAACAAAAATTGTCGAGACCTCGAGGGTTGACCCACAATCTCCTCGACAGCCAACAAACCAAATGCCCTTTGAGGGCTTGTCCCCATTCGACAACATCAAAACCAAACCCATTTTCAACTTCCAAATACGAAGTTAACTTCACCAAAATGGTTTTCATCCGAAACCCGAAACAACAAGAATAACAACAAGATAAATAACATCAAAACTCAAGAATTAAACAAGCAAAATGAGCCCTCACCGAGAGCCAAGGCTCTCAGCTTGGCTGCCATGATACATACGACACGAAACACGACTCAAACACGGATACCAACAAGATTTAACATGTTGTTATTTAACAAGAATCCATTTCCCATGTTTTTATACATCAAACCCAACAAGATAGTGAGTCAACTCGTGACTCACCACGAGTTACCAACAGAAACGAGTCAAAATCATGTTTTTTCAAACCTACCTTCGTTTTGACACAATAAAATGATTGGTGGTGGCGTTGTGGTGGTGTTAGGTGGCGCCTAAGTGACGTACGAGGGGTAGGGGGAGGGTTTTTGAGAGCGTGGCCTTAGGGATAGTGTAGAGCAAAGTGAGGGGAGTGTTTAGAGGTGGGTGGTGTACTTGGGGGAGCGGCGGTGTGGCGGTGGTAGCAGCGTTAAGGTTGGCAGGCGGCTAGGGTTGAAAGGGAGAGAGAGAAAATTGAAAATGGAGGTGATGATATGTGTTTGTGTGTGGTGATGTGGGTGATATACCACATGGACGAATTTATATAATTTACCCTTCAAATTTTATACATTTTTAAAATGTTGTGAATGTGGTGCGCGGCCAACCAAAACTACGAGGGCCAATCCGTAGTTTTTCTAGAGTTCCCCTATTCCTCTAATCTCGAGCTCAAATAATTCAATTAAAAGTCTAACGAGTTCCTCTCGAGTGCGCCAATAGATTTAATAACGTTTTTCTAATAAAACCGGTCACAAATATGCTCATGGAACTAAATGAGTGGTTTTCTCAAGTTTTCTCAATTTAATGCTTTTTCCTTGTACCGAGGTCTAGAAGTGCCTAGTCTAAAGTCGCAAATAAGGTCTAACACAGAATGTTTCACAAAATATCATGAGTTTATAGTCGATAGATTAACTTGCAAAAATTTGAAATAGTAAGGTATTTGAAAATAGTTTTCAAAATTTACCAGTTGTCACAGTCACCCCGCCTAAGAAGAAACCCGTCCCAGGTTTCCTTTCGAATCAATCACAGAGTTAGGAAAGAGATGAGGGTATTATCGCTTGAATTCTTCTTCACGTTCCCACGTGTATTCTGGACCTGTTCGGGAATTCCATCGGACTCTAACGATAGGAATACAACTTTGCCTAAGTCGCTTGACTTCACGGTCCATGATCTCAACAGGTTCCTCGATAAAGTTCAAATGATCGTCGATCTGGATCTCTTCCAGAGTAATGACGACTAATTCGTCCGCAAGACACTTCTTCATATTACACACGTGGAAAACATTGTGGACGCTTCTATGTTCTGGCAGTAGCTCGAGTCTATAAGCCACCGGGCAATCCTAGCGAGGATTTTGAAAGGACCGATATTATGAGGGTTGAGTTTTCCATGCTTACCGAATCGGATTACACTTTTCCATGGTGAGACCTTCAGCATGACCTTGTCTACCACTTGGAATTCAAGAGGTTTTCTCTGCTTATCGGCGTAGCTCTTTTGGCGATCGCGAGCAGCTTGCATTCTACTCTTGATATGAACGATCTTCTCAGTAGTTTCATGGATAAGTTCGGGACCAGTAAGTTGTGAATCCCCAACTTCTGCCCAACAGATCGGTGATCAACACTTGCGACCATAGAGTGCCTCATATGGTGCAGCCTTGATGCTTGCGTGATAACTGTTGTTATAGGAAAATTCCAGCAATGGAAAGTGTCTAGACCAACCATTGCCGAAATCAATGACGCATGCATGTAGCATGTCCTCCAGCGTTTGAATGGTTCTTTCACTTTGGCCAACTGTCTGGGGATGATAGGCAGTACTCATGTCTAGATCTGTCCCCAGGGCCCTTTGAAGTGATTTCCAGAAATTCAAAGTGAAACGACTATCACGATCGGAGATTATAGAGATAGGTACTCCATGACGCGCAATGATCTCCTTTACATACAGACGAGCAAGAGTATCCATACTATCGGTTTCTTTGATCGGTAGGAAATGAGTTGATTTTGTGAGACGATTGACAATGACCCAGATAGCGTCAAAGCCGCTAGAAGTTTTCAGAAGCTTAGTGATGAAATCCATGGTTATACGTTCCCATTTCCACTCCAGGATTTCAGGTTGAGTAAGTATACCGGAGGGTCTTTGATTCTAGGCTTTAACCTTGGCACAGGTTAAACACTTGCTGACATAAGTGGCGATCTCTGCCTTCATGTTCGGCCACTAATACAGCTTCTTCATATCATAATACATCTTATCGGAACCAGGATGAATGGAATACTTTAACTTATGCGACTCATGCCTAATCAATTCACGTATATCTCGATAGTGCGGAATCCAACTCCTTCCTTGATAGCATAGAGTGCCATCAGAACGTTTAACCAAACCATTCTCACACTCGATCATACCGTAAAGGTTTTCGTAAGGTCTGTTATCTTCTTTGACGGCTTCAGCTTGCGCCGCAAGAATTTGGGCAGGTAACAGAGAATTGATAGTCATTCCTAAAGCTCTGACTCTAAGCGTGTTAGGTCACTAGTTTTACAACACAAGCTTACAAGAAAGATAGAGAGGCGATTGAACAATATTAAACACACACACGCATGATATACTTTATCCGGTTACGCATAGGTGAGAGTGAAAGAGAAATATTGAACAAGCAACCCTCAAGTGAGGGTTATTACATAGTATTTATAGGAGGGAAGCTAGGGCAACACTCCTAGTCCCTTCCTTTCTCCTATGGGCTTGGGCCTAAGCTCATAGGCCTTCTACATAAGCTTAAGGCTAATAAAAAACATAAAGGCCATAATAAGCTAACTATTACATATGAGTAACTAACACTTGAATAAGGTTTAGGAGTGATTCCAACAATCTACCCCTCAAGTGTTACTACATATGAGTAACAAACACTCAAGTGTTGGTGATGAAAAACGGTGAAGGCGTTGATGTAATAGTAGCTTTGACGTCTCTTGACATTCTTCTTTCTTGTGAGAAGAATTGCCTTGATTTGAACCATCTCCCTAGTGTAGTGAGATACTTTTCTTTGAACAGTTATGCTTTGACGTCATCTTTAACTTTGTTCTTTGATCATTGTTCTTTGTGATGAAAGTGATAGTATGTTGTTATCTGCATCAGGTATGCCTCAGGTCTGCTTCGTTGCTCCAGTGTCTCCACGTCATTCTTCAACATGCTCACATGCTCTTTAGACGTTGGAATTCAGTACTGATGAAGTTCTTTAAGTCTTTAACTTTGTAGATTCTTTGATTTGACGAAGAATCATTCTGATTGTTGTGTTGCTTTTGGATAGAACTTCCATTAGTGATGATGTTGGCGTGAGCATGAGAAGAATCTGCACGATCATTCGCTCCCAGAGCTTCCATAAGAAGAAAACATAAAACGGTTAGTAATAAGCGGATTCCGGCACTTACAAGTTTGAACTTCGAGAGTGTTAACAGCATAGTGTGAAAACACAACTCTAATTCCTACAAAGGCCGTTCCTGAATCGGAGTCCCACAAGTGAGATAACACGATGTACCGAAGTACACCTACTATTCAGATGAGTCACCAGGCACACGGCAAGTATCACCTCACACCGTAGACCGTTTGAGACCACTAAGCGCAATCCATGGGAGTTGCCGAAGTGACCTGTTTGTCGGGGCTGTTTTGATGTTGACCCTGGCAGGAGTTTCCATTCAATCACTGAGGATCACAAATGTGAACCTCTCATAAATGTTCTCGTCAGATTGCTAAGATCTGTGAAGGACTCGATAATGTACCACTGAAATTCTTATTGTTGAATATCAAGTGATGAAATGTCAAGTGTACCTAAGAGATCTTTTGATGAATCTCGTGGCTCTAGACTCAATTGTGCGTTTTGGTTTCCCGAGACTAGGAGAGGGTCTCCTTCTTCAATACCAGCAATCTCTAAGAGAAAGCCGATAGTTTATGTAGGGTTCCCTGTGAGAATGAAACAAGCTTCTGTTGAGAGAAACTTGAGTGGTTAAGAAGGTTTAGTGCATGCGTCACTGGGTCCATGACAACTTTTAATCTTCAATACCAGCGTCACTAAGTGACAACTAGTAGCATATGAATTGAACCCGGTGTCTGCCCTAAGTTGAATAATCTGGAGGGCTATTTCTTTTCACCTTTTTCTTTGCATTTATTTTTAATTCTTCAACTCCTTCTTTCTCCGATTCTCATTTTCTCCTTTTTACAATCATACCTAAGGACTTCTAAATACAAACTATTTATGGTGTCCTTGGGTAGATCCCTCCGGCTCTGGCGGATCATAGGACGGTTATTCCTAACCTTAGTCACCTTATAACTCCATGCCATTAAAACCACTGTTGTGAAAAATCTCTCAAAGTGTTTGTGAATGAAAAACATTTTAGTACCACTGTTGACATAAGATTTTGCATAAATACTCCCCCTCCACATGTGCTTAAGAGTTTTAACGGTTAAAATGCACAGATGAGGAAAGAGCGCGCACATTTTGAATTGATTCACTCAAGATAAACATTCCCCCGCGAGACACGGTTACGTGGCATAGTTAAAGAGTTGCATTGTCACTTTTTAGGTGACAACTGGCTCTAATAACTACCTTGAAGGTGTAGACAATCCTCGAAAGGTTGTCAAACCCGTCGGAGTTCATGTCTACCAAGAGTTTCTCGAATGGTACATTCTACTCGAACAAGTCCTTCGCGAGACACGTTTACATCACTAGCGAACTAGCTTGAAATTATTACCCGTCCGGACAAGTCTTTTCGAGTTACTAACAGTTAAGATCTCGTCAATTCATGGGTTAAGTCTATAGCACAAAGATTCATTTGCATTTACACAACATATTTCTTATCACGTATTTTCTCCCCTCTCAAAATGGCATATTAAATGTTATTTTTGAAAAGTTGAGAATAAATATGACCATTTCGAGTGTTGGGAAGAATGAACCTGTGAACAATTTGTGAACAAAGTTTTAAGTCAAGTACTCCCCTCAACGAGTGATATAAACGGTTGAGGTTTTGAAAATCATAAGGGCAAGTAGCGTTGTTCTTTTGAGCAATACCTTGAAAAATGAAAGGTTTGATAGGTTTTACTCAAAAGTAAGAAGCTTTCGCTCCTTTTATAAGGATTGTGGCAGGCGTACCACGGGTCCTTTATTTACAAGTACGGGTTGTACACTGTAATGTGTGCACAAGCCATTGACATAAGTCAAACAGACAAAATCACAATCAAGAAAGTGTACCCAATGATTACGGACGATCAGCTACTTCGAGGACGTTGGAAAGTCAGAATCGGAAAGTTTAGTCATCCTCCCACATAGCTCTCCAACCGTTGCATCTGATCCCGATGAATCAAACATTCATCAATCCTAGTGATTAATGAACGAACATCCTTGCGATCCTTTGAATTCCATCTCTTACGGAATTATACCCAACTCAATGTCCTTCAATCGATATGACAATCCGTGTCGAACCATCTCCAGGATGGCGTCTTAGAACTTAGTGAATTTCATCGAAAGCCATGAAGCAAGTATGATGATTTTCACTTTGGTAGACAAACCCAAACTTGTGTTTATGAACGATTTTGTACTGAGGTTCTTGATTGATTTCGATGAATTGTAGAATTTAGGTAAGATTCGACCCCGAGGTGAAGAACTTCAATACACTCTTTGATTTGAAGCGTATGAAAACAAGGAGTGCAGTAATTTACTTGATTTAAATTTCGGTTGAGGTTCTGGTTAGGGCTCAGGTATGTCGTGATCCTCACCACCAGTGTATCTAAAGTGATCAACGGTTTTCTCCATTGGTGGTGTGGTTTCTGAATCCCTTGATTGATCAGATGGTGGTGGCTGTGTAGCTTGTTGTATAGTGGTGATAACCTGCTTAACCATTTATCGAATCATTGGATGGAGTTGCCTTCTTAACAAATTTTGTTGTTGACATAGGTGTTTCTTATGTTGATGGAGGTGATGATTGAGATGATGATTTGGGTTTGGTGGAAGTGTCAAGAGGTGTTACTGAAGATTGTTGAGGTTTTTGTATAGGATTGTCAACTATGTAGTTGTCTGATTCCTTCTTTAACTTTTCCTCCTCAGCTCTAGCAACTTCTTTTGCCTCTTTTCGAATCATTTCTCTTGGGCACCAAATTATCATCCTTAATGACTCTTTCATCCTTATCATGATCGTAATCTCCTTCGTCATATATTTCCACATCTTCACCATGCTTTTCTTCTTGCGGTTGTATAAGTTGTTGTTGTGGTTGCTTCATTTCAACAGTTGTAGAGACAATGACACCACGATCCTTATCGGGTTGATTAACCGGATCGGATGGGGTAAGAAATGTTTACAATGGATCTTCCATAAGTGGAGGACTCTTGCTTGACCCTCACCGCCCCAACGGTTGATGAACCGGAAAGGTTGAAGCATGGAATTTCATCCATATCCGCTTTAATGTCTTACGGAAATTGTATTACCTCATCTATTGAATCATACTCATCATCGGGATGACTTTGTGAACATGAATTTGAATGGATGTAGTAGAAGGATGTTCACAAGACAAATCTGCAAGATGATTATGAGCATATGAAGTAGTTGAAGATGACACGGAGATAGTTCTTACCAATTGTTTTGTCGTATCCAGCTTGGAATGTGTTTGCCATCGAGAGCTCGGCTGGGGCATTGATGTTTTCTTGATTTGCACCATTTCATGATCCGAAGTCATTAGACAAAGAGACAGACATATGGAAACACAATGTGTTTGTTTTAGTCCGATTTATTATCTAATTACTTGTATGATGGTAACATGTTTATGTTAGTTACAAGTCCTAAGTCACATTAGTCCAAATGTATGAAGTTGATGTGATAAGTTACGTGAACATGTTAATTATGAAATTTCAAAGAGCAATAATTCACTTAACACACAACATATTAACTTTTGTAAGCTTATATGAAACATCAGATATTTGTGACCTATGCGTAACATTTAACAAGTAACATATATGCGGGGCCAAAAAGTAGTGAACAATGGGTTATGAGTAACAAGAATCCTTATGCGTAAGAAAGGAGCTTATGCGTAGGAGTAAGCTAAAGCGTAAGACCAAGCTTAGTAAGAGTTTCTAATCGCGTAAGACAAGTTCAAAGGCTTTAAGCTTACGCGTAGGGAAAAGCTAGATGTTACACGTTACGTTTACTCGTAAGAGAAAAGCTTATGCGTAACAAGCCTTGTTTACGAATATCTTTCCAAGATACACGTAATCCACTGTAGACCTCTTATATCGTAAGAGCTACGCGTGAGATTACTCTTAGGCGTGACCTTTACGCATAAAGTATTCCTTAAGCGTAACGGTTTGAACACCTAAAGGTTTTGACATTACGAATAATTAACCTGTTAAATATAAACATGAAAACTTGATTGCAGTTAACTCCAAACATCTTTTAGATCACAAAACAAGCATAAGAACATATCGGATACACACAGAAAGACTTAGGAGTAAAATTACTTAAACCCTAAACCCTTAATCTACGTGTAAGGGATATAGCTACACAAATCAAACAAGAATGTTTCAGGAGTGTCCTAGATGTCATATGAGTGCAATGGAACAAGATTTAACACATTTCCACCACATAATCAAAATATTTATGGGAGATGAACCTAAAACCAAAACTTAAGTTCATACAGTTTAGATGTTTCGGGGCTAATTTAAAGGTTCAAAAACATGCATATAAACTTATTCTAACACTTTCTTGACTACCTAATAACATATCACGAAAAGAAAAACCTAGATGAGCGCAAGAACCCTATAATTCAAATTAATGAAATTTAAGATTCAGGATGGTTTTGGACGATTGAAACAAGTTTAATAGACACTAAGAAAGGTTTTAACAGAACTCATTTCAATCCAAACTCTTTTATGCATAAACACCTAATTCGTTCGAGTGAACAATTTTCCAAAATCAGTTTAAAGAGTTTTAACCGATGGATTTGAAAGAATTTTAGAAATCCTTGTTTATCATCTTGATTAAAAACAGTTTAGAACTTATAGATTATGAAAAACTTGAACGGATTTAGAAGATTTGATTTGGGCCGTTTGATCTTGGTGGTTTAGGAGTAAATGAATTAATTTGCCAAGTTGACACATTCAGTCCCTCAACCTTAAAGAGGTTCCAACCAAGATCCTTTTAACTTTCGTTTAGGTAAGACAAAACATTTGTAAGGCAAGAAACTTCACGATACTCCCCCTCGACTTTTGAAATAATTAAAGGGTTAAAACATTTGAGTCCGAGGAGAGTATATGACAAGAAACGTATCCACCATTTTAGAAGAAACAACGTATTTTTGTAAACATGGAAGTACAAGGTTTTATGAAACCGAAAAATATTTACTTTCTCCCCTCAACACTTGTTGGAAAAAATAGTGAAAGATTTGATAGAACAAAGTGTTACTGAAATTTGTACTTGCGATGTTTGAAAGAATTTAGATAGAAGAATGTTTTTGAGATTTTCTGATTTATTTTTTGTGTATATTTACAAAAGATTTTTGGTGTTTGACAGGTTTTAAGATCTGTTTTAGGAGTTCATCCAATTCCTCTTGAGTCAAACACCTCATACCAATCCGGTGGACCAACTCATTAAACCTAGCGGGAAGCAAGGCTTTGGTGAGAAGATCTGCCAATTGGTATTCTGTACCCACAAAATATAATTCAACATACCTTTCTTCGTGATCCATGATGAAATGATATCAAAGATCGATGTGCTTTGATTTCGAGTGTTGAACGGAGTTGCGAGATCGCAATGGCACTCCGATTGTCGCAGTACATGGGATTCTCCAGTAACCATAGTCTTTTAGTTGTGTTCTCATCCAAATGACTTGAGCACAACACACCGACATGGCTACATATTACTGCCGGTTGAGGACGGCGATGTACAATCCCTTTTCGATTGCCATGACTCCAGTTTATCACCAAGAAATTGTAGTGCTCCTGAAGTACTTTTCCGTGAGTCTAAACATCTGCGTGATCAGCCGGCGATTAGTTCAAAACCAAAATCCTTCGGATACCAGATCACCAAATTAATGGTTCCCTTGATGTATCGGAGGATTCTTTTAGCCTCAGAGAGGTGGGTTTCAGTTGTTGCGGCCGATACGAGAGCAAAGATATACGGCAAAGACAATATCGGGCACGCTAGCTGTTAGATATATGGGAGACCCAATAATACTACGGTATTTTGTAGGGTCCACCAATTTCCCATGTAATCAGCGTCTAGCTTCTTGGTATGAGCCATTGGTGTGGCATAGGTGTCACATTTTTGCATTCCAAATTTGTGTAACAATTCGAGGGCATATTTGGACTGACTCAAGAAAATACCACGGGGTGATTGATGAACTTGTAATCCTAGAAAGAATGTAAGTTCACCCATCATGGGCATTTCAAAAAATTTCTTCATTATTTTTGCAAAAGCGGTTGAGTACTTTTTATGTGTAGACCCAAAATGATGTCATCCACGTAAATTTGAACAATTAAGATATGTGCCCGTGATATTGTATGAAAAGAGTAGGGTCAACCGAACCTTTGGTGAAATTATTGGTAATGAGGAAAGATGATAGCTTATCATACCATGCCCGAGGGGCTTGTTTGAGACCGTAGAGAGCTTTCTTAAGTTTATAGACATGATTAGGGAACTCTGGATCAATGAATCCTTCGGCTGACCGACATAAACCGTTTCTTTCGGTTGTCCATTGAGAAAGCGGTTTGACATCCATCGAAAGACCGTGATGTTCATGTGAGCCGCAATGCGAAAAAATCCGCGACCTCACGAACGCCGGAAAAAGATTCTTCAAAGTCAATACCCTCTTCTGACGATAACCCTTAGCCACCGACGTGACTTGTTTCGATAACGTTTCCTTCATCATCCAATTTGTTTTTCCAAATCCATTTAAGACCAATGACGAAGACCCTGTTGGTCTTTCAACCAGTTCCCATACTTCAAGACGTTTAAATTGGTTGAGTTCTTCGTACATGGATTCAATCCATTGTCCTTTGTCATTCGTCTTTGATGTTTTAGGTTGAGATTGGCAAACGGTGAGTGCATAAATGCAATGTTCACCGTGCATGTGAAGGCGTTGTCTCGTAACGGTAAATTCGGATTGCCAATAATATTTTCCAGAGGATGGTCTTTTGTCCATCTATGTGTGGAGGGTTGATGTTGGTATACATTGTGCAGATTTTGAGGATTCAAATGGCTTGTTGAAGATGCGACATCAGTGCAGCGAGTCATTAGCAGGTTAAAGAACATTTGGATCAAAATCTGCGGTGGGGTACTTCATTCAGAACATCATCGGCGGTTCATGTTGGAAGCGGTTTGTTCAACTGTTATGTTGAGTCAACGGTGGTGCTTCTTCAACCGTAGTTGTTGTAGCGGTGTATCGGTATAAGAGTATTATCGAGGTTGAGAAGCAAGCGGATACACGAACACGTTCATCAATAGTCCTTGAACAGTGAGCAAATAACCTTTCCATTTGTTGACGAGTAAGCTGGGGGCTTTGTTCAGTGATGATGGGGTTTGGGGAAGTTTAAGCGGTTGTGTCCGGGTTCCAAGTGTTATACTCGAAGCCATTGTGAATATAAGAGATATTGACGAAGTTTCTTAATCATTTCCCCAATGACAACTTCTTGCATTTGAAACGATGTAGTAGACATTTCTTCTAACTTATGAAGTTTCAGTATCTGCGAGAATTTGTAGAAGCGAAAAACCACACAAGGAAAATCTGACTAATTGCGGAAGATCCGTTCGAGGGTAACATGCAAGAAATCAACAAGATCTTCTCACGTATGTAGACGCATCACACCAAACAAACCACGAAAGACGAAATGAATAATGCGATACCAAGACCGTGTGTGAGGCATCATAACATCATATTTGGGTAACTTCACACAATATCACCCGTGAAATCGAGACGATAACTCCAAAGTGAGACGTTTGAGCCACATATCTTTATTTCTTCCCCTAATTGAAGAAATTCAAGAAGGCATTGGGTTTTAGCAAAGAAGCATGTAGAAGAACAAGGAAGAAGTGACCACCTACACACTCTCTCCCCTCGATGTTTTCAATGATTCAGAATCATACACCACGTATGTTGATGATGAATTGAAGACAGAGAAACCATGTATAAGGAGACAGCGAAACCATGTATGTCCAATTGATCGAACAAGTGTGAAGTACCAAAAATATTTCGAGAGAGTCAATCGCTGATAAAACATCTATGTTCATTATGTTGATCATCAGGTGTGTCATTGTTGTTGAAGCAGTTTGATCTTCTATTATAGAAGATTCGGTTGTTGTTGTAGATCAGTGTATCAAATTAGAGTATTATCGGTTGTGCGTGAAACATTCAATACATCGAAGCACAACTTTGGCGAGAATCTTTAACCAGGAGGAGCAAGCAATGTTTCCATTCATGACGATTAAGTACAATGGTGGAACATCGATGGATCATGATATTTTTGACGGTGAAAGCAGGTGCTATCGTTTTTGCAGTAGAGACCATAGCTGTTGTACTGCATAAACGAAGGGGGCAAGAGAGAAAAAAAAACATGGATCCCCAAGTGAAACTGTGTTCCAGATGTTAGAGGCATAAAGATGTAGTGTCAATTATCTTCTTGACACCTGAACATGCTATTTTGATAACTTCCTTTCCTACCTCAGTGATGGATGTTGTGGGTTTCACACTTGCGTTGATGCAACTACTTAGTATCTTGCCTATAGGAATCCACCTAAGACCAACAGTGTTGAAAACTCTACCCATTGGAATCCATCTAAGGTTAGATCTAGGGGATGTTGAAACTTCTGCTGGGAAGAGTCAGTATATTGATCCACCTATTAGGTTTCTAAAATTTTACGTTTAGATCAACGGGTTTATTTCTAACAATTTGTTGAGTAAACTTCGGTTTTGGTTTGCTACTACAAGCAGTGTTATGCAACACACTAGAAGGCATCACACTAGGTCGTGAACCTAAGATTCCATCCTTTTGGAGTAGTGCCCTTTTCCTAGCCTTTTCTAGATCATAGTTCTTGTGCAAGTCCTTTGTATCATATGAATTTTGAATTTTGATGCTCGTTTAGACATTGTTCGAACTAATCCTAGACGGCGAAGCAACCACTTGTCAGGTATATGAGAAACAGGTTTAACGAAAGATGTTTAATAGAAACAGAAGCATTATTCTTAGGCTCGGAATGTGGAGTGACTGGTTTTGACAAATGATAATTCTCAACAACATGGGAGGCAAACCGTGGTTTTGAAGATTTAGAACGTTCAGATTTAAAAGCAGTTGGTTGTCTAACTACTGATTGATGTCTGATTGGTTGAAGAGACGATTTTCCCAAGATTTTTGGTTTTGTAAACTTAGTATCCACACTCTTGCCAGTTAATCTTCTCAGTTTGTTTTGTAAAGCAACATGTGCAAGCCCCTTTGCTTGAATTTGAGCCTTTAAATGCTCATTTTCTTTTACTAATGTATCCACACGATTACTTTGTTCATTTGAATACTGACCATTTTGTTCTGAAGAAAAAGATTTTTCTTGTAATTTAAGTTCAAGAGAGATGCAATGTGCTTCTAGTTTTGAAAAATCTTTATGAACGAGCAATGGTCTTTTTGAGGAGAATGATTTCAGATTCAAGAGTTTGATTTGACGTTTCAGTAGAATTGTTAACAAGTAAGGGCTCAGACATGAGAAAGTTGTCTGGACATTGTGCAACACACTGGTCAACCTCTCCTTCATTGAATTCAGGTTGCTTTCGGTTTGTTGTATCGCATTGGCGGGAAGAACGATAGATTGTACCTCGACCATCGTTACTGTAGGTGTCATAGAAGTGGGTAAGATATCTTCCTCAACCATTTGTTCTTCGTCACAGTTGGGCCGTGTCGTAGTTAAGAATGATATCTTCTCCAGATCTGTACGTCATCCCTTTTCCAATGCTATAACCTTATTGTCCGCATTACCGATGGATGAATAATCACAACATTCTCAATGTTCATTTGAGCATTCTTTTCATGTACATCAACTCTTTCACCTTACACGACTACGGGAATATGATGATGATGTCGGCTTCTTGCGAGCGAGCCATGTATCCTTCTTTCAATGCCACAAATGGATCTTTATGTTTAGAATCCATTTCACTCCCCTGCAGAAGAATCAAAGAGAAGAAAAGGTGCAAAGTCGATATAACACACAGAATGTCGATATAGTGAATTGCAATTTCCCTCCAAAAATAATTTTGAAAAATTTGACTCTCAAAATTTGAAATTCACTATAAAATTCAATTCTAAGGTTGCAAGAAAAATTTGAGTTATGACAATTTGGACGCCAAATTTTACCCGAAAAAATTGAATTTGGGCCCAAAAATTTGAATTTTTGACCAAAATTTTCACGGTTAAACCAAAATTTGAATCTCGCGTAAAAATTGAACGTTTAGTCTCCTTGAAAATTAATTTTTTTTGATAACTTGTGTTGGTGGATCTTTGTAGCTTTAAATGAAACGTTGTTGATGAAGTGTCCTTAGCGTGTAGAAATCACACAACCAAGTAGCACTTAAGCGTAAGAACACCAAAGTTACGTGTAACAAATGAGAGTTACGCGGTAGTTTTAGGCTACGCGTAAGCAGGGAAAAAAGACTAAAGTTTATGCGTGAAACAGTAAGTTGCGCGCTGAAAACTTATGCGTAGGATTATCTTATGCGTAAGACCCGCTTAGCGTAGGGATGAATCTTATGCGAGGATTTTCTACGCGAAGATTATGCTTGCGCGTAAGTTTAGGGTTTATCTCAAATGATCTTTTACACTATCACGGGCAAAAAGATATCCAAAGTCGACGATGTTTTCGTGCTTATCCAAGCAAGAAACCACTGAGTAAAACCACCTAAACTGAAGATCAAACCACGGATAAAGTTACGCTTAAAATAAGGTTTTAGTTACGCAGAGCTTTACTCAAAAGTGATTTTGCCCAAAGTTGTTTCTAAACCAGATTTTTTGTGATGAGATAGCTTCAATATCACCGTAATAACATAAAAGTATGAAACTTGATGAACCAAAACGCTAAAACGGTTACGCAGAGGAAAAACACCCTCGATTGAAAAACTAGCTTAAAAATGAGTCTACACACATAAAGTTTCAAACTTTTTGCCAAAAACTTAAACTTTAACACCCATTAACCTTTAAAGTACAAGAATCTTGGATTGAAAAGTGTAAAAAATGAGTTTTTAAGCGTGAGAAAGGTTAAAAACGTGAACCTTACGAGTAGACAAAAACAAACCGTTCACCCAACTAGATGGCGATTGATAACATCAGTAGGTCACTAGTTTTACAAACAAGCTTACAAGAAAGATAGAGAGGCCATTGAAAATATTAAAACACACACACGCATCGATATACTTTATCCGGTTACGCTGTGAGGTGAGAGTGAAAGAGAAATATTGAACAACCAACCCTCAAGTGAGGGTTATTACATAGTATTTATAGGAGGGACGCTAGGGCAACACTCCTAGTCCCTTCCTTTCTCCTATGGGCTTGGGCCTAAGCTCATGGGCCTTCTACATAAGCTTAAGGCTAATAACAAACATAAAGGCCATAATAAGCTAACTATTACATATGAGTAACTAACACTTGAATAAGGTTTAGGAGTGATACCAACAAAGCGGTTATGCTGTTTCCTTCTGGCTAAGAACATCTACAATGACATTCGCCTTACCAAGATGGTAGCGTGATTCACAACAGAATCGCCATCAGCTTCTAACCAACGACGTTGCCTCGTGTTTAGCTCCTTCCGATCCGTGATATGTTGAAGACTCTTATGATCAGTGTACACTGTACACTTTGTGCCATACAGGTAATGTCTCCATATCCTCAGTGCAAACACGATAGCTCTCAACTCCAAATCGTGAGTCGTGTAGTTCTTCTCATGGGTTTTGAGTTGTCGAGAGGCATAGGCAATGACCTTCTTTCTCTAAATCAACACAGCTCTTAAACACATATGTGAGGCATCGCGCAAGACACCACAAAACTTGGCATCCTCGTGCAGAGCCAATATAGGTGCACTACACAATCTCTCCTTCAGCAGTTGAAACACTTCTTCTTCGTCTTTTCCCCAAGTATATTTCACTGTTTTCTATGTCAACGTGGTCAGATGCTTTGCTATCTTGGAGAAACCTTCGATAAATCGACGGTAATATTCAGAAAGTCCTAAGAAATGTCGAATCTCAGTCGGGGTCGTAGGAGTAGCACAATCTCTAATGGACTCAATCTTGGTGGGATCTACGTGAATACCCTGACTATCGATCACATGACCCAAAAACTGTACGGTCAAAATCCAGAACTCGTACTTAGAGAACTTCGCGTAAAGCTGCTCTTCCTTGAGTAGCTTTAGTATCAGTATCAAGTGTTCTCTGTGCTCTACGAGTTATTTGAGTTGATTAGGATGTCGCTTGAATACTATCACAAACTTATCCGTAAGGTTTGCACACTCGATTCATGAGGTCCATGAATACAAATGGTGCATTGTTAGCCCAAAAGGCATAACCTCGAAACTCATAGTGCCCGTGGGCGAAGTTCGAACGCTGGTCTTCGTATGTCTTCTTCGACACGAACATGAAATCCGGATCTTAGATCGATTAGAAAAGACGTTTCGATCCTTGGAGCCGATCAAAAGATCATCGATTCTAGGTAAGGGGTCTATGTTTCACGCGCTTAGCTTATTCAACTCTCTATAGGACGATGCACATAAAAAGACCGCCCTTCTTCTTAAAAACAAGACTCGAAGCTCCCCATGCAGGAACTTGGTCCGATGAATCCTTTTCGCCCAATCGGACAACTTCTTCGACGCCTTCCAACTATGAAAGGGCTAATTGATACGGTGCTCGTACACGGGTGCAACTCCTGGCACTAAATCGATTTGGAATTCCACTTTTCTAGTCGGCGGTAGCCCAGGAAAGTCCTTGGGAAATACTTTGGGAAAATCCCGAACAACCGGTACGTCTATTAACCGTTTCCCTTCCTCTTCCTTACTCGTGATCTTCGAGATCCGTGCTAGAAATAGGAGACTTCCTTCTATTTGCTTCGAGCCTTAGTGCGTGAAATGATATTTAGTCTATATGACTTTCCTCGAGTACTACCGCTCCGTGATATAGTCAAGATCTCAGACTGTGATGGCACACGCACTATCTTTTCCTCATAGAGAATGGCGACGATACTTAGACAACCAATCCATTCCTATATTAACATCGGCTACCTAATGGTACTGCATGAGATCAATGTTGAACTAATGATTAAGGAGATCTGTGGTACAACCTCTCGATTATGGTGTTCACCTTTCCATGTTACCATTAGCTAACTCGATATCATACTAAAATCTAGGCAATAGGGATCTTATCAACCGAGCTAAATGTAGTGGACTCAAAACTCCCATCTGCACTAGTGTCAAACAAGAAAGATTGAGAAGGAGCGCAGCCTGTAACGACGGTCGGGTCCCTCTCAATCCCTTTCTTTAACCACGCTTCTCGAGCCCGTGTTACTCACACCCCTGCACTGCTGCCCCGTTGCCACTTGCTCCACGACCCGGCTTTCCACTCTGGTGGTTCTCACGATTCCATGGTTCTCGACACTCATTCTTATAGTGTCCTTTCTTCCCACACCCGAAACAAGTAACATTAGCCTTCCCATCCAACCCAGGGGTTGCTTGCACCATAACAAGAGTCTTAGACTTACAATCTCTAGCCAGGTGTCCAACCTTTGAACATTAGCGACACACCACGATGCACTGTCTATGGTGATGAAGCTTACATCGGTTACAGTAGGGTTGATTTACGGCATAAGCCTTCTTTCTCCAGACCCCATAACGTAAGCTCTAGCATTCTCCTGTTCGCTTGTAGGGTACCTTCCCTTCGAATGGTCTTCTGGTATATCTGAAAACATATACCTTTTCTTGATCAAAACCGGACTAAAAAGACCAAAAACTAACCCCCTAAAGCCATAAATATTTGTGTTTTTGTGTTTATGTATGTGTAGGTAAATCTTATATTGCAAAATGGACAAAATTGACAAAAACGAGCACGAGAATGGAAGGAGCACGAAATTATGGGACTAATGATAATTTTATTTGAAGCATCGAGGCAAGAGTGGGAATAATGCAAGAATAAATGAAGCCCTAACTAAGAATTAATTAATTAAAAGAAAAATGGAGCAGCAGAAAAATAAGGCTAAATGAAAATTAAATGCAATATCTAACACAAAAATGGCTTTTGGTCTAGTGGATGAGTGCATGTCTTTCAAGCATTATTTATTATAGCAGGCCCACACTTGCAAATAGAAGCTCACTAAAGAGCAAATTTCAAAGCAGGTCCAAGCCCAACCCCAGCCCAACACAAACAAAGCCCACAAGTTGATCAAATGTTACATGCATGGTCCCAAAGGGTTTGTTGTGAATGAAATTTCAATATAGTGTTACTTTTGAAGCTAGCCACGTGGTACATTTGTATAAATTGTTTTGATAATATTGTACTTGCAAGTGAAGCAAATGAGTGTGGGACTCACGACCTCAACTTAATTCCAAGGCTGTTGTTTTGCCACCATCCATTCTCACACAAAGACCAATAATCTGCTCCGCAACATTCAAGAAGCCTACATGGCCATGTATACAAGAATACTATGGAGGAAGGATCGAGAACAAGGATATGCCAATCATTTGTGCCTATATAAATAGAGCTACTGATCCAAGACAGAGTCACAATTTTATTTTTATTTTTACACACACTCTTTATTTTATTTAGTAGTAGTTTGAATGTTTTTCTTTAGTGCTTATTGCTTATTGTAGCTTATTTTTAGTAGCTTATTTTCAAAGACTTGTTGTAATTTTTTATTTAATGCAAAGTATGTTTATCGTTTACTTAAGTGCTTATTTCTTCCTCTCATCTCTTTCTTTATTTTCTTTTCTTACCTATTAAGCTATATTAGCTTATTAGCTTATTATAACTTATTTAGGTTTTGCTTTTTGGGTTAGCTTTTTCTATAAGCTTATCCATTAAGCTCTTTTATTTGTTTTTCTTCTATAAAACTTTCTTTTTTTACTTTTCTAAATAGTTTTTATTTCACTTGTTTTATAAAAAGTTTACATTTTTATAAGTTTTAGCTTATTATGTCTTATTATCCCTTCTCTTCTTCATCCTCTAGCTCGATTCAAACAACAAAAGAGATGCATGAGTTTATTAAGCTCGGCTTATTGTACAAATAAGCCTTGACATCTCTTAAGTTTGAGAGCATCTTTTCTATTTTTATTTTTGATAGCTTATTAATTAGATTTATTAGTTTTATCAAGTTTTTCATAAAAGTTTGCAATTTTTAAGTTTTTATTGAACAATAAACTATTTAATAGCTTGTTCATTTAGATCAAGTCCTTAAATATACCCGATTCACGTTTAATCTTCGGATGGAACAACTTAGCTTCGGGTGGACTTAGATCTAATAGTTTTTAGTTATAAAGTTTAAATCTTTTTAATTTTTAGATCACTTTTAGCTTATTTACATTTAGTAGTAGCGCTTATTATTGCTAACCTCTAATAAAGTTCTTGTTTTTCTTTGATTTCTTATCACGATCTACCGCTAAGGTCGGAGCTTAAGGGTCTTTAAGCATTTTTAATACATAAAGTTTGAAGCTTTAGTAATTTTTAAGCTTGTTGGTGAATAAAGTTTTAAACTTTACTTACTAATTAGTGGATAAGATTAATAAAGTTGTAAACTTTTGTATTAATTTATGCTTAATTGATCAGGTGGTTTTATTCCTCTCGTTTTATCATCCAGGTTCTACTTTCTTTACTTTTTAAATCTTTAGTAGTTATAAATTTTAATATAATAGTTATGCTTATTTTTATTGAATTAATTGATATGTGTTGGTTTGCTATGCTTAGTGAGTAGACTTTTTATATATTTGTTGAGTAGATTATTCCGTGAATTAAGTGTGGTTTTATAAAAGTTAGAAAATATATTGGTTAGTAATTTTAAGTTACTTAGATTGAAATGTTGGTTGTTTAAGCGGGCAAAAGCCGTAAAAATAATTGGGTTTTAATCTAGATATTGATATCTCTTTATGAAAATTGTTGTGACAAAATAATTATGTGTAAAAGATATTAATTCATCAATAAAGGACTTAATTGAAATAATAAACCACACTTAATGATCTTGATAATTTGCTTAACAAGTATATCTTTTCATCATATATTTCTTATTCGCTTGCTTAGCATATTTTAGTTCGTTACTTTTAGTTGTTATCTTTTATCATTAACTTTAGTTTATTTACTTGCTACTAGTTTTATTATTGTTTTTGCTTTAACTATTATCATTTTAATCTAAAACCTACAAACTTAAAACGTTTTTAGTTAAATTTGCATAATTGCTTATTTGTGTTTAGCTTTCTTGTTTTACATGCTTAATTGTTTCTTTCTTATTATGTTCCAAAACCCAAAATATTTTTATCCTATTCAAACCACTCGACCTTTAAACAACGAATCGATTTTCCATTACACCCTCGTTGGGAGAACGACCCGAGTTCCGACTTCCAAAAAATTATATGTACTAAAATTGAGCAAATCAAAATGGCGCCGGGGAGGTGTGTTAGCGATTTTTCGTTTCGGAGTTTGAAGTTTGGTGTTTGAAAACCCTCCTCCGTGGAGTTCCCTCGCTTTTGTAAATACTTTTCATAAATTATAAAAATACAAAAATAAAATAATCATAAGTTTAAAAAAAAAACCCAAAAAGATTTTCCTTTTCATAATTTGTTTTCCTTTTATGTTTGCTTTTATTAAAAACCCAAAATTATTCTTCTTTACCCTCCGAACCACAATTCTTTATCTCTTTACCCTCTTATTCGTATAATTCTTCTCGATGTCTTCGCCTTACCATTATGGTTGTCAATGGTGGGGACCTCAAAAGGTGGAATTGTCCTGTAGCATTGTGAATACGGGAAACGAGTTTTTCTACGACCAACATCCCTACAATGAAACAACCGATTTCCTTAACCAATCCCCATACCATGACACTGAGTCATACTCGTGAGTACCGTGGAGGCTCACCAAGGTTTTCAAAGTCAAGCCCAATTTAACAATACAACCTTTGGTTATGAACCTTATCCATATACTTCACCAAACCCGTCACAACAATCATATTGTTGTGAGTATTGTGGAGGTCCGCACTTTAATTCCGATTGTCAAATGCGTAATCCAATTGTTTACGAGCAAGTTCTTTATGACTATTCTTATGATCCACCTCCACAATACCAAGAGATTCAACCACAACATCCGTAAATTCCTCAAGATAGTTTCCAAAGATGTATTAATATACTCGAAGAATTTATGGATAAACATGGTATCAAAAAGATCCTCATCGAAAAACGTATGGTGAATTACTGTCAAGATCGAGCATCTCGCAACGAAAGATCTATGTTAGAATTACTCTCAAGAAGAAAACGAAAACCAGATTGAAAAGTGTCTTGAAGAAATACGATTTGAGGAGCAAGCACTTGAAAGACGTGTCTCATGGCTCGAGACTTACATTGACGATGATGATGAGGATTCCATCCAAATGAAAGAATATTATGCGAGTTTGTCGGCTGAAACCCCTCCCGCTGAAGAGCCTTTCATTTCCGACTCTTCCTCTTCACTCACACCGGTTGAGAGAAGTGACGTCATTTTGGAAGAGGTCGATGATTCTATGTCTTCGATAATTGTTAAACCCGTTGACTCTCTCATAATGGGGACGAGCTCTTAGCACTATTCCGAAACTAATCGTCTAGTGTTGAGATTGACCCAATCCAGTGAGTCCGAGGATATATCCGCAAAGGATTGTGATTCGCTTTGTGTGATTCTCTTGACATTTCAGGTTACTTCCGGATTTTCTCAATCCACTTTTGAATTCAGGACGACTATACCTTTTTAGTTAATCCTCTTCAACAAAGATTTTGAGTCCCATTTGCACACGGAAGTGGTGGATATTGCTAGCTCGAGAGCACACCACTTGTCCCATCTCTCGAAGTTCACCTTCTCTCCCGCCATGTGATGTTATGCAAAGTGAAGATGAATCATTAATCAAGATATTATGGATTGATGAATTGAATAAAGTGGTTGAAGACGATATTCTTGATAATCCGCCTTATGATTCTGATATGGAAGAAATCGACTTATTTCTTGATGATCCAATCACGGTATTGAGAGTGACGGTGCCCATCAACAAGATATCCTTTTTCTTGAAAGCTTGCTTAATGATGATTCTCCTTCCTTTGTTGAGTCGACCCTCACTTATCCCGATGAGCCCACATGTGAAGACAAAATCTTTAAACCCGGGATATGCATTGATGAGTTCTTTGTTAAAACGCGTTCGAGATAAGGATCCTCCGATGGATGCCTTCGCCAGAGCCTACATCTCTTATCCTTTACCATGAGCTCCCATCTTCTTTGGAGTTTTCTTTTATCGATCCGTCATTCTTTCGTCCTCCTGCAAAACCACCGGATGACGGATTACTTTTTCTTGATAAACCTTATGTGAGTTCGGGAGATGTTATCCTATTTGTGCTGGAGCCCCACATTTTCCCCTCCCAACCCACCCATTCCTCCTGAGTGAGGATACCATCTTTGATCTGGGTATCCCGTCCGCTTGTTTCCCCAAGGACAAATGAATTCGGGACGAAGTGCTAGCTACTCGGTGATCAAAAACAAGAAGCGCCGTGGGAGGCACCCCATGCGTATCTCTATCTTCTTTATGTTTTCTAATAAGTGACGTGAGGAGGTTTGCCTCTTCCATTTCTTGTGTTTCGTGTTGTTGTTGTTTATGTCCAGACTTCCTCGATACATGAAGACCTCGTGCCGGTTTTGTCTTTTCTCCACTCGAGTTTCATGTTTCGACGCCTTATGGAAACCATATCCAAAATCTTTATTGATTATCGCTATCTATTAGCATAACTAACCAATGGCTTTAGATTTGCGTTGAGAACTCCAGCACTTTAAACATTGAGGATAATGTTTCGTTTTAGTCTGGGGTGGGTAATCTTTCGATTAGATTTTTGCCTAGCACTTTGCCGTAATTCTCAAGAACCCCGCTTTTCCTTAGAAAATGAAAAATTGTGCAAAAATTGTGAAAAATTTAAAATTTTGAATCTTGTTAAGTCTTTTTGATTGAAAAGTTTGCTAGTCTCTAGACAAGAAGCTATAAATGCTAATTCTAGCTCAAAAGGCCAAGAATTTTCAAGTTTCCCCTAGAGTGACTTTTAAGTATGCATGACTTAATTTAATTAGACGAAGCATTTGCTAAATTAATGAATATGTTTTGACACCTTTTGACTTTCACCGTGAGGGTAGGAATGGAATTTTGACTTGACCTAGCGTAAGTTGAGCCCTAGCTTGTTCCCTTAACCACAGATAATCCAAAAATTATCGGCTAAGCATCCGCGGATCTCATTATTTGAGATTTTAAATTTGCGGAGATCGAGGAATGATAGAGTTACTTATGAGTTTAGATGCTAAGTGATTTCTCCCGGACTACCTTCTTTTATTTCTCCGTCACACCAATCAACCGCTTGTGAACGGTCAACCGCGACAGATGATAAAAGGCTTACGGAGAGAAATGCAAGTTTACCAAAGATTAAAATATCCTTGATCGCTTATGTCCCGGTGAGGTGTGATATCCTGAATATAATGACTTGTGATAAAATGATATGATCAAGAATGTACAAAAAACAGGAATCTGATTGACTAACACCTAATGTGAATAGTAATAGCTCACAGCTATGCCGCTAAAAACGCACAATCGTAAACCTAAAAACGCAAAAGATATACAAACGTGACGCTACTAAAACGTAAACGTTTAAAAACAAAACGACTATAACTATAGTAGAGATTTGCATGTCTAGGCGACTTAAATGCAAATTAAATATAATTAAAATATTAAACTATAATTTACAAGTATATACAAAAGTTAAGAAAACTAAAAACTAAAACTTATATATATAAATAATAATTACATAAATGTAACAAAAATAAAATAAGAAAAGGATTATAATTATACTAAGGAAATATAAAAATATCAAAATTTTGAAGTCATTTTAATTCTATTTTTACAATTGTTTAACCGATTAAAATCTAAAAACTCACGCATGAAATTATAATGAACGCACAAAAATAAAACGTGAATTCAGTCCAATACAACTCCCACAAATGTGAAAATCATATTTTTAGAATTCTAAAAAGATAAGAAAATTATTAGAAAATAAAAATAAATTTTTACACTATTAAATTAATTAATATAAATAAAAAATGAATTAAATGTATTAATAATGAATTAAATAATAAGAAAATCTAAAATTAACTTAAATAAATGAAATAAAGAATTTGAAAAATCTAAAATATAATAAAATGAATTTAGAAACTGAAAATGTATTTTTTACATAATTATACTATTTATTATTAATTATTTACTATTATAAAGTATTAAAAACTAATATTTAATTATTAAAAATACTAACAGTAAAAGAAAATCAAACTTTTACAAAATTCTACAATAAATATAAGATCTAAAGAAAATATAAAATGGCAGCTTATGTACAAAAATAAGCTAATGGGCAAATAAGCTTATAACTATAAGCTATCACTTATCTCAAAAATGGTTCTTTTTGGTTTTTCTGCTTTTCCGATTAAATAAGTAATCGATAATATACGTGTGATGAAAAATAAGCTATACAAACCAAGAAATAAGCTTAGCATGAGCTTATGAGCCCAACAGTTAAGCTTTTGGCTTGACTGTTGGAGCTTAAGCTCATGATAAGCTCAAAATAAGCTATACAGATAAAACAAAAGGCAAAATAGGATATACATCACCCAATGCAACAATATAAACAAGAAAAATGGACTGCTAAAGTGTGAGCTTATGGTTTAGACAATCAAGCTTTTGGCTTGACTTGGATGGAATTGAGGCCTCAAAGGACCTGTAATAAGCTCCACACTTGATAACAAAAGTAAAATAATATGCATACAAGCTATATGGACAACTATGAACAAGAATATGCACAGGAAATCACCTATAAGCTTGCAATAAGCTAATAAGCTCTTAAAGTGCACAACAGAACCAAACAGACCTGCATACCTTTTGAATGCCAAATTAAGCTAAGAGTTTAAGCTTAAAAAGGCAAAATAGGACTTGGGGCAAAGAAGTCGAGTGGCTGGCTTCTAAAAGCCAAAGCTCATCGTGGGACCCACTGATGAGCTTATGAGATGCTTGTGGAGGTAAATGGACCGCATAAGCAGTCCATTGTTGTGAATGGGCAAACATCAAGCTCATATATGACTTATCAAATAAGCTCTAATAAGCTCAACTTGAACTAAGACATTGAGATGGACTGCTTAGCTTCTCACAAAGCCAAGAATCACAATCTCAAGCTCATTAAGGAGCTTATAAGAGGCTTAGGTAATAAGCCCCACTCAACTGTTTGCTACAGTTGAGTGGACAAAATGGGACAATATAGATGGATAGATTAAGCTAAGCAAATAAGCTAAATATGGACAAATAAGCATACACATTACAACTAAGCTACAAAGGCTACACAAATAAGCCAAGTACACCAGCTAGGGTCTAAATGAGTTTATATGCAAGCTCATGGTTTTGACAAGAAAACCATGGTGCAGTAAGCATGCAAACGTATTTAGTATCTAAAATAAGCTAATGAACAAGCTATCTAAAAGCTGAGAAAATGTAAACTATTATTTTTGTATTTTTGTTAAGCAGCTATATTTTGAAATCCCAAAAGGATTAAGACTAAAACTTAATAATAAATCCTACACAAAATTATACATTTTATTCAAAAATGACTATTTGAAAATTTGACTTTAACTAAAACCAAAAGGTTGACAAAAGTGAACTTTAATCTAATCTTAAGCACTTAATATGTTATGTTAAGATGAACTAAGACTGATTTGAGCAAGATTATCAACTTTCTAACACAAAATCAAGATTCTATATCCTAAACATCCAACAGTGACTGCACAGATAAGGATCAAATGAGTTTTTGACTTTTTGCTAACAAGGACTAAATATTAAGACTAAACTGAGCTATTAGGTACTAAAGAAACTTGAAACAAGTATAAAGAACAAATGTAAACACACCGGAGGTCTAGTTAATCAGGAATTCCAAACAACCCTTTAACTGTCATTTGTCACATGAACTTCAAAGGTTTCAATGATTTTGAGTCTAAACTAGATTCCATACATTATATTATGACATATTAAGACCATTTAAGCATAAAACTTCAAGAACACAGTTAATAACACATACTTGTCAAATTTGCATTTTAATGAAAGTAATTTCCAATTTTTACAAAACTGAATCTTATGAACAAACCGCTTATAAAAGTTATAATAATACTAAACAACAACAGAGGAACATGAAAACATAAGATTTAAAGCATAAGAAGTAGAAACACAAGAACTTGTAAAATTGGTAAAATGGAACTTACATGTGATCAAGGTGAAAAATGAGTACCAAGGTCCAAAAACCACTCCTAGCTTGGTGTCAACAAGCTAGGAACCGTAAAACCATCCAAATTTTAGCTTCTACACCCCGTGAATCGCTATTCAACCACAGTTGATTTCATTGACTTTTCTTTTGATTTTTAGAACTTTTCTTTTCTGAATTTAAAAGCTAACATTGTTTTAATGAATCTAATAGCCTTACAGCTTTTGTCAAGAGCTTAAGAAAGCTATAAAAACCTTAAAACAACTATATAACAGGAAATTAAAATGACTTGAGAATTTAAAGAGAATAAAGCAAAACATGAAAATTAAAAGATACTTGAATTTAAACTGAAAATTAAGTTCCATTACACTAATTTGAGAAAGGTAACAACATTAAAACATTAAATGACAAGTAATTAAAGAAACAAAGAAACTAATTATCACTATCGGACCTAGGCTAATCCAAAGGTGGGTATCTCCGCCTCTTCTTTCTTTATACCCAATCACCTTCTCTCACTTCGAGGAAATCCCACCAATCCTAGCCATTGATGGCTGAAAATAATCCCAACCGCTTAAATGGTGTTTTGCGCCAAATTCTCTTTGTCCATGTGGGGTTGAGTGAGAGGTTAGGGAAGCAATAAATGATGTTTGGATGTTTGTTGGTGGAGGGACATGGAGAGTGGATTTGAGGAGGGGGATGGGTTTCCTCGGCTCATTGCAAGGCGTGTAGGAGATGAGACTTTTGCGGTTGAGACTTTTGACCGTAGATGTATTAATAATAGGGGGGTTCACAATTGATTTTTGACAGGGGTCCAAGGTGTGTGAAAGGTCCAAAATGGGTTTAAAGGTTTTAAACTTCAAGGACTATAGTTGTATAATCAAAACTTGAGGGGCCTAAACTGCCAACATCTCAAAGTTCCTTTAAGGGACCAAATCGCCATAACATAATTACACAAGGACCAAAGTTGTATATTTATTGTATTTTTAAACTTTAAGGACCTTAAATGTAATTTTTGGATTTTGAGGGACTAAATTTGTAAATTTCAAAAAGTTTATCAAAATTGTTCCAAATTTTCAATCATGCATAGTACAAGGGTATTATTTGTAAAATTCCAAGTTTAGAATACCTGTGGACCATTTTTGCCAATTTTGTAACTGAGGGGTAAAATTGCCATTTTGTGTAAACTTTATCCAGTGGATGTTTTGTGAACATTTTTGATTTCCCAAGGACTTAAGTTGACTTTTCATTCATTTTGAAACTTTTAGGGACTAGTTTTGACATTTTGTGTAACTCCAGTGGACCTAAAACGACAATTGTTGGGAAATTGATCATTTTTCACTTGTTTTTCAATCTTTTGTACCTGAATCACATAAAACACATTTTTATGAATTTGTATCATTTTGAGAGTCATTTGTGTGTTTTTGGTTGTTTTGTGGGTTTAAATGTATATAAAATATATGTGTATTTAGACACATATCAAATCCCCACACTAAACTATTGCTAGTCCCTAGCAATCTTTTGAAACTTTAATGGATTTGAAAAAACTCTTTACCAAAAGCCATCACTTCTGGAGTAGCCAAATGTTTCGGCCAAGTAAGAACCTTGGTACACCGATAACCAAATGATTTTGAGCAAATCATAAGTCAGAACGATTTGATGTGTTCTTACCGTAGCCGCACTCCCTCCTGACTAGCCAACTCTTAGATAAATTATCAATATTATTCTTTGCGCTGATACCAATTATGGATTTCCCACTGCCTTTACCACAAGCCATAATCTTGCGGGCTAGCCAACTCTTCACTTTTGAGGATATGGTGAGTTGATTACCATACAACTTATAAGCAAGTTGTCAACTAAAAACGGATTTGGAATATCTTTACCAAGAGCCGTTTGTTCTGATTAGCCAATCCTTTTGTCTATTAGACAAGGCGGACCGATAACCAAGATGAGTAAGCTAAAACACTTACTCCAAAAAATTTTGGCCAAAAACGGGAATTGGTAAATAATATATGAAATTCGTGAGAATTCCCCACACTTAGAAATGAATATTGCCCCAATATTCAAAGTAATCATGGTATGCCGAAACAAAGAACGAAAGGGAAATATTATTACGGCCATTATTTAGAAAGAAGATTTTTTTTTGAAACATTGTCTTATATACACAACATGTGGGGCAACCCCCCACACTAGGGTGGTAGAACAGAGAAAGAAGACAGAAATATGGGTGAAAACCCATATAGTGTGGCTTGTTTTTGATTACCGAGTCACTAGCTTGACTCGACCTCGAATTAATTTGTTCATGAGGAAGCTACTGTTTTTGATAACCGAAGTCATAGCTTGACTCGACTCAATTAAATTGGTTCATGGGGAAGCGGAGTGGGATTGCCACTCAGAGATCAGAGATTGGGTGAGAAATTGGAGTGGGATTGCCACTCACAGAATTATGAATATTCATCACTAAGATGAGTCTAAGAATCTTAGAAAGAAACTTAGAAAGAGCGAGAAGAATCTTTTTGATTTATGATTTTATAAAAAGAAATGGAAAATATTTTTGTATTTTTGAAGTTTATATATATATGTACAAAAGAAATTCCTAACAACCGCCGAAGGAATCGGTCACAGAGTCAAGAATCAGAAATGTACCAACAACCAAATGTTGTAACCGAGGGACTTATCAAATCAAGTTGTGTGCAAAGGAAAAAACGTTTTTGTATTTTATATTGTTTTTGAAATATAATATATTATTATATATAATATATACAAGAGATAGATATAAAACACAAGTATGCTAATTAAAGACACACCCAAGAAGGGCGCCAAAATTTGATTTCTCCCGGACTACCTTCTTTATTTCTCCCACACACCAATCAACCGCTTGTGAACGGTCAACCATGACAGATGATAAAAGGGCGACAGTCCGGAGAGAAATGCAAGTTTACCAAGATTAAAATATCCTTGATCGCTTATGTCCCGTGAGGTGTGATATCCTCAATATAATGACTTGTGATAAAATGATATGATCAAGAATGTAAAAAAAGTGAATCATTGACTAACACCGAATGTGAATAGTAATAGCTCATCACAAATATGCCGCTAAAAACGCATAATCGAAACCTAAAACGCAAAAGATATACAAACGTACGTTACTAAAACGTAAACGTTTAAAAACAAAACGACTATAACTATAATAGAGATTTGCATGTCTAGGCTTACTTAAATGCAAATTAAATATATTAAAATATTTAACTATAATTTACAAGTATATTCAAAAGTTAAGAAAACTAAAAACTAAAACTTATATATATAAATAATAATTACATAAATGTAACAAAAATAAAATAAGAAAAGGATTATAATTATACTAAGGAAATATAAAAATATCAAAATTTTGAAGTCATTTTAATTCTATTTTTACAATTGTTTAACCGATTAAAATCTAAAACTCATTTAGCATCAAATTATACGAAACGCATTAAAAATAAAACGTGAATTCATTCAATACAACTCCCACAAATGTGAAAATCATATTTTTAGAATTCTAAAAAGATAAGAAAATTATTAGAAAATAAAAATAAATTTTTACACTATTAAATTAATTAATATAAATAAAAAATGAATTAAATGTATTAATAATGAATTAAATAATAAGAAAATCTAAAATTAACTTAAATAAATGAAATAAAGAATTTGAAAAATCTAAAATATAATAAAATGAATTTAGAAACTGAAAATGTATTTTTTACATAATTATACTATTTATTATTAATTATTTACTATTATAAAGTATTAAAAACTAATATTTAATTATTAAAAATACTAAACAGTAAAAGAAAAATCTGAAACTTTTTACAAAATTCTACAATAAATATAAGATCTAAAGAAAATATAAAATGGCAGCTTATGTACAAAAAATGCTAATGGGCAAATAAGCTTATAACTATAAGCTATCACTTATCTCAAAAATGGTTCTTTTTGGTTTTTCTGCTTTTCGGATTAAATAAGTATCTGATAATATACAAGTGTGAAGAAAAATAAGCTATACAAACCAAGAAATAAGCATAGCATGAGCTTATGAGCCCAACAGTTAAGCTTTTGGCTTGACTGTTGGAGCTTAAGCTCATGATAAGCTCAAAATAAGCTATACTGATAAAACAAAAGGCAAAATAGGATATACATCAGTCCAATGCAACAATATAAACAAGAGAAATGGACTGCTAAAGTGTGAGCTTATGGTTTAGACAATCAAGCTTTTGGCTTGACTTGGATGGAATGAGGCCTCAAAGGACCTGTAATAAGCTCCACACTTGATAACAAAAGTAAAATAATATGCATACAAGCTATATGGACAACTATGAACAAGAATATGCACAGGCAATCACCTATAAGCTTGCAATAAGCTAATAAGCTCTTAAAGTGCACAACAGAACCAAACAGACCTGCATACCTTTTGAATGCCAAATTAAGCTAAGAGTTTAAGCTTAAAAAGGCAAAATAGGACTTGGGCAGCAAGCTGAAATGGGTCAAGTTTCCAAAAAGCCAAAACTCATCAAGTGGGACCCACTGATGAGCTTATGAGATGCTTGTGGAAATGGTGTAAATGGACCGCATAAGCAGCCCATTGTTGTGAATGGGCAAACATCAAGCTCATATATGACTTATCAAATAAGCTCTAATAAGCTCAACTTGAACTGAGACATTGAGATGGACTGCTTAGCTTCTCACAAAACCAAGAATCACAATCTCAAGCTCATTAAGGAGCTTATAAGAGGCTTAGGTAATAAGCCCCACTCAACCTGCTTAAGTTGAGTGGACAAAATGGGACAATATAGATGGATAGATTAAGCTAAGCAAATAAGCTAAATATGGACAAATAAGCATACACATTACAACTAAGCTACAAAGGCTACACAAATAAGCCAAGTACACCAGCTAGGGTCTAATCCATGAGCTTATGCAAGCTCATGGTTTTGACAAGAAAACCATGGTGCGTGGCATGCAAAACAGTACGAGTATCTAAAAAATAAGCTAATGAACAAGCTATCTAAAAGCTGAGAAAATGTAAACTATTATTTTTGTATTTTTGTTAAGCAGCTATATTTTGAAATCCCAAAAGGATTAAGACTAAAACTTAATAATAAATCCTACACAAAATTATACATTTTATTCAAAAATGACTATTTGAAAATTTGACTTTAACTAAAACTCAAAAGGTTGACAAAGTGAACTTTAATCTAATCTTAAGCACTTAATATGTTATGTTAAGATGAACTAAGACTGATTTGAGCAAGATTATCAACTTTCTAACACAAAATCAAGATTCTATATCCTAAACATCCAAATGCTGACCTACAGATAAGGATCAAATGAGTTTTGACTTTTGCTAACAAGACTAAATATTAAGACTAAACTGAGCTATTAGGTACTAAAGAAACTTGAAACAAGTATAAAGAAATGTAACACACTGGAGGTCTAGTTAATCAGGAATTCCAAACAACCCTTTAACTGTCATTTGTCACATGAACTTCAAAGGTTTCAATGATTTTGAGTCTAAACTAGATTCCATACATTATATTATGACATAAAACCATTTAAGATAAAACTTCAAGAACACAGTTAAGAACACATACTTGTCAAATTTGCATTTTAACCGAAGTAATTTCCAATTTTAGCAAAATGAATCTTATGAACAAACTGCTTTTATAAAGTTATAATAATACTAAACAACAACAGAGGAACATGAAAACATAAGATTTAAAGCATAAGAAGTAGAAACCAAGAACTTGTAAAATTGGTAAAATGGAACTTACATGTGATCAAGGTGAAAAATGAGTACCAAGGTCCAAACTACTCCTAGCTTGGTGTCAACAAGCTAGAACCGTAAAACCATCCAAATTTTAGCTTCTACACCCCAGAACCGCTTATTCAACCACAGTTGATTTATTGACTTTTCTTTTTGATTTTTAGAACTTTTCTTTTCTGAATTTAAAAGCTAACATTGTTTTAATGAATCTAATAGCCTTACAGCTTTTGTCAAGAGCTTAAGAAAGCTATAAAAACCTTAAAACAACTATATAACAGAAAATTAAAATGACTTGAGAATTTAAAGAGAATAAAGCAAAACATGAAAATTAAAAGATACTTGAATTTAAACTGAAAATTAAGTTCCATTACACTAATTTGAGAAAGGTAACAACATTAAAACATTAAATGACAAGTAATTAAAGAAAACAAGAAAAACTATCACTACGTGACCTAGGCTAATCCAAAGGTGGGTATTCCTCCTCTCTTCTTCTTTTATACCCAATCACCTTCTCTCTCACTTCTGAGGAAATCCCACCAATCCTAGCCATTGGATGGCTTGAAAATAATCCCAACCGTTTAAATGGTGTTTTGGCGCCAAATTCTCTTTGTCCATGGGTTGAGTGAGAGGTTAGGAAGCAATAAATGATGTTTGGATGTTTATAAGGTGGAGGGACATGAGAGTGGATTTGAGGAGGGGGGATGGGTTTCCGGTTTAATGGCAAGGTGTAGAGATGAGACTTTTTGCGGGTTGAGACTTTGACCGAGATGTATTAATAATAGGGGGTTCACAATTGATTTTGGACAGGGTCCAAGGTGTGTGAAAGGTCCAAAATGGGTTTAAAGGTTTTAAACTTCAAGGACTATAGTTGTATAATTCGAAACTTGAGGGCCTAAACTGCCAACATCTCAAAGTTCCTTTAAGGGACCAAACGCCATAACATAATTACATAAGGACCAAAGTTGTATATTTATTGTATTTTTAAACTTTAAGGACCTTAAATGTAATTTTTGGATTTTGAGGGACTAAATTTGTAAATTTCAAAAAGTTTATCAAAATTGTTCCAAATTTTCAATCATGCATAGTACAAGGGTATTATTTGTAAAATTCCAAGTTTAGAATACCCAGTGGACCATTTTTGCCAATTTTGTAACTTGAGGGGTAAAAATTGCCATTTTGTGTAAACTTTTATCCATGGATGTTTTGTGAACATTTTTGATTTCCCAAGGACTTAAGTTGACTTTTCATTCATTTTGAAACTTTTAGGGACTAGTTTTGACATTTTGTGTAACTCAGGACTGAAAACGACAATTGTTTTGAAATTGATCATTTTTCACTTGTTTTTCAATCTTTTGTACCTGAATCACATAAAACACATTTTTATGAATTTGTATCATTTTGAGAGTCATTTGTGTGTTTTTGGTTGTTTTGTGGGTTTAAACAGTATAAAATATATGTGTATTTAGACACATATCACTAAGCGTGGAGTAGATGGTTCTCTTTAGAGCCCATCGAAGGTACTTGTGGCTTTTTTCTCCCACAAAATTGTTTCACCCCATATTTGTCTAACAATAATTAGAGATGTTGAGTTTTTGACGATAGTTAGTTCTTTATTCTTCTTTAGAGAATCCTTGCCCATGAGAATTGGGTACACATCAAGGTAATCGCTGTCAAGGCGGTGTAATAGACAATCATTCCTCGATAGTTTGTCGCTATTGTTTCTATTGTTATAAAAATAGGATTCGAGTTTGGCACAAAAGTTAACATGAAATAAAGCCTAAATGTATTAAAGTTGAAAAATCCAAAGCCATAAAAGTTTTCTATGTCCCACGAAATTCCCCGTTGTCATGGACTTCTAAAAAGGTTGAGGAAAATCCAAAGTCATAATAAGACTTCTTATAAAACGGTAATCCCGCGAGTTAGTGGTTGAAAGACCAAGGGCCTAAATTGCAAAATGCAAGTGTGTATTGAAATAAGTGTTAAGCCAAACTTTGAATCCGGAGTTATTTCCCTAAATCGTATGTAAATTAGGACCTTGATGTGGACCTCATTCTTGTGTGCAACGTTTTCGAGGAAGATCGATAACTAATTAGCTTAATTTAACTTCATATCTTTATCGAATAAATCTTATCAAAACGAGAATTTGAAGAAATTCATTTCTCACAAAAATAAAAAAATCTAGAGGAAAATAGGAAAATGGGAGCAAAAGGTAATTATACAAGTAACTTCCATGGGTAGTGTTAGCATCTAGAGTCATATTTAACAATGATTTCGATTTTACGCTTAGTTTGGGAACTTGTGAAAAATCAGGGACGATGTATTCTATCCGTATGGTCACTTCACGATGTGTTGTGTTTCCTACTCCGTGATCCTAAAATGTCTTTTGAAAAATGTTGGAGTTATTGATCGACATGAAAGTTCAACAAACCGTCACTCAATTGGAATGCTTAAACGTAATATCTATATGAGAAATGAAAGGTAAATGGGCGCTTTAGAAATAAGGGGTTTCTTAATCTCTCTTGAGGAATCTTTGCTACTTTTCATAGGTTTAGTAGAAAGAGATTGAAATCTTTGTTTTTAGAAGCGTGAGTTGATTACATTGCGTGAGGACACGGCAATATTCTCGTCTGGGGTATTTTGGTATATGTGAAAACATATACCTTTTCTTGATCAAAACCGGACTAAAAAGACCAAAAACTAACCCCCTAAAGCCATAAATATTTGTGTTTTTGTGTTTATGTATGTGTAGGTAACGGATATTGCAAAATGGACAAAATTGACAAAAAACGAGCACGAGAATGGAAGGAGCATGAAATTATGGGACTAATGATAATTTTATTTGAAGCATCGAGGCAAGAGTGGGAATAATGCAAGAATAAATGAAGCCCGAACGAAGAATTAATTAATTAAAAGAAAAATTGAGCAGCAGAAAAATAAGGCTAAATGAAAATTAAATGCAATATCTAACACAAAAATGGCTTTTGGTCTAGTCGATGAGTGCATGTCTTTCAAGCATTATTTATTATAGCAGGCCCACACTTGCAAATAGAAGCCCACGAAAGAGCAGCCCAGCAGTGTCCAAGCCCAGTCCGAGCCCAACACAAAACAAAGCCCAGCGTTGATCAAATGTTACATGCATGGTCCCAGCGTTTGTTGTGAATGAAATTTCAATATAGTGTTACTTTTGAAGCTAGCCACATGGTACATTTGTATAAATTACATTTGATAATATTGCAACTTGCAAGTGAAGCAGTGAGTGTGGGACTCACGCACCTCAACTTAATTCCAAGGCCAAGCACGTGTGTTTTGCCAGCCATCCATTCTCACGCAGCACCAATAATCTGCTCCAGCCATTCAAGAAGCGCCACGTGGCCATGTATACAAGAATACTATGGAGGAAGGATCGAGAACAAGGATATGCCAATCATTTGTGCCTATATAAATACAGCACCGGATCCAAGACAGAGTCACATTTTATTTTTATTTTTTCACACACTCTTTATTTTTATTTAGTAGTAGTTTGAATGTTTTTATTTAGTGCTTATTGCTTATTGTAGCTTATTTTTAGTAGCTTATTTTCAAAGAGTTATTGTAATTTTTTATTTAATGCAAAGTATGTTTATGGTTTACTTAAGTGCTTATTTCTTCCTTTCATCTCTTTCTTTATTTTCTTTTCTTACCTATTAAGCTATATTAGCTTATTAGCTTATTATAACTTATTTAGGTTTTGCTTTTTGGGTTAGCTTTTTCTATAAGCTTATCCATTAAGCTCTTTTATTTGTTTTTCTTCTATAAAACTTTCTTTTTTTACTTTTCTAAATAGTTTTTATTTCACTTGTTTTATAAAAAGTTTACATTTTTATAAGTTTTAGCTTATTATGTCTTATTATCCCTTCTCTTCTTCATCCTCTAGCTCGATTCAAACAACAAAAGAGATGCATGAGCTTATTAAGCTCGGCTTATTTTACAAATAAGCCTTGACATCTCTTAAGTTTGAGAGCATCTTTTCTATTTTTTAGTTTTTTTGATAGCTTATTAATTAGATTTATTAGTTTTATCAAGTTTTTTCATAAAAAGTTTGCAACTTTTTAAGTTTTTATTGAACAATAAGCTATTTAATAGCTTGTTCATTTAGATCAAGTCCTTAAATATACCCGATTCACGTTTAATCTTCGGATGGAACAACTTAGCTTCGGGTGGACTTAGATCTAATAGTTTTTAGTTATAAAGTTTAAATCTTTTTAATTTTTAGATCACTTTTAGCTTATTTACATTTAGTAGTAGCGCTTATTATTGCTAACCTCTAATAAAGTTCTTGTTTTTCTTTGATTTCTTATCACGATCTACCGCTAAGGCCGGAGCTTAAGGGTCTTTAAGCATTTTTAATACATAAAGTTTGAAACTTTAGTAATTTTTAAGCTTGTTGGTGAATAAAGTTTTAAACTTTACTTACTAATTAGTGGATAAGATTAATAAAGTTGTAAACTTTTGTATTAATTTATGCTTAATTGATCGGGTGGTTTTATTCCTCTCGTTTTATCATCCGGGTTCTACTTTCTTTACTTTTTATATCTTTAGTAGTTATAAATTTTAATATAATAGTTATGCTTATTTTTATTGAATTAATTGATATGTGTTGGTTTGCTATGCTTAGTGAGTAGACTTTTTATATATTTGTTGAGTAGATTATTCCGTGAATTAAGTGTGGTTTTATAAAAGTTAGAAAATATATTGGTTAGTAATTTTAAGTTACTTAGATTGAAATGTTGGTTGTTTAAGCGGGCAAAAGCCGTGAAAATAATTGGGTTTTAATCTAAATATTGATATCTCTTTATGAAAATTATTGTGACAAAATAATTATGTGTAAAAGATATTAATTCATCAATAAAGGACTTAATTGAAATAATAAACCACACTTAATGATCTTGATAATTTGCTTAACAAGTATATCTTTTCATCATATATTTCTTATTCGCTTGCTTAGCATATTTTAGTTCGTTACTTTTAGTTGTTATCTTTTATCATTAACTTTAGTTTATTTACTTGCTACTAGTTTTATTATTGTTTTTGCTTTAACTATTATCATTTTAATCTAAAACCTACAAACTTAAAACGTTTTTAGTTAAATTTGCATAATTGCTTATTTGTGTTTAGCTTTCTTGTTTTACATGCTTAATTGTTTCTTTCTTATTATGTTCCAAAACCCAAAATATTTTTATCCTATTCAAACCACTCGACCTTTAAACAACGAATCGATTTTCCATTACACCCTCGTTGGGAGAACGACCCGGGAGTTCCGTACTTCCGGTAAAAATTATATGTACTAAAATTGAGCAAATCATCTTCCCACTTCCTCTTGTTATCAAATCAACCCCCAGCATTGTCACGAATCACCAAATCCATCAAACTATGAGCCAAAATGATGGTCTTTTGAATATTATCGGGTTTCGAAGAGATCACATCATTCCTAGTAGATGCGGACCATCTCAGGACATAGCAGTGCCAATTCTTGGAAACGACGAGTGTAAGCTGGCATGTCAGTGCCCTTCACTTTGTGAATCCAGAATTCAAGCTCCAACTTCTTTACTTCGTTACAATGGCAATAGTTCTTGATGAGCATTGCCTTGAAATCCTCCTAAGGCATAGCACAAGCCACATCGATACCCACAGATTTAAGGTAGGTGTTTCACCAAGTCAACGCCTCATCCTTCAAGGTAAACGAAGCAAACTTCACTTTCGATTCTTCCTCGCAGCTACAAACCTTAAACACAATCTCCATCTTCTCCAACCAACGCGTCAACACAACAACTCCCTCAGTATCGCCGTATTCAGTAGGCATACAGCTTCGGAACTCCTTGTAACTACACCCACGGTTACTACTAGTAGGCCTAAGAGTTCCAGCCATAGCATTTGGATGATTTGGCTCAGCGAGGATCTCAGCTACACGTTGAGCCACAAGTTGATCGATCAAAGCTTGATCAGTTACAGGAGCCAGTGGAGTAGTAATTTAGACATTCGGATTTTCACCAACCGGATTGGTGTTGCCTTGGTTATTGGTGTTTGGATTATTAGCAAATCGGACAGAAGATCAACCATGTCGGCCGGTAGTGGCAGTAGCAGCAGCTGTTGTCGCTCGTGCATTTCGGGTTGCCCTACGAGTTTGAGCCATTGATCTGGATCACAGAGACATGATAATATTGAGATCAAAATAGAGGACTAACAGCACACGGTAATAGAGGCAATAAATAAGAACACAATATCACACCAACAACCAACAACGATCGGTAAAAACATAGCTCATAACAAAACAAAACTCCATATAACATCTCATAGAACTCAAAACAAAGATTTTTAAGTACAAGCCATACAATGGCGAAAAGTGAAAACAACAACGAGAGAATACGGAAATACATAAAGATAAGGAGTGGTACACAAAAACGCTAGGCCATACTACAACTCATGGTCCGAAACGGATATCTCGGAAAGAACGCTCTAAATCATCCAACCTCCTCCTAATCGCAGCCATCTCAAAACCATCCTCATGACTCCTCCTCAGGAGGTATGCGTCCTGAGACTCTATCTCAGACAGACGCCTCCACATCACCTGATCATACTCTCTAGCAGTCTGAAGGGTCTGGTCTACTGCTCTCACCCGATCATCCATCCTTTGCAGATCTCTCCTCTGGGTGGCAGACCTCTCCTTCAACATGTTCACATCACTCTCAATCTTCCCCAAATGCTCTGATATCAGCCCAGTCAACTGCTCAGTAATACTCTCAAGAGCCTCCTCATGCATGACAAACTGGGTCGCCATCGCACCTAAGTGCTCCACGGTAGGACTAGCGGTGGGAGAGTTGGGATCAGTCCAATCCACCTCTGAATATGGGGAAGCAGGCCCTCACATAGGCTCATCGACATCATCGTCCAACTCCTACTCCTCCAAATCCTCCATAATCCCTTGTGGCTCAGGCTTCACATCTTCTTGAGGCTCCTCCTCAGGGTCATCTTCCCCGTAAGACTCTTCTCCCGAGTCTTCCTCCTCTTAAGGATCTTCCTCGTGAACTTCCTCCTCTAGAGGATCTTCCTCGGGGTCTTCTTCTTCATACGACACAAGAAGTCGACGCCTTCGAGCAGGAGGAGAGTCGAGAGATGAAGGTGGTGATGAATCACTAGGTGCAGAAGACGATGCACAAGGTATCTGAAATGAAGAGGTAGAGGGTGTAAGGGACAGAGGAGAGTGAATAGTAATTAGGAAAGAAGGTAAGGTAGATGAATGTATGGATATGCGTGCAGTGCGGCGAAGTGTCATATGGTGAGGTGTAGCAATCTGTCGTGTGAAACCAGGTGGTGATCGTGCAGGTGAACGTATCATGATAGAAGCAAAAGAACCACGAGCAAATGAAGAAGGGCCCAAAGTAGTCCCATGTGTCAATGGCGGTGCATGTCTTGCCATGACATATGGGTATCTCGGGTCCATCCCCGACATAGGTGAAGCTGGTCGAGAGCCAGCGAAAGGATGTCCTCGGTGATATCGAAAGAAGGCATAGCTGTGACAATGGTGTTTTAACGAGGTCAGTGAATACAAAACGTCTCATACTAATGCAAATCCGAAAAATATCAAATTCTACCAAAAATAAATATATCACAGATATTTAGAAAAAGTAATAGCATTTAAATACCAAATAAGTTTTAACTCGTAAACCTTAGGCTTCAGCTTGGCAAGCAGGCATGCGGCGGTCATTGGATTAATTTTTGAAAAGTGGTTTAGTCTATGTTTTGATAAGTACCTAGTTCTCTATAACCTGGGCTCTTAATACCAATCTGTCACACCCCCAAAATACGGTTTAGCGGAAGACTTTCTAGCATTGGGGTGCTACGGGAAGTGGTACACGAGAACAAGTATAGCTAAGTAGAATAGCTCATCCGTAATATAAAAACATTGTCAAAGATAGTAATTAAGTTTTACATTTATTCAAAGTACGAGAGTAAGCCCATTAAAAGAAATTCATAAAAGCGGTCCAAATTAAACATCAGAGTCGAACTAATCCATGACCATGACAATGCCTCCAAGCACCTCCCAAAACAACTACCCAAGCCTAAACACATCAAATACCTAAGAAAGACATGTTAAAGAGGTCAGCAAAAAGCTGGTGAGTTCATAGGTTTAAGTAAATAACATAGTAAATGGACCAAATAGTGAAAATATCTTATTACGCAAGTAAGTCATAAAACAAACAATCATCATATCCAAAACCCAAAACCAAACAAAGATGTTATACGTCATGGCAAATTTTGCGACCACAAATCCAGGTGCCACCCTGGCAATTCGGGCAAAAAAGTCCAAGACGGGGCGGTCAACCACGATAGATCTACCTACAACATGAATAAAAGACCAAAAAATTGGCAAGATATAGTGAGGCTAAACCTAGCCTAGACTTCATAATAAGTGCAAACAAAGCATAGTTTTATAAAAAAAGGTCCAGTCAAACAAGAGCATGCTTCTCACCCCAAGAATTAATAAATGAGTGCAAATAAAAGTGGGGCTATGAAACTCACCTTAGTCCAGCAAAATGCACAAGAACCAACAGGAACAAGAGGTGTATCGACTATCAGAAATCAGCAACTGCTAACTCGGCACGACCTAAAACCATAGACTTGCTTAGATTATGACTCCATTCAATAGTTCCCAATCCCAAATATAATCCAGTTTTTATTTCTAAAAACTCTTTCTCAAAACAGTTTTCTAGTGTTTGGTATCCGCGTGTATGTGGTGTCGACTCAACAAGATTCATGTATACTCACGCTACTCAAGTACTCAACAAAGAAAGATCACAAAAAATCTATGTGTCAAGTCGTAGTCTAATAAGTCTCTTGAATATATAGTCAAAACTTATCGAATTCGTCAATTCGATAAACCTTACGATATATTCGCCTTACTTATTATTCTGAAACTATACCATGTCCTAGGGTGTCGTAGGATAAGTGGTTATTACTAAACTTTTTCGACATAACTAACGAGGTCTCACTTGATTTGTCAACCCAATAAGTTCATTAGTTAAGTAAGTCAAGTTTATTAACTCCAAATATCCGTGACAAGCAATAAAATGATATTCAATTAATGTTCATGGCATTTCTATTTTTGCATGACCTCGAAACATTAAGTAACTCCTTTGATATTTATTACATTCCTCTTTTTGTGTTTTGTTATAAAAGAGTTTATAACAAGTATTATATGCTTGTTTCTATTAAGAAAACCATTTATTATTTATTGTTTACGTTATCGTTATAGTTTTAGTTTCTTAAGTTACTATTTGTTTCGAGTCACAAGTCCGAGTCATAACTTCTCGACATATCAAATTGTATCAAGTCCAATAGCCAAATAAAGTCCATGTTACGGCCTTGTCGGGGTCAAAGAAGACTAAAAAGTCAACATGACACCAACTTGGCGCAAAGTTCACAAGTATATTATAAGTCAACAACGTCAAGTCCCAATATTACAACTTCAACTTCACGTGGTCGTCTACGACTCACGTCTAACCTATCCTCCATCATGACTTAAAGAAATCCCATTTCAAGTCAAAAAATACCTACCAAGTTTAGTCACGCCCTTTCGGTCTCGACTCCTATTACCATGTCCAACTCAACAACAACAACTACAATATATCAACCTCCAACAAAAATTGTCGAGACCTCGAGGGTCTCGACCCACAATCTCCTAGACAACTAACAAACCAAGCGCCCTTCGAGGGCTTTTCCCCATTCGACAACACCAAAACCAAACCCATTTTCAACTTCCAAATACCAAGTTAACTTCACCAAATGGGTTTTCATCCGAAACCCGAAACAATAAGAATAACAACAAGATAAATAACATCAAAACTCAAGAATCAAACAAGCAAAATGAGCCCTCACTAAGAGCCAAGGCTCTCGGCTTGGCTGCTGTGACAATTTTTACTATTCATCTCGGGAATTTACTATTCATTGGTTACTATTCATCATTTTTGAAGTCGATTTGATATTTTGAGAGGTTATTTCAAAATTTTACTATTCACAAAACACTATTCATTCCCGGAGAAAAATTTATATTCACGATTATTATTCATTAGTTTTGTAAACTAGGTTTACGAGTATCGAATTCGCGTAACCGTGAGGGTTAAGCTTGCGTATTCTTATAATATCATCAAGGATATTTCATATAGACTAATATTAGTCTACATATCATCAGTAACATCATCTGCATATTAGCTCATGCATGGGTTTGCATATTTTCTTAACGTATATTTATTTATTAAATAAACGTTATAGCACGAGTTTTATACATGAACAATGTACCCGATACTCCTAATTAAAACTGCTTGCTAAAATATCTAGATATTTAAGCTAGATATTTTCAAATCCATGGAAATTACCATTTTACCCTTTTCCTTTATTTACCAAAATGCCATTGCACCAAAATTACCAAACTACCCTTTTCTTACTATAAACAGGAATCACTAGCTTTTTTTTCTTTCTCTCATCCTTGTGGAGCTCGACATTTTCAAGAACAAGAAGAAGTTCATCATTTTTTTTCAAGATCAAGTATTATTTAGATCCTATTAGTGTTCTAGTAAGGTTTAGGATTAAACCTTGAAGTTTAACTAAGTTTTCTATCATCAATCCTCATAATCATCACAAGTAAGCTACTAACTATTTTCATAAATTTACTTGCTTATTATTGAGTTATTTGATGTATTATTTTGAGATATGCAAGTATTCATATGTATTAATACCACTTTTTACTTGTTTTTATACTTATTATGGATTTAAAATATACTATTAGTGTTCTTATGAAACCTATCAATTTTGGTGAAGTCTAGGAACCCATGACACCCTAAGAAGGTGTATGGTAGGTTTAGAATAGCTTCGGTGTTGACTGAAATGGTTTAGAACAAGTTTCAAACTAGAAAAGTCATTTTCGACGAAAAATAATTATTGGCTGTAACGTTTTGGAAATTCTGGAAACATCAATAGGTCAGGGGATATTTTAGTTTATATTTTCAGAAAATAGATTTAAAAACGAAACTGTGGTCGCTTGAATTGATTAAAACGGCTTTATAACGAAAAAGTTATGCTAATTCTAAGTTTAGCGACGAAAACTATTTTCTGAAATAGTACTTGCTGTCAAGGGTTTTTCTAAGGTCAAAAACGAGTATTTCATGTAAACTAGAAGAGACTACTTATCAAAAATATATTAGTATATACTAACACAAATCCGAGGATATATAGAACGTAGAAATCCGACCTATAACGATTAAGTTACACGCGTTTGAAATATGACTATCGTAACTATTTTCACAAGTATTAACACACATATTTTCTTCTAGACCAAAATGGTTATTGCAAGTGACCATGTTTGGAACCGTTTTTCCTATCGATAGAGTACTTTTGAGAAAATAATGTCTATAAGTAAAAGTGAGTTCACCTAGCCTATTTTCCAAAATGTTCAACCGTTCGTCAAACGAAGTTATAACGAATAATATACGATCACTCAAACTTTTCCGAAAATTACTCATAAACTATATTTTCTTGATCTATCACTTAATGACTATCATAGGAAGTTGTTTCAACGTAAATACTTGTAAAGTATTTTATAACTTGACAATATGACACAAACGTATATTTCGACGATACACTTCATTTTCAAAAATGTACAAGTGGTATGGATATCATATGAGTTTGCATGCACAACATTATTTCATGACTTATATTAGATCATATCAGTCATAATAGGTTGCAGTTATAGATTGCACCTCATTTCAGTGTATCCACTTTTGTCATCATAATCATTGCATCAGGTGAGTTTCATAGCCCCTACTCTTATACGTTTTGAATAACTTTTGGGGGAGATACATGCTCAACTATTTTCATCTACTTTCATAAGTACTCTAAACTTTTAAGGACTACCGTGAGTTTCATGGCCCCTATTTTCAATTGTTTTGTACTATTTTTGGGGGAGATACATGCTACAACTTTTATCATGAACATAATTATTTCAAAACCGAATGTTGTACTATATCTATCGTTCTTGATTGTGTGCTATTGTTCTACGTCGAGTTATGTGCTATATCAGTTGACTACTGATACATTGAGTCATGTACTATTGATTATGTGCTATTGTTCTACGTTGATTTATGTGCTATATCAGTTGACTACTGATACGTCGAGTCGTGTACTATTGTTCTACGTCGAATTATGTGTTATATCAATTGACTATTGATACATTAAGTTATGTACTATTATGTGAACTCATTTGACAACGTGTGCTTGAACATAAACTATAACATTTTGAGTAATGGGTTGTAAACACACAAGTTGCAATTGTTGTATAGGCGGAACTTGGAACTGAGTGGATTTGCAATGCCTTTGCTGCATGAACTTTCTTTAAAGGTTTTTCATGATAACACGAACTTTATGAACTCACTCAACCTTTGTGTTGACACTTTTAGCATGTTTTATCTCAGGTATCTAAGACATACACTTCATGGCATGCATAAGGACTTATCATAGAGTCGCGATTACGACGCGTCTCACTTGTATATTATGGCACTTTAAAACATCGTTTGGTTTGTAACAAACTTATTTCCGCAAATGTTGACTACCTTTTGGGACCTATCTTTTATAAACTTTGAATGTTTTAATATATCAAACGATGTGCTTTTAAAACGACACTTTAGGTCGTTCAATATAACTGTAATTGTGATGCTATGGCAGTCATCCCCCAGGAACTCCATTCCGCTACAAAACAAGTATTTTGGCGGTGTGACAGATTGGTATCAGAGCTAGAGTTATACAGAACTAGGTTGTATCATTGACCCTAGACTATAACTACATCATCATAGCATCTCATCATATCATTATAAGTGCATACTCATTATACATGCGGTTTTATACGCACATTATGCGAGTTATTTTCATTCATTTCACATAGATGTCTTCAGATACCCATTCCGTTATCCTTTCTTCAGACTCCAACGTGGAGGATACCTTGACATCCCCTGTTAGGTCACCATGTTTGTAACACAAGCATCAATATGACGAAATAGAGAAGAGATGAAGGCGGATGAACACAACACACACTTACGCGTAGGAATGAGAGAAAAGTTATGCTTAAGATAAATGTGAAAGTGAACAACCAACCTTCAAGAGAAGGTTTACAAGATTATTTATAGGAGGGAACTAGGGCAACACACCAAGTTCCCATCCTTTTCTTATTGGGCTTTGGATAGGATCATGGGCTTTCTACATGAGCCTAGCCTTGATTACTAACATAAAAGCCATAATTAAGCTAACTATTACATATTAATTACTAACACTTGAATTCTAGTTTAGGAGTGATTCCAACAATCCCCCCCTAAGTGTTAGTGATTGATGATTTGATCTTTAAACGTTGTAGGTGCTGATGTAATAGTAGCTTTGACGTCTTCTGACATTCTTTTTTCTTGTGAGAAGAAGTGCCTTGATTCGAACAATCTCCCCAGTGTAGGGAAATTGTTTCCTTTGAAGTATTCTGCTTTGACGTCATGATTATCTTTGTTCTTTGATCTTGGTTCTTTGTGATGGTAGTGATAGTATCTTGTGGTTATCTACATCAGGTCCGCTTCGTTGCTCCAGTGTCTCCACGTCTTTTTCCAGCATGCTCACACGCTCTTTAATGTTGGATTTTAGTACTGATGTAGTTCTCTTAGTCTTTAAACTTTGTAGATTCTTTGACTTTGACAAAGAATCATTCTGTCTTTGTGTTGCTTTTTGAGAGAACTTCAATTAGTGTCATTGTTGGTATGAGCATGTGAATAATCTGCACGATCTTTTCCATCCGCAAGCATCCATAAGAAGAAAACATAAAAAATGGGTTAGAAATAATCCAGCGCTTACAATTTTAAACTTCGAGAGTGTTAACAGCATAGTGTGAAAACACAATTCTAATTCTGACAAAGGTCGTTCTGAACCGGAGTCCCACAAGTGAGATAACGCGATGTACCGAAGTACACCTACTGTTCGAGATGAGCGCTGAGGTACAATGAAGCATCTCCCCACGACTGTAGACCGTTTGAGACATACTAAGCGTAATCCACGGGGATTTACCGAAGTGACCTGCTGTCAGGGCTGTTTTATGATGACCCTGGCAGGAGTTTCCATCCACTCATTGAAGATCATAATTGTGAACCTCTCATAAATGTTCTAAACAGATTTCTAAGATTTGCGTAGGACTCTATAATGTATCACTTGCGTCCTTATTTTTGAACGACAAGTGATGAAATGTCAAGTGTAACTAAGAGATCTTTTGATGAATCTCGTGGCTCTAGACTCAATAGTGCGCTTAACTTTTCCTAAGCGGAGACTAGGGAGAGGGTCTCCTTCTTCAATACCAGCAATCTCTAAGAGAAAGCTGATAGTTTACGCAGGGTTCCCTGTGAGATTGAAACAAGCTTCTGTTAAGAGAAACTTGAGTGGCTAAGAAGGTTTAGTGCGTGCGTCACTAGGTCCATGACGACTTTGATCTTCAATACCGGTGTCATCAAGTGACAACCAGTAGCATATGAATTGAACCCGGTGTCTGCCCTAAGTTGAATAATCTGAAGGACTATTTCTTTTCACCATTTTCTTTACTTTTCTTTTTAATTCTTCAACTCCTTCTTTCTCCGACTCTCATTTTCTCCTTTTTATAATCATACCTAAGGACTTCTAATTCTAACTATTGGTGGTGTCCTTGGGTAGATCCCTCCGGCTCTGGCGGATCACAGGACGGTTATTCCTAACCTTAGTCACCTTATAACTCCATGACTAACCTATGTTGCCATAAAACCATTTTCATGAAAATCTCTCAAAGTGGTTATGAGTAAAAACATTTAATACCACTGTTGAGAGTTTAAGACTTTGCAGAAATACTCCCCCTCCACACGTGCTTAAGTATTTTAACAGAAATCTGCATGGTGAGAGAAGAGCACGCACTTTTGAATTAATCAACTCAAGATAGACAATCCCTCGCGAGACACGCTTACATTGCATAGTTAAAGAGTTACATTGTCAGCTTTTAGGTGACAACTAGCTCTAATAACTACCTTGAAGGTGTGGACAAACCTCGAAAGGTTGTCAAACCCGTCAAAGTTCATGTCTATCAAGAGTTTCTCGAATGGTACATTCTACTAAGACAAGTCCTTTGCGAGACACGTTTACATCACTAGCAAACTAGCTTGAAATTATTACCCGTCCCGGACAAGTCTTTTCGAGTTACTAACATTTAAGATCTCGTCAATTCATTGGTTAAGTCTTTTTAGCATGACGATTCATTTGCAATTTACAACATATTTCTTATCACATAATTTTTCTCCCCTTCAAAAATGACATATAAATGTTATTTTTGATGAAATTTTTATATCGAATATGTCCATTTCGAGTTTTGCGGGAGGATTACAACAAAGAACAATTTGTGAACAAAGTTTTTAAATCAAATACTCCCCCTCAACAGGTGATGTTAACTTTTGAGGTTTTGAAAATTATAAGGGGAAGTACTTTTTCTTTTGAGCAAAACTTTGAAAATGCAAGTTTTGATTAGTTTTACTCAAAATTAAGAAGCTTTCGCTCCTTTTATAGGATTTTGGCACTGATGCGTACCACAGGGTCCTTTCATTACAAGAACGGGTTGTACACTGTTATGTGTGCACAAGCCAGTGTCAGATAACAATCATACATCCAAATGATAAGATAAAGAAACAAATCAAGGGTTACCAGGAGAATCAGGTAGTCTAGAAATATCTCCGGGAATGCGTTCTGGACATTGATAGCCTGTGAGAGATATGCTTTGTTGGGAATTATATTTAAGTTGATAAGACAAAATACATGAAAGATGAAGGACTATTGAAGACAAAGAAAGACAAGGGACCTACTTGGCAAAGAAGTATTTATTATCTAGTCCTTTGTAGTCATTTGTAACCCTAGTATCTCTATTATATAAAGAGATATAGGGAATTAGGTTTATGTGTGTCAAACAATGTAAACATCAGACAAAGGTGTGTGTGTGTCTAGGGCGTGATTTTATGAACGCCTAGACTATAGTGTTAGTCGACTAGTTGGTCAGCCTCAAGGATCATTGATCCCTGTTAGATTGTAACCGTCTTAGAGTTGATCATCTAGGATTGGGGCTGTAGATGTGTTTTGTAGAACACATGATGATGACGAAGAAACTTTAATAATAACAATGATAGTTTGATTTATTCTGCTGTGCATATATATATTGTTCATTGTTATTTGTGCTTTATTGATAATCCAAGATAAGGTCTAAACAACCTAGAGCATCGATTCTAACATGTGGTATCAGAGCGGGTTGCTCTTGATATCTGGGATTTTGCAAGGTTTCTTGAAGAAGAAGAAAAATTCGCAACTGGTTCAATTTTCATAATGCTTCTGCAGGTCAGTTTTCAAGAGGCTATAACTTTTTTGTTAACTGTTGGATCGGGCTGTAATTTTGGCTGGAGCTTCTCTATATACCCATCTAACTTTGCACCGGAGGGATCTTTCTTTTGAGGTCTGAGTCAAAAGTTATTCGTCGTTGAAAACTGCTGCAGAACCATATTTGTAAGTCGAATTTTTAGGCTTTTTATTATATTTAACTTCAATAAATTCATGTTTACTTGCATTAATTGACTATGGAAGTTGGATATAATTATTTGGAGTCAATAAATTCATGAAAGAAACCAGATTTGATTGATGTTTTAGGGTTTTTCTAGAAAATTGGTTTTTAGGGTTTTCAAAGTAATCAATGGTGCATTTATCTTAAACCCTAGACATTTTCTCTCAACGACATAAACCCTAAGCATGAATTAGTTTCATTCTGAGAACAACATGGGATCAAAACCACAGCAGAAGTATTGATGTTTTACTAATATTAAAGTTGGTGACAAGGAATGAAAACGCAGGTTTGATGACAGATTAGTGATGAATTTGGGACTAATACAAGGGTTGCTAAAAGTTTAGGAGGAAGGAGAAATTTACTGATAATTCTCTCAATCTTTGTTGGCTTCAGTTGTTTGTGTTAATGTTACATTACAGAAACCAATTACAACTGCTACTGTCTTCATGTTTATGTTGCTACTTTTGACTAATCTGCTGCTAGTGTCTTTGATAATCTACTGCTACTTCTTCGTTAAAACTGCAAAGTTCGTTACCACTGCTTTTGATAGATTGTATCCACTGCTACAAGGTTTTTAACCACTGCTAATGTTCGATGGTTACCACTACTAGTACACGATTCGGTTTCCACTGCTGCGCGCTTAAGCGTTTCCACTGCCTTCGTTAAAGTTACCACTGCTACGCTTGGTTTCTTGTGTTGTGCTTTATTCAGATTGCAATACATTTATACTACTGGTCCTTCAAAAACGAGTTTGTACTGCTACTTATCCTATTAGTAGTACTGCGAATGAAATTGTTGTTCAAACTTGTAGCTGAATGAGGTAATATTTCATTGGTCAAGATTAGATAATGGGACAGTGGAGGTAAAAATATTTTATACATGCTATATTAATCATGGGATGTACGTATATATATACCTTAGACGCAAGGTGGTACTGATGTATATGGTCAGTGAATCTTTGGAGTTTGGACGTTGGTATTTATGGTTCTCATTCTATGGTTTTTATGCTTCTCGTAATAAATTGATTGGTTTGCAATAATAGTGGGACGGTGGTTATGAGTATTCATACTTTTGATATTATGATTAGTATAATATTCTAGTATGATAGAGGTGTTTGTTGGTATCCTTCACTATATCAACTTAAGACAATTATAATGTAACTTTTAAGCTATCAGGTCTCGAAGAGTTGATCATTAGTGTGGATTCAGAAGCACAAGATTGGTTCGAAGTTGTTATTGGTAGTTTAGTAAGAGTTGTGATTCAAACTGTTTTATTTGATATCGGATACCGCACACACTTGATTTGTATTGGATTTGAGGGGAAGTCGATTTAGTTTTCGGCTTGATTGGTTAACGACACACACTGTTTGGATTTTGGTTTTTGTTCTTAACAGGTTCATGGCTCATTCTTATTGTCACAGTTGATTACGAAGAAAGGCGTTTATCACCTATTTGAAGATGAAGTGGAATTATTTGGGTTTGTGTTTTATTATATCTTAAAGTGGCTGTTTACACTTTTAAGATAACTTGTTTGTGCGTTCATGTGACAAAGAATTGACAAAACACTTGAAGGAGTTACGTTATTGTGCTCAGTGATTATTGTCAAGGGATTGCGGTCTCTCTATACACCATGATTGGGTATACGTTCGATGTCATCTTTAGTGCGAGATATAAGACACAGGTTTGGGTTGTTCTACTTCAGCATCAAGTTGGTTATACTTGGTTTTCTTCATCAGTAATTATTACATAAAGCCTACATTCTTCAAATGGTTAACATATGGGTTTCAGGGGAAGCTTAATGTTAAAATGTTTAACCATTTGCATGCATTATTCGAGGTGAAGGTTTTTACAACTGCTAGTTGTTATTACTACTGCTGATTTTGATTTCTACTGTTTCAAGTTCATTTTTAGATGCGGAAAACTTAATGGTGGGTAATTTGAAACATTGGAAGGATGGATTGGACGTATGATATTGATTCGTAGTTGTGAAGATCAAGGTTGCTCACTTATGACCCCTAATTGAAGATGACAAAAAGGGGAAGAATGATTGCAACTTGAAGATCCTTGGTGATATTGCATGTTTAAGGGGAAGTGTGTTTATCTTTCATGACATATTTGTTCGTGCTTATTTGGTTTTGTCATTATCAACTAGGGGAAGATTGTTGGGAATTATATTTAAGTTGATAAGACAAAATACATGAAAGATGAAGGACTATTGAAGACAAAGAAAGACAAGGGACCTACTTGGCAAAGAAGTATTTATTATCTAGTCCCTTGTAGTCATTTGTAACCCTAGTATCTCTATTATATAAAGAGATATAGGGAATTAGGTTTATGTGTGTCAAACAATGTAAACATCAGACAAAGGTGTGTATGTGTCTAGGGTGTGAGTTTATGAACGCCTAGACTATAGTGTTAGTCGACTAGTTGGTCAGCCTCAAGGATCATTGATCCCTGTTAGATTGTAACCGTCTTAGAGTTGATCATCTAGGATTGGGGCTGTAGATGTGTTTTGTAGAACACATGATGATGACGAAGAAACTTTAATAATAACAATGATAGTTTGATTTATTCCGCTGTGCATATATATATTGTTCATTGTTATTTGTAGTTTATTGATAATCCTAGATAAGGTCTAAACAACCTAGAGCATCGATTCTAACATGCTTGGACGACCACCTACGAAACTCTCTAAAGTTCTGAACTGATCCTTTATGAACAACCTTTCATCAATTTGAGTGATTATCCTCTTAACATCCCTTCTCTCCCTCAAATTTCATCGCTTTAGTGACCCGATGCCTTCATGAATCTCTTTCAATCTGTATGCTAGCCCGTCCCTAACTTTCTTCAATGTGTGATCCCCAAACTTATGAAGCTCTTTGCACGCCATGAAGCAGTTGTGGTGCAGTTCACTTATGTAGACTACCCCAAACGGTTTCTTGATAATAGTGTACTGAGCAAGTCGGTTTATGTCAGGAAGGTGTAGCTCAGGTTTGGTGAGATTGACCCGCTTTTGATAAGATTCAACTGTGACAACCCGTACTTTCAGGTCATTTCTCGACACGATTCATGTCTCATTATTTCAACATTTATAGTAAACTTGGTTTACTTATTTCAAATTCGCGTAACCTTGAAGGTTTAGCGGCGAATTCATGATCATAACATCACGAATATTTCATATGGACTATGATTAGTCTACATTTCATTGACATCATGTGCATCTCATTAGTTCATCCATGACATTTCATTTCACCTTCAACGCGAAATTTTTATATTTAATAATCTTTATCGCGTGAGTTATTATTTTAACATTTAACCCGTTACTTTCAAAAAATGATCCCGGGGTATTTTTAAACTTACATTTAGTTCATAAAAACTATATTTTTAGTTTTCCTAATGTTTTAAATTTATTTGGTACTTAAATCGTTAAAGTTTAATTATTACGTCGTTTTCTTAAAAATTGTACGATAATTATTTTATCACTCAATTTTTCACAAGTAATGTATTTTTACAATTTTTATCATCTCATTACATTCTATTTTAACCTAATAAAAACTTACTTGCACCAAAATTCCACCATTTACCTTACAAGATTTATTTAACTTACATTTTTCTTTACAAATAATACAAGTTTACATTTTAAAAAAAAAAAAAAATTATATATCTTGTGGACAAAGCCCCCAAAAACCGGCCACTAGGGGGGATTGGCAATTAAGACTTGGTGAAAATTTTCCTTGACAAGTTTATATTTATACTCCATTCAATCTTTCATTTATTTCATTCATGCATCTCATTTTCTTCAAGTCAAGTAAAAAGTTCTTTTCTTCTCTCTTACTCATCCATCAAAACCGGTTCTACATTCAAGAGAAACAAGGGATCAAAGATTTTTATCAAGTTCAAGTGTTTATCAATCTAGTTTATACTCTTTATTAGGTTTTGAAATAAAAACCAAGAGTATTTAGGCTTAACCTTGTTACTTGCACCTCACCATAATACTTGTAAGCATGTTTCCTTCATTTTTCATGTTTCTTTATCATCTCATATTCATCTTTTCATTTTTGGTACAAACATGCAAGACATATGTTGTTTATACCATTTTATATGATTTTAGAGTTTATATATATATTTGGTCATCCTATAAATATTCCCTTGGTATTCTTTGGTCTTGATGATGATTAGGAACCCATGACACCCTAAGAAGGTGTATGGTAGGATTAGAATAGCTTTGGAGTTGATTTGAAGGGATTGGAATAGGTTTAGTACGAGAAAAACTATTTTCGACAAGTATATAAAGTGGTCTGATCTTATTTTGTTTTTCTGGAAAATCCGACAGTAGGCACGAATTTTTGGCCTAGATAATTAGAAAATATACTTTAAAACGAATCCGTGGCCGCTTGAACGGATTAAACCGGAGTTATAACGAAGAAGTTATGAATTTTTCAAGTTTGACGACGATATATACATTTTCTGAAAATTTCAGCATACTATTTTTATTTTGTACGAGTCAAAAACGAGCCTTAAGCTTCATAAATTATTTCGACTTATCAAAAATATATTAGTACACTTTGATACGAAGCTGAGGACATATAATACGTAGAAAACGGATTTGAAACAACTAAGATATACACGTTTTCATAAACTTGCCGTAATTATTATTTTTAGAAAAACTATATTATTTTTACGAGATAAGTGTTACGGTAACTAAAATCACCATCTTTAACCCTTATTATATTTATGTTCGAGACCTTTTGGACGAAAACTCCTGAACTGAAACTTTTAGATATCGATACAAACTTTCCAAAACAGTCGAGTTCGTTCTCTAACGATCGACGTACACTGTTTTACGACTAGTTTTCCAGAGCCATTTTTGTTAATTTCATGAAAATTCCGACGACATTGTTTTACGACGAAAAGTGAAAATTTCACCATGAATCATTATAAAATCATTGTAGGATGACAATTTGACGTAAATACTTGTAAAGTGATTTAAGAACGGTCAAGACGTCAAAGAAAGTATTTTTCGACGATAAATAATATTTTTCAAAACTCACAAATGGTATAAATAACATACGAAATGCATGCATAACATTACATTGCAACTCATTACATGCCATATCATTCATAATAGGTCAAGATTTGCGTATCACATTACATCTCGGTGTACTCACTTTTGTCTTCGCATCATTGACCAAGTGAGTTTTCATAGCCCCACTTTTAATTGTTTTTATACAACTTTTGGGGGAGATACATGCTCAAACTGTTTTCATTTACTTTCACAAGTACTTTAACTTTTATAAGGATTACTGTGAGTTTCATGGCCCCTACTTTTACTTGTTTTCATAACTGTTTTGGGGGAGATACATGCTCGACTATTTTTATTACATTCACGACTATTTGCAAATCATATGTTTAGCCGAACTGAATGCTAGTCATACGAAGTAACATTATTGCCATACTTAGAATTTCTATTTCATATATATTCATTGGTCTAACGGTCTTGGTATATTCATTGAGCTAACGGTCTTGGTATACATTCATTGGTCTAACGGTCTTGGTATATTCATTGGTCTAACGGTCTTGGTATATTCATTGAGCTAACGGTCTTGGTATACGATTATGGACTAACGGTCTTGGAACGATTTGAACATTAACTCTACATATTCTGGCAGTGGGTTGTGAACACACAGGTTGCAAGTTTTGTATGGGCGGGACTTGGAACTGAGTGGATTCACAATGCCTTTGCTGCATAAACGATTTCGATACATTGAGCCATGCACTATTATGTGAATTCATTTGACATCATGCACTTGAACATAAACTATGCATATTCTGGCAGTGGGTTGTGAACACACAGGTTGCAAGTTTTGTATGGGCGGGACTTGGAACTGAGTGGATTTACAATGCCTTTGCTACATAAACGATTTTGAAAGGCTTTACATTTCAACACAAACTCTATGAACTCACTCAACCTTTGTGTTGACACTTTTAGCATGTTTTATCTCAGGTATCTAAGGCATTCACTTCATGGCATGCATTTGGACACATCATGGAGTCGTGGTGACGACGCGTCTCACTTGGGTTTTACGTACTTTAAAACATCGTTTGAATTGTAACAAACTTATTTCCGCACAAGTTGATTTTCATTTGGGACCTACTTTGTAAACTCTGATTGTTTTATTAAATCAAACGATGTATTTTCCAAACGACACTTTAGGTCGATCAATATAACTGTGATTGTGATGCTATGACAGTCAATCCCCAGGAATTCCATTCCGCTGCAAAACAGGTAATTTGGGGGTGTGACATCAACAGCAAGCTGAATGTCATCTACACGTTTTGGATCACTATGCTTCTAATGAAGATTAATAATGACTTGATGTACTCGCGTTGGATAGTTGTTGAGAAATGTCACATTCGACCTTGCACCTTAGCGAGATACATAACTTCAATGTCATTTAGCGGCAGTCTTGGAAAATCCGCTTCACAGAAGTCATAGTCCTCTTCGTCTTGTCGTTTGACCACAATGTTCTTGAGGAATGTGTAGTCCCACTTCGACGACAGGATTACATGCATAATTGCAATGATCCGTTTGTCACTAAACACTTCCTTGTTAGATTTAAGAACTTGGCAGCTTTTGTAGAAGATTCTTCGACGTTAAGGCCAATGATGAATCCCATACATTGCATCAAGGTCATACTTTTCCACTTTGGCAGCAAACATATGTGAGGCTTCTTCCTCGATAGCTGGATTGTTAGAATAGATTGCAGCTGGGAAAGCAAATGTAAGTGGTGTAGCGTACTTTCTTGAAACATCGCTACCGTGTAGAAGAAACTCGAGGTCATTGTTAAAGAAGTAACGGTGTGGAATTTGACGTTGATCCGGTCGGCCAATTGTTGGTAGAGGTTTGGTCCAATCAGTGTAGTAGGGAGCCTTGTCTTGTCTTGTGAAGTCGATGTTAGCTTCGGGATTAAGCCAATCGATATTTTTCGACATGGCTTGGGAAATGTTGTCGAGATGGTATTCGACTTCAATTGCACTTTCGGAGCTGTCTTTAAGCAGTTGGAAGGCATCATTCTTTATTCGCTTTAGCTCAGCCTTAGTCATCTTCTTCACTTTAAACTGTTCTTGAATCAGCTTCACATGCTCCATAGTACGGCCATCTACCATTTCTTGACCTTCTGGTAGTGAGGGAGTACCATCAACAAGTGTAGAAAACCAGTCATATTCTGCGGTGTCATCTTCATCTAGCCATGAGACAACATTGGTCTTTGTCTTCTTCTTCTTTGGCCTTGAGGAGGATTCTTGTTTCTTTGTTAAGGCGGGAGAGGTGGGTTGTTGTTGGGGCTCTGGGATCTCTTCATCGTTACCACCAGGGTATTCGAAATGATCAGCGGTTTTCTCTGCGTATGATGGGAACTCAGAGTCCTGAGGTTTATCAGTAGGATTCGAACGTGGAGGTGATCTTGTTTCAGTTGGAGTCCTTTGGGGTGGTGGTTTCATAGAGGAGGATTCACCATACTTCATGCGTTTAGACTCTTTGTCTTTATCCGCATCATCATCGTCTTTAGGACGCTTAGCCGTTTCAGCTGCGGCTCTGCATCCCGTTTTAAGTTGGTAATCCAGCAATGTTTTAAACAGTTTACCTTCGTTAGAAGTAAACGTTCCAGATCGTTTTGACATTTGGAGTACAAGCTTGGAAACCAATTCTGCATCAGAGAAAGCTGTAGGCTCAATTGGGTTGATTGTAACAGTTAAGGGCATAGATCAGATTGTTTGTTTGGCCAACTGCATGAGATTCGGATAGAGTTGTCTGGTGAACATCTCTTTTGTTACTCCTGGGACGACGTCGAGAAGAAACTTGTGAGTATATTCTCTAGCCATCTTCTCCATTTCCCTTTGGAAATCTCCATTGAGAAACTTCTGGATATGCTTCCTTTCTTTCAACATCTCGTTTATCCCATTTTGAAGAAAGTTGATTCTGTCAGCGAGTTGATTCAGCTTTTTGTTGGTCACGTCTTTCAACATCACTTGCTTGACAGCTTTGACAATCTTTGTCTTAGCACAGGATATCCAGGATTCAGTTGGTTTCTTTACAGACTTGGATGCGGATCTGGTTGAGTCTTTGGATGGTGGAGGTGAAGAGTGAGAAGACGAGTCTGATGACGATGAGACATGAGGAGGCTCAGGGTCCTTTGGTGGCTCAGATGTTAGTTCCTTGGAACGTCTTTGGACTATCTAGGAGAAAATCATCAGAGTCAACTTCGTCATCTTTTCCAGATTTAGCCATTTCTTCAGCCTTAATCCTGGCTTCTTCATCTGCTTGAGCTTGAGCTTCTTTTCTGCTTTTTCTTTAGCTGCAACCTCAGCATCTTCATCAGGAATTTTCTCAGACTTCTCCATTTCTGGTTCCTCCAGTTGCCTTTGTTGTTGTTCGTGGGTGGTGGTAGCAGTTCCCTTATCGGGTTGATTAACCGCATCGGAAACTGGTGTAGATAGAGCACCACCACTTGACCCTCCGGGGCCACGAGTTTGTTCACGGGTGAATTCCTGAGCAATATGTTGGAGTCTGAGATTCTTCATCTTCTTTCTGTAGTCTCTATCTTCATCCAGTGGCTCTTCGTCTGAGCTCTCTTCTTCTTGCTCAAGCACTGGAGTTTTCCCTTTATCAGCCTTGGGACTTGGAGGTTTGGCTACTGTCAAGGTATCATCGATTGGAGTTTCAGAGTAGATCACCTCTTCGTCCGTTTCAGTGTCCTCGGAATCCTCGTCCATTAGCTTTTGTTGCGGTTCAGGTTTGGGAATAGGGATTGCCTGCTTTAATGGAACTTTCATTTTACGGGAAGGACTCCTCTTCGGATACCTTCTAATACTCTCAGTGCTCGTAACACTTCACCTTTGCCTCTTAGGTCCTCCTGACAGGTGTACCAGAAGATTTTTCATCCATGAACCCCACTTTGCCTAATGCAACTGCTTCCAAATAACGTGTGTATGATTGTAGTTCCTTGATATTGCAGTGAGAATGCAATCTGGTAACACTACACCCTGTTTCTTCGTAGTTGATTCTTTAAATCTTACCATATTGAGTGTGGTTCAAGCAACACGGAGTGATATTTGGGGTCATCAAGTCTCAAAGGAATATCAGGATTATTCCCTAGATCCCTTTGGATCAACAACTTGGTATATCTGATGTAAGGGATCTTGGTGCCAGGCTTTTTAAGGTAAGACATCATGTCGTCCCAGATCAGAGCTGTAAATTCGATGTGTTTCATGTTGACCATACCCCAAAATATTTGAAGTTCCATGAGCTTTGGATGCTCAAAACCACTGTCACATCCAGAAACTGACTTTGCAATCATGATGTAGAGGGTTCTCCATGGCTGGGGGATGTTCTTAAGATCCATAGATGAGTGCTTTGAAATTACCCCGACAGCTTCATCATAGCCGATGTCGACCATGAACTGGAGAGCGACCTCTTCAGTAGGAGTAGCAGAGTAATCGGCAGGCTGGATGTTAGGAAGAAGAAGAACAGCCCTTAAATCTGTAGGAGTGATGGTGACTTGTTTGTGATTAAGTGTCACCGTCACAGCACTTTGACCTTTGACCTTTCGTATCGTGTGCCAGAATTGGTGGAGATAGATTTCTGGCACATTAGCAGAATTTGTGAGCATGTTCTGGTAAGGGTGAGTCTTTAGAATATCCACTACAATCTGACAAGAAGACTCTGAGCAAGTGAAGTTGTCAAAATCAACTCTGAGGTTGTTCTTCCCAATCTTCATAGTGTAACCGTCGGGGAAGATGTCTTCCTTTGAGAGAACATTTGGTGCATCATTGTATTCCATTTGGGTGTCCATATCGTGATCTGAAAGATATTTAGCCAAAAGAACCAACATATCGAAAGACATTGTTAGTCAATAATTGATTTTATTGTTTATTTATTGAATGTGATATGTCAATGATTGTTACGAGTTCAATGTCACTTGTTAGTCTAATAGTCCAAAGACTTCGTGATAAGTTTCGTGATTAGATTAACTTTGAGTTTTAAAGTCCAAGTTTTCACTTATTTTCACAACTTATTCAACATTTAAACTTATTAGTGACATTTTGGTTTCATGACGTTATGATTTATTTAATTACAAGTTTGTACGCGTAACAATTCATAATTTTGGTTGATTTAAGGCTTAGGCGTAAAATTCCAAGCTTATGCGTAAACAGTGAACCATATGCGTAGTTATAAGCTTATGCGTAGGATCTAGACATACGCGTAAGAAATGTTACGCTTAGGAAAAGAGGGCCTTAAGCATAGAGCTTACGCGTAAGTGTATGTGAAACCTTCCGCGTAAGGCTTACTCGTAAGAGTGAACCTTATGCGTAAAGGTTACTGTTTACGCATATCCTTCACAGGATACGCGTAGTCCCCTTTGTAGAACCTTACGCGTAAAGGTTACGCGTAAGATTTCTCTTACGCATAACATTCTATGCGTAAGGTGATCCTTATGCGTAGAAACTCAATTAACCTTGATTCTGAATTTTCACGCGTAATAATCCTGAAATAAATTCATCATAACACCTTCATTAACACCACATCCAATCTCTTTCAGTCTAACATGAAATCTCTATTAAGACAGGTTACGCGTAAAACTTAAACCCTAGGTTTCAAAAATTACGAGTATGAAATCTAGCCATAGGAATGACACCAAACAATTTCTGGGATATCTAAGAGGCCTAGTGAGTTGTCCTAAACAAGTTTTAACACAAAAAGACTTGTGAATCAAAAGTACCTAAATCATATGAACATAAACCCTAAATCTTAATTTTCACACAATTAATGTTTCTGGGAATGTTTTAAGCCTAGATACGATTAATTAAACATGTAAACAACAACACACAACCATCTTTTTAGCCAGAAACACTCTCATATGAAAACGCCCAATTCAGGCGTATAAACCCTAATTTTGAAAATGGTCAATTTGTGTTACTGGGTGAATTTATTTGATATAAATGGTATTAGAGTGATCATATAATCATTTTAACACAACCATTTTATCAGGAAACACCCAAATGATGATTTTGTGTTCATAGCATACGCGTAGAACACAAAGATCAATCAAACAAAAAATCCATCCGTTGGATGTTTATGATTTTAAAAACCTATGTTTGTAAACACCTTAGGATCATATAAACACTTGCAAATAAAGAATTTAAAGCACGGATTGATGGATTGAATCTTAAGCGTAGATATTGGTAGTTGGAGAAGTAAATGTATGAAGTTAACGTTTTTGAAAGATTAGGTGAGGTATTTTGTTAAAAATACTTTGAGCTTTTGACAATTTCAGTCCCTCCACCTTAACCATTTTCATCCAACGCCCATAACTTCCATTTTGGTTACGCAAAGTATGATATTTGGAAAGGAAATTGACGACACTCCCCCTTGACTTAAGAAATAATGAAATTTTATAAATTTGAGTCCGGGGAGTGTTAGTAAACCATAAATGTGACCACCATTATCAAAAAAACAACCGGGATGAGGTAACATGCAAGTACAAGGTTTTATGTCGAAGATCGATGTGCTTTGATTTTGAATGTTGAACAGAGTTGCACGAGATCGCAATACCACTTTGATTGTCGCAGTACATCGGGATTCTGTCAAATATGTAACCATAGTCTTTGAGTTGTGTTCTCATCCAAATGACTTGAGCACAACACGCCGAAATGGGTACATATTCTGCTTCAGTTGAGGACAACGATGTACAGTCCTGCTTCTTCGATTGCCATGAAACCAGTTTATCACCAAGAAATTGTAAAGCTCGTGAAGTACTTTTCCAAGAATCTAAGCAACCTGCATGATCGGCGTCTGAAAAAGCTATTGGTTCAAAACCAGAATCCTTCGGATACCAGATCCCCAAGTTAATGGTTCCCTTGATGTATCGGAGGATTCTTTTTGCCTCAGAGAGGTGGGTTTCAGTTGGTCTCGACTGATAACAGGAGCAAAGGTATACGGAAAAAACAATATCAGGCCTGCTTGCTGTTAGATACATGAGAGACCCAATAATACTTCGGTATTTGGTAGGGTCAACCAATTTGCTATGCAAATCAGCGTCTAGTTTCTTGGTGTGTGCCATTGGGGTGGCATAGGTATCATAACTTGTCATTCCATATTTGTTTAAAATTTCAAGGGCATATTTGGACTGACTTAGGAAAATACCACGGGGTGATTGATGAACTTGCAATCCAAGAAAGAATGAAAGTTCACCCATCATGGACATTTCAAAATGTTTTTTCATTAGTTTTGAAAAATCGTTTGAGTACTTTAGATGTGTTGACCCAAAAATGATGTCATCCACATAAATTTGAACGATTAAAATATGTGCCCCGTGATATTGTATGAAAAGTGTAGGGTCGACCGAACCTTTGACGAAATTATTAGCGATCAGAAAGGATGATAACTTATCATACCACGCCCGAGGGGCTTGTTTGAGACCGTAGAGAGCCTTCTTCAGTTTGTAGACATGATTAGGGAACTATGGATCAACAAATCCTTCTTGCTGGCAAACATAGACCGTTTCTTTCAGTTGTCCATTGAGAAAAGCAGTTTTGACATCCATCTGAAAGACCGTGATGTTCATGTGAGCCGCAAATGCCAGAAAAATCCGTCATGACCTCAAGGCGAGCAACAGGAGCGAATGATTCTTCAAAGTCAATACCCTCTTCCTGTCTATAACCCTTAGCCACCGACGTGACTTGTTTCTAATTACGGTTCCTTCAGCATCCAATTTGTTTTTCCAAATCCATTTGAGACCAATGACGAAGACCCCTGTTGGTCTTTCAAGTAATTCCCATACTTCAAGACGTTTAAACTGATTGAGTTCTTCTTGCATGGATTCAATCAGTTGTCTTTAGTCATTGCATCTTTAATGTTTTTAGGTTTAGATTAGCAGACAGTGAATGCATAAATGCAATGTTCACCGTCTGTGTGAAGACGTTGTCTTATTACGACTGGTTGATTCGGGTTACAAATAATGTTCTCAAGAGGATGGTCTTTCGTCCAACGATGTGTGGAAGGTTGAGGTTGATATACATTCTGCAGATTGGGAGGATTCAAATGGCTTGTAGATGATTTCGCAACATCGGGTGTGGCAGTTTCATTAGCAAACGGGTTGAAGAACGCATTTTGATCATAATCTGTAGGTGGGGGTACTTCATTGTTCAGAACATCATCAGCTGGTTTAGCGTCGTTGGATGCGGTTTGTTCAACTGTTGTTGTAGAATCAACTGGTGGTGCTTCCTCAATAGTAGTTGTTGTAGCAGGTGTATCAGGTATTGGAATATGATCAGGTTGAGCAGCGGAAACATTGGATACACCTGATGCACGTTCATCAATATCATCACTAAACAGAGGAGCAAATAGCTGTTCCATTTGACGTCGAGTTAGTTGTAAACTAGGTTCAGCTGATGATGGGGTTTGAGGGAAGTTTAAACGGTTATTACCGGGTTCCAAGCTGTTATGCTCAGAAGCCATTTATGTAAGTTCATCAAAATTGGCATGAATCGTTTCCATAATCTCCCTTGTACGACGATTCCAGATCCGAAAACCCTTAGAGTTTTCATAATATCCTACAAAGACTCCAATATCAGCTTTGGCTTTGAGTTTACCAAAGTCATCACCATCATTATTCGGATAACAAAGGGATCCAAATAAATCAAAGTTTTTGAGATTCGGTTTAGGGTTGTGGATAAGCTCATAAGGTGTTTTGTTGTGGCGCTTGGTAATCATTGAGCGATTCTGAGTGTAGCATGCAGTTGACACGGCTTTAGCCCACAAGTAATCTGGAAGTTTAGCATTAATTAACATTGTTCTTGCAGCTTCCACTAACGTACGGTTTCATCTTTAAACAACTCTGTTTTGTTCTGGTGTACGTGCAATAGATGTTTGATGCTCAATTCCTACTTTCTCATAAAGTGCTCGAAAAGTTTGATTCACAAATTCAGTTCCTTTGTGTTGGGAATAATCCGTTACCACGGATAGTTGTGGTTTACACTGCTTGGATTAACACTAGCAGTGGAAACGTATTCCCACTGTTAGTTCTTCATTACCACTGCTATCAGTTTATGATAAGGTTAAACGCATCTAGATAAGTATAGAATAGATTTTGTGTATATTCTATTATGTTAGCTTTATACTTATCTTGTAAAGGACTCCTTGTTGTATAAAAGGAGATCCTAGGTCATTGTCTTAGGTACGTATAATATTACCTACGAAAGCTTCAAGGTGTAACCCTAGTGATAAGCTAAGATCACTCGTATTATTCATTAATAATATTGGAGCTTGAGTTTTGTGTTAACTTATGTTTACTCTCATACAATACATCATATAATTCGTCTTCTAAGTATTACTTAAGTAAATTCCGCTTGCTTGATAATATCATACAAAATATCATTGACACAAGGTGCGTGTCCTAGATCCATCAAGTGGTATCAGAGCGAAGGTTCTGATATTTTGTTTTAGAAGATCCAAAGAATTAGCTTGACTCACTCACTCAATTCAATGGAGATGGAAAACAACCAATCAAACTCTTCTTCTACACCCAGACTCCCTAAGCTTAAGCTTAACGAGTTTGAGATGTGGAGTATACTGATTGAGCAATACTTCCTCATACAGGACTATGCTCTATGGGAGATCATTCAACTTGGTGATTCTTTCAAGTCTGTGACCACTACTTCCAAAGTAGGTGACACAGATGTTGTGAAAGTTTATGTGCCTGAATCAAATGCTGAAAAAGCTCAAAAGAAGAATGATCTTAAAGCTAGAAGTCTCATTCTCGGTGACTCTTCCTAGAGACCAGATTATTACATTCAGCAAGTTCAAGACTGCTAAAGAATTGTTTGAAGAGATTTGCTCAGTGTTTGGTGGTAATGATGCTACAAAGAAGACTCAGAAGACATTGTTAAAGCAAAGTTATGAAAACTTCTCTGCTTCAAGCAATGACTCACTTGATAGCATTTTCACCAAACTTCAGAAGATTGTTACACAGCTAACTGTGTTTGGCATTGAGGTAGAAAAGGAAGACCTAAATTTGAAGTTTCTAACAAGTTTGCCTTCAGAGTTTCAAACCAATGTTACTGTCTGGGAAAACAAATCAGACATAGAAATAATGAAGCTCAATGATCTTTACAACAACTTCAAACTAATTGAGCAAAGGTTGAATAAGGCAGGGAAACTTAGTACAAGCTCTAGTAGCTTGGCATTGTTGTCAAGTTCTGTTGACAGTGATGATTCTGAAGATGAAAGTGATGATGATATTGCCACTGTAGGTTCTAAAGTTTCCACTGGCAATGTAAATATTGCCACTGCAGGATCAAAGAAGAAGGTGGCTAGTATTGGAGATCCTACCTTTTATGCTTTTATCTCCACACAAGTTGATGGCTCTCTCTTAACTCATGAAGACATAGAGCAAATCGATGAAGATGACTTGGAGGAGATGGATATAAAATGGCAGATAGATCTTCTTAGCATGAGGGCTAAGAAATTCTACAAGAAGACTGGCAAGCCTGTCCACATTAATGGTGATGATACTGCAGGCTTTTATAAGAAGAAAGTGGAGTGCTTTAACTGCCACAAGTTTGGATATTTTGCTAGAGAATGTAGAAGACCAAAGACCAAGGACAACATGTCTACATGGTACAAGCAAAAGAAGGGACCAACTGTGGAAGAACCAAAGGCAATGTTGGCTATTGATGGTGTGAGCTATGATTGGAGTTTCATGGTTGATGATCTTGAAGAAGAACACTCAGATGCTGCTCTTGTTTCTGCTGAAGTTGCTCTTATGGCTTTCTCTGACTCTGAGGTACAAAACTCAGAATGTTGCTCTAAAACATGTAGGGCTGCTAGAGAAGTTGAAAGACTTAATGATTTGTATTCTAATGAAAGACAAGAGTTATACACTGCTAATTATAATGTGTCTAATCTTAGGAGAGCCATGGCAGTTTTAGAAAAACAAATAGAGCACTTTCAAGAAAATGAGTCAAAATATAGTGATGATATGATTCTTCTTAGAAGAGAGTTAGATCATACAAAAGCTGTGAATGATGCATACCAAATAGAGCTTGAAAAGCTTCAAAAGAAAACTGAAAATGTCAATTTAACTTTAGACACATGTTATCATCAATCTAAGTCAATTGATAAAATTTGGAATGCTCAAGTATTTAATAAAGCTAAGTCTGGTATGGGTTATAATACAGTGCCACCACCACTAAGAGGTGTTCCAGCACCTCCAGGTATAGATTTAGCTCATACAGGTTTAGAAGACTTTAAGGAACTTGAAAGAGAATATGGTCCTTTAAAGGACACAGTGGTGAAGAGTGAGGAAGAGAGTAAGCTTGATAATGATATTTTTGAGAGTGCTAGTGACTCATCAGTTGTTGATGAGAATGTTAAAAAGAATGTAGAGACTACCATCCCAAAAGTTGTTAATACTGTTACAGAGGAACCTAGGAAACCAGTTAATAAACCTAGACCAAGTGTAAGGTATGCTGAGATGTATAGGAACAAGCCTACAGCTCCTAGGGGTAACCAGAGGAGTTGGAATCATGTTAAATCTCAACAACTAGGTAGTGATTTTGTTATGAACAATAAGGCATGCTATATTTGTGGTAGTTTTAATCATTTACATGCTTATTGTGACTATCATGTTGGGAGAAGGGAAGTCTATAGGTATAAAAGGGTGGAGACTAACAGGTATCAACATAATGTACACCCTAATTCTCATTGCAAAATGGTCCCAAGAGCAATTCAACTTAGAAGTGGCCTCAAAACGTTTGCCACTGCAAAAACTGTTAACACTGCTCACCCTAAGTCACTTGTTAAAAGTGCAAACACCAAAACAAGTTTTACAAAATTTGCACAAACAGGAAAAAGAACCTTTCAAGCTAAAAGGTTAATAATAACCAACGTGGGTACCTAAAAGAAACCAGAGTTACCACTGCTCATTCAAAGTTACCACTGCAAGGGTTTTAAATAAGAAAATGGGGGACATGGGCAATGCTATGAAGGCCTCAGCACGTTGGGAATGGAAACCTAAAGTAAATACCTCTACAACCAATCCCAATGGTGTATCAATGACCTTTGATAGATTTAACTATATTGATAAACGAGGCAGATCCAAGTCAATCATGGCTTGGGTCCCCAAAAGAAACTAACTCTTTACTCTTATGTGCAGGAACATCCAAGGTCAAAAAGGTCAGATCAAGGATATACAGATAGTGGGTGTTCAAGGCACATGACTAGCAACAAGTCCTATCTTTCTGATTTTGAGCATTATAATGGACAGTATGTCAGTTTTGATAATGAAGTTAGTAGAACAAGATGTGTGATGCAGGAACACTAAAGATAAAGGAAAACATGGATTATTATTATTATTACAAAGCGCGAGATTGCAGTAAAACTACATCCATGAACCACAGAGTTCAAACATCACTACATCAACTGAAATCAACTACCAACAACCTACCCCAAACACAAGTTTCCTAACCCATCCCCTTCCTACCCATCATCAATCATTTATGGCTTCTTGGGAAAGCCCCAGCTTGGCATCACCTTAGGAGCCCCACGCATGTTAATCCAATCATATACCCTAGGGCTTGATAAACCCATCACCACTATGCAAGTAGGTGGTGAGGATGATGAAGGAACTGCTGATGGTGGTGCTGGTAGTAATGGTAGAGAAGGTAATGATTTCAGTTCTTCAGGAGGAGCTACTGCTGCAAGAGGAGGAACACTCAGGACTCTTTCAGAGGTCTCATCATCTGTAACATATGGAGACACATAGGAGCTGATCTCTGAGCTATCTTCTTTGATTGTTGCATCCTGAGGCTCTGGTTGTAGTGATGAAGGTCCAGCAGAAAAAGGATTTGAAATAGCAAGTGAATGCTTTCTCTTCTTGGATACAACCTTCTCATACTCCTCTTTTTCAACTCTCCCAAGGTTTTTCAACACAAAATCATCCCAAAAACTATCAGATGAACTACTAGAAGAAAGATTGATTGGACTAGATTGACTCATGGTGTTGCTGAAGTAATGATCTTTGAGGGTGAAAGTTTTGGAGTATGTGATTTGAGTGGTTTGTGTTGAATGATCTGTTTAATATATATTAAGTTGGATTTGAGAAGTAAATGAGGGGAAGGTGCAAGTAGTTGAGGAGTAAATTGGAATCCTGTGTTCTTGAAAAATGTATCAATGCTTAAGTGTTGACTTTATTGAGTATAGCCTCTGCTATGCTTAATTCTTTCAATATATTAACTGTTGCCAACACAATAGTGATTCCAGTGTTTGGTTTATGTTAGTGAATTTCAGTTTGAAGGATTCTTTGTTCACATTGAATGGTTACTTGTTGATAAATCGATGCTTAAGGTTGTTTAGATACTATCTATTTTGCTGACATTATGTTACAGTGGGAACTATATTGCAACCAGTGGTAACGTGCTTTCAGTGGAAAAAGGAAAAACAAAGGAACTTCATTACTAACACATAATTCATTACAACCAAAAGTACTCCTAGTCTAATCACAAAAGACTGAAACCTAGCACATCCTATAACTATCTTCAGCTATTCCATTGGCCTCTTGCCTTTGCCCACATAGTCATGTTTATTCTTCTGGGCTCTCTTTCTCTTGTTCTCAAAAGTGGATTGCATTCTTGGACATGGAAGCCCAAGAATCTGTGGAGGAGGTCTTGGTAGCATTGCAGGCCTTGTTGGAAAGGATATCTGCTTCATATTGGAGATAGTTGTTTCCAGTGCTATTGAAAGAGCTTTTGGCAACTCTTTAGCCATAGAATAGGTTTCATCATTTGCATCATCATCATCTGATGAATCGGAGTAGAACTCAAGAGATTTTGTAGGCTTAACTGCAGGCTTTCGCTTAGCAGTCTCTTTGGTATATCTTTTGGATGAAGAGCCAGCCCCTGGTGGGAAGTATCCAAACCATCCTGATGCTTCTGAAGATGATTTTGATTCGATTACATACTCTTCTTCTGAGTCAGAAGAGATGTTGATAGTGTTAGAGGGATTGGTCATGCTTATGGTTTTGGGGATATTGTATTTGAATGGAAATTGATGAAGTTTATCTTAAGCCAAGCCTCCTTATATAGACAAAGTCGGTTGAAGGGTTATTTAATGAAGATATTTACTATTTCTTATTTTGGTAGGTTAAGGACTAAATATAGATATTATTGGGTTGACTTTGGAAGATATTTTGCTTGGGTAATATTTTGGTTAAAGGTAACTTTGGTTAATATCAAGTTGGTTATTCTCATCTTCCACTAATAAATAATCAAGTTTTAATGAGGAGTTGGAGTTAAAAGGTGTATATCTGAGATACACAACAAATGGTTATTGATTCACCATGTCTAATACACATCAGAATCAACTAGTCCAGAGTAAACGACTACTGGTAAAGACTTGACAAATCCGTTTATGGTTGATAGTTTACCAAAAACTATATGGTTATCAACTCACCATATTCTTTATGATTAAGAGTTGGCTAGTCCATAGCAAACGGCTCATGGTAAAGACAGATCAAATCCTTTGATAGCTGATAGTTTGCTAAAAACTATAATGGGAGCAGTATTGCTTTCTAATGGTTTTATTTTCCACTGCTCTTTGAGATTTTTGTGAAAAATTACCCTTGCTAGTTCACAGTTTCCACTGACGGTGTTATTTTACCACTGTTGTTCTAGCCGTTACAACTGATTATGTCAGTAGTTTATTTTTTACTAGCCGTTGAAAGTAACTGCTGATAGTTATATATATAGGGTTAAAATTTTAAGTAAATTATCTTCTTTCTATATTATAACTACTTCCTAAAGATAATTTTACTTGCGCATCAATTCTAAACCCTGACCCTATATATCTTTTTCTCTCAATTGGCTAGTCATTACTTCAATTCTTACTGAAATAATAATATTTTTCATCAAAAGTTTCTATGGCAACTTTGAAATTTGTAGATGAGCACAACCTAGTGGCCTACCTACAAAAGTCTAACGAGAAGAGTGGCCCTGTTTTTCATCAGATTGTGGACTTTCTTCATACCACTCATATAAGGTATGCATTGCTTTTAAAACCCACAATCTATATCTCTCAAATCAAACAGTTTTGGACTTCTGCTCAGTCCATAACACTTGAGATTGGAGATACACATGAATTAGTGGATGCTCTAAGAGCCACTGTAGATGGGGTAACTATTGATGTTACTTGAGGCATCCCGAGGAGATTACTTCACTTGGATGATCTCAATGGTCTCATCACATTACCTATGTCTGAAATTCATGATACTTTATCATCCATGGGGTATGATACCACTGACAAAAAGGCTACTTTCAAAAAGAGTGGTTTTTGTCCCCAATGGAGATTTTTGATTCACACTTTGTTACATTGCCTTAGTCCTAATAAAACATCTTATGAGAAATTTAGTTCAACCATGGCTTATCCTTTGGTTTGTCTTGTCACTGATAAGATTTTCAACTGGTCCAACTATATTTTTACAAGTATGAAAGGCAATGTACAGAGTAAAAAAAAAATTTTAATGTATCCAAATGTACAGAGTAAAACCAAATTTTTAATGTATCCAAGGTTTGTGCAAGCTGTGCTAAATGAATTTCAACTGCAACCTCATACCACTGTTTATCAAATCAGTTTCCTAAAGCCTAAAGTCTTTCAAAATTTGAATAAAGATGGCAATATGATTTTTACACCTCTCCTACCCCAAATGCTTGCTAAAATTTCATCTAAACAAAACACACCCATAATTAATATTCCCAACATTGATTATACCCCACCAGTTTCAAGAACCTATGAGAGAAGGTCTAAACAGACAACTCCTCTCATGACAACACAACAAGTTTCTGAACCTTATGGTCTAGGAACAAGCAGTGGTGGTTCTAGACTTCCACCTAGTCCTACTATGGAGGAATCTGGACCTTTGCCCCATGATTCACCTCTCCCAACAGGTAACACATTTGGAAGTGCTGAGGGCAGTGGAAACCAATTGGAATTGATGGTTTTGTGTACCAAATTAGCAAAGCAGGTTGAGTCTCTACAAAAGGACTTGGCTACTGTCAAGAAGCAGCATGCCAAGGATGTTCAACTATTAAAGACAGAGATTCAGACTTTAAAGGAAGAGATCGAGAGGTTTAAAAAGCACAAGCAGACTGCAAAGATGCTGATTTCATCTTCATCCTCACCTTCTGATGGTGATTCAGTTGATCATGATTTGGGAAATTCTTCCAAGCAGGGGAGGAAAACAGGTTCGACGAGGGGAGGATAATTGATTTTGAAGATGAAAGAGATACAAGTAAAGGAGGAAAGGAAAATGAAACTCATGGAGAGCAACTTGAAGATCAAGACATTTTCCAAACTGCAACTGATTTTACCAGCGATTTTATTTCCACTTGCAGAGCCAAATATTGCCACTACAAGTGAAGAATTGGATAAATTGAAGACAGACAAGGGTAAAGCAGTTATGGAAGATGTACAGCAACCTGAAAGTAAGATTTCAAAGAAAAGACAAGTTCAGATTGATCTTGATAGAGAACTTGCTAAGAAGATAGCAGAAGATCAAATTGCTGAGAAAGTTGCTGAAAAGAAAAGATTGAAGGAAATAGAAGTTGCGAGCTTTTTGGAAGCTAAAAGATTGGATAGAATGGAAGATACTGAAGATTCAATTTCCACTGTTCAACCTACAATTTTGAAAGAGAAGCTCGGAGTTTAGTTATGTTCCTACTGAAGAAGATATTCAGTTTCTGGTGGCCAATAATCCAGAAATCAAGAAAAATGCAATTGACCTTGTTGCTGATGCATCCTTAACAGAGGAACAAAGAACTGCTCAGTTAAAGGATTTTATTCAAATGAAGAACAATCAAGCACTTGAAGATGTGATTAATTCAGTCAAAAAGGTTCGAAAGAAACCAAGACAACCAACCAAGGCACAAATACTTGCATATATGAAGACTTGTTATTGTCATGTTGGTAATTGGAAAAAGCATCAATTTAAAGGAATGCTTGATGATCAAGTTGAAAAGGCTTACTACAGAACTGTAAAACAAGATAAAACTTTTATTCCAATGGGTTTTGAAGAAGAAGAAAGAAGGATTCCTAGATTGAAGAAAAAGGCCAAAGTAAGTGATTCTCAAACTGTTAAGAAGACTAAGGTTGATGAAGATCATACAAAGTCTACTGAGAAGGAGATTCCTACTGAGAAGTTCACTGAAGAACAAATGACTGGAATGATTGTGATTGAAGGCACAGATTTTTATCCGAACCACTGCAAATTCGACATCCTATTATTGATTGGGAAGTTTACCTTTGCTAACAATTTTGCTCCAACATGGAAGATCACAAGGCTGGGAGGTGAAACTTCATCATTCATGACATTTGAAGATCTTATTAAAGATTTTGTGAGAGATGACCTTAATAAACTATGGAAATTAGTTCAAGAAAGGTTTAATGCTCAAGATCTCAAAGATACAAAGGAGATGCAATTATGGGTAAATCTTAGAAGGCTTTTTGAACCAAATGCTGATGATGACTACTGGAAAACCTTATTCACATATTTTGGTACTAAATGGTTTTATTATGATTCATGTGAAGTTCATCATGTCTCTACAGCTAATGAGACGACTTTTTCATGCTTGCTGAGAAAGAATATCCACTCAGAGCTGGAGCTCTTACAGAAATGTTAAGCTTACACATAAGAGTTAATGAAGACAATGAGAAGGTCAGAGCATTGTTACAAAGGCTTCAAGATCAATGTTCAAGAGCTATACAAAAGTTAAGAGAAAGAAGTGAAGTGTTTAATTGAATTCCCCAAATCCTTGAAGTTAATGCATATTGAAGAAACTTATTGATTTGAAGAGAAATCATAAGTTTAGGGGAGGATTGTTGGGAATAATCCATTACCACGGCTAGTTGTGGTTTACACTGATTGGATTAACACTGCGATGGAAACGTATTCCCACTGTTAGTTCTTCATTATCACTGCTATCAGTTTATGATAAGGTTAAACGCATCTAGATAAGTATAGAATAGATTTTGTATATATTCTATTATGTTATCTTTATACTTATCTTGTAAAGGACTCCTTGTTGTATAAAAGGAGATCCTAGGTCATTGTCTTAGGTATGTATAATATTACCTACGAAAGCTTCAAGGTGTAACCGTAGTGATAAGCTAAGATCACTCGTATTATTCATTAATAATATTGGAGCTTGAGTTTTGTGTTAACTTGTGTTTACTCTCATACAATACATCCTATAATTCGTCTTCTAAGTATTACATAGGTAAATTCCGCTTGCTTGATAATATCATACAAAATATCATTGACACAAGGTGCGTGTCTTAGATCCATCACTTTGTCTGTTCTGATTTGTCTGACTGTGTTCCGGAGCTGAACTTGAATTTTCGTGAGAAAGGTGATGATCATCTGTGGAGCTTGATCTTTACTTCGAAGAAAATAAACCCAAGTCCATCTTGAGTAGTCATCTACAATTACCAAGATGTAGCGTTTGCCATTAATCGTATGCACGCGCATCGGGCCACACAAATCCATGTGAAGAAGATGAAGCACATGCTGCGAGTTGTGTTCCACCTTTGAAGGAAAGTGAGCACGAGTGCTTTCCCCTTGTTCACAAGATGAGTAGAGGTGATCTTTAGAATATCGGAATCTTGGGAGACCTTCAACAAGTTTGTATCGAGCAAGGTTAGTTATGGTTTGAAAGTTTAAATGTGAGAGACGACGTGCCATAGCCAAGATTTTGTAGATGTTGCCTTTGAAAGTAGACAGATGGGAGATGAAGAAATCATGTCTTGCATTGAGATTGTGTAAAGAATTGAATTGCGGGTGCCAGACATAAGATCGTTTCCTTGTAGATCACGAATGAAACAAGTTTTCTCCCTAAAAGCAACTTCCAAATCTCCATCACAGTACTAACCAATTGAGAAGAGATTGTGACCGAGGCCTTCCACATAATAAACCCTACGAATTTTGATGTTACCATTGATGTAATCTCCAAAGCCCATGATAGCTGCGAAGTGATCATTCCCGAACCTGACAGTGCTAATGAAATTTGCAACAAAGTTTGAAAACAGTTTGAGATTGCCTGTCATGTGCCGGGAACATCCGCTAACAACAATCCAAAGGATGATCTGTATCACCTGCATTACACACAGACGACACGGATGGAATAGAAGTAGATGTGGAACTTGAAAAGTTAGTGGGTTCCAAAATAGTTATAGTAGAAACACACATATCAATTATTTTAGGTATCCATTTAAATTCAAGTGTATTATGTAACCATTTCTGCCATCTCCAACTAGTCTTAGCTTTGGTCTTAGTGAATGCACTAGGTGATAAGATCTTCCTAGGAAGTAAAGGTGGTTCTATGGGTACATCAATGATCGTAGTTGGAACACTAGATAGTGGTTTACCTAGCACAGACTTAGAAGCATTAGTGGGCCTAGCGGTATTCCATTTTCTATTATTCCGCTTACGATTCAAGATAGCCTTAGCAACACATCTATCATGACAACCAGAAAACATGCTTTTACGACAACCAACACAAGAGGCTTCAAACAAAACATTAAGAGTACTTAAAGATTTAGCATTCGTTACATCACTTTGTTCATTACATGTGTCAGACGCAATATCTAAAGTGGGTGCAACTTGAGTTTTATTCAAAGTCCTAGGGTGTTCTTCTACTTCAGCATTCTTTATTGTTCTTTTCTTACATCGCAACTTCCTATTCTTCCTTCTATTGCTCCTAGGCTGTGAAGTGCGGACGTTGGGAAAAGAGGCAACTATTCCTGTTTCAGTAGAGGGAAGCACATTAGTTTCTTGTGGTTTGTCATTAGATGTTCTAGAGTCATTTTGAATCTGTGTAGGTGCAGTTGCTACAGTGTTATTATTCCTATCTTGCTTAAGTTTCACCAACTCTGCTTTAAGATCATGAATTTTGTGTAACAAATCTAGATTTTCAGTACGAGTGAGACCATCTCATCATAAGACATCTTTCATGTATGCAAGATGATCATCAATGTCTTTTGACGCATTACCACGAGTCTTTTTGAGTGAATCAGATATGACACTATGTGCCTTTTTAACTTTTGAAAGTTCTTGTTCATATTTAGAGATTTGACACTTCAAAGACACATTTTCATCATCTAGTTGCTCAATTTTTGGAGTAAGATTTTTTGTATGCAACAGGTGGAGTTTGTTTGGCCAAGCGAGTTCACGAGTATGACAATCTTTTTGACACCATTGAAGACGACGTTTTGCATTTGAAAGCTCGTTTGTCACTCGTTGATTTTCAACTTTTAAAGACTTGATTTGTGACACAAAATCAGTATTCTCAACATTTGCAACAGAATCAGTAGAGATATAATCAAATGCATATGCAACAGAATGAAGTAACACAACATTATGGATATCAACACAGATAACATCTTCCAAGAGTCGATCAACATCTTTTCTCAACATTTTCTTTTTGCGTTTAGTATTTGAAATAGATGTTTCTGTTTTCTCGAAAACTATTTTCATCAGTCCAAGTTCCTTATGAAATTCCTTTTCCCAATACAATGCACAATTTTTCAAATTTTGAACATGGGGTAAAATTCTTTTCTGAAAAATATCTCTTTGTTGTCGCGCCTGAGGCGATTGAAAATGTTCAACTTTTATTTCAGAATGAAATTCAATCTCACGTTCTAAAAGTTTGATGTCAGATAGGAAAGTGTCAAAATATCTAAGAATTTGACGACTTTCGGGTCTTGATTTTACTTCACTGAGTGAAGGTAAAGGACCATAATTTGTGCAGTATTGGGTTGGGGACCAACATTATAAGACTCAGACATAGGTGTGATAATCCAAGGTGTGTTAGAAGTATCCTTTTGTACGACGAAAGTAACGACTTTTGTATAGTTAAATGGTTTGTTATAAACAACATTTTCCAATTTTGACCGACTCTCATCTTCTGCATCTAATTCCTCTTGACGATTATATTCAACAACACTCATAATGGAATCATCAATTCTATGTTCTGCACTGTAAACTTCATGATTTGGTTTGAATGCTCTATTTGAAAACTTAGGTTTGTAATCAGCAAGATTCGGTCCATATCCATTTGGATTTGGTTTGAAAGTAAACTTTTGAATCGTTGTGATTGATTCACCATGTTTATAAACAACATTTTGAAACTCTTTGATTTTGTTCTGTAAGTCGATAATTTCTTCAAGATAGTTATCTATTCGTTTCGTGGAATGCTTTTTGTACTCAGAGAACTGTTTTTGACAAGTTAACAACTCAGCCTTGGCTTTTTGAGTTTCCAACGTAAGAGCGTTAAGTTGTTGTTTATGATCATATTTCAGTTGTTCTATTTGAGACAACAAAGCATTCTTGGATGCGACTAGATCATGTATCTGTCGTTTTAATGATTTTTTGTTTTGGAAAGATTTAGCAAAAGCGACTTCAAAACCTTGTTCACGTTTTTCTTGAGTTTTAAAAATGTTGAGTTGTCTTTTTAAGCATTCAATATCCCTGGTTAACAGTGCATTTTTGTTTTTTAATTGCTGATTGAGTTCACAACATTGTTCCATTCGGGATCGTTGGTCATTAAGTAAGAGGTCATTATCTGGATTAGGCAAAGGTTCAGCGTGTTCAACGTGAGTCTCAACATGATCATTATTCAGATCCTCAAGTATAACCATGGAGTCAACTTGATTATCAATGGTAACCAGGAGGTCATCTTGATCATCAAATGTAACTACTGGATCTAGTTGAGTATCATCAGAATGAGATGTGGACGGCTCATGTTGAACATTCTGAGCCTCGTTGGATTCAGATGTTGACTGAGGTATTAGATCAGTGATGAATATAGTTTGATCCGGTACCTGAGACAAGCAGTCAGTGTCATACATTGGGCCTGTGTCACTCCTGTAGAGTTCTTACATGTTTGCCATTAACATCACAGCTGCATTATCCTGCAAGTCCTCCATATCATCATCAAAATATGCATTGGCCATAAAGCTGTGCTCCTTGTTGGTAAGAGTTCCACCAGCTTCATCCTAGAGAGCCAAGAGTAAAGCCTCTTTGTGATAAGCGATGCCTCTTGTTGTTGATAAACTTGTTGTTGTAGATTGAATTGTTGTTGTTGTTGACTGAGTTGTTGTTGTTGTTGAGGATACACATGAGGGAAGTAGTTAGAGTATGGTGGTTGAGACATCTTGAAAACTTGTGTTGTAAAATGGATCTTTGTAGTCGAATGAAACTTTGTTGATGAAGTATCCTTAGGCATATAAATCAAGCTTAGGCAAAGGAATTAGCTTACGCGTAAAAACACCACTTTACGTGTAGAATTGAGGCTTACGCGTAAGAATAGCATACACATAGACTTGGTGAAACCTTAGGTTATGCGTAAACTAAGGACTTAAAAGTAAGAAACTTATGCGTAATATTTCCTTAGGCGTAAGACGTGCTTATCCGTAGGAAGTGCTTAGGCGTAATAATTTTACTCGTAAGCTTTTATGCTTAGGCGTAAAACTAGGGTTTTGCCCAAAAAATCCTTTACACTTATCCAGTCTAGAATATATCCAAAAGTCGAAGTGTTTTCAGGCTTATCCAAGCAAGAAAACACTGAGTAAACCAAGAAAACTGATGATCAAACCGTGAAAAGCTTACGCGTAACAACTAGGGTTTTGTTACGCGTAGGTTTTGCCAAAATTGAGATTTCTGTTCAAAAGTGTTTCTAAACCCGATTTTTGTGATGAGACAGCTTCAATATCACCAAAATATCACAAAAGTGTGAAACTTGATGATCCAAAACTTTTAAACACCTTACGCATAGAAATATCCACACGTAGGAAACCAAGCTTAAAACTAAGGAAATACACGTAAAGTTTGAAACTTTTTGCCAAAAACTTAAACTTTATCACGAAATAACCGTTAAAGTACAAGAATCTTGAATTTTAAAGTGAATAAATCAAAGCTTTTTGCGGATAAAAGTTTTGAAACCAAGAGTTACGCGTAGAACACTTAAACTTCAAAAACAAAATCGTTCACCCAACTATTTGGCGATTGATACCACTGTTAGGTCACCATGTTTGTAACACAAGCATCAATATGACGAAATAGTGAAGAGATGAAGGCGGATGAACACAACACACACTTACGCGTAGGAATGAGAGAAAAGTTATGCTTAAGAGAAATGTGAAAGTGAACAACCAACCTTCAAGAGAAGGTTTACAAGATTATTTATAGGAGGGAACTAGGGCAACACACCAAGTTCCCATCCTTTCCTTATTGGGCTTTGGATAGGCTCATGGGCTTTCTACATGAACCTAGCCTTGATTACTAACATAAAAGCCATAATTAAGCTAACTATTACATATTAATTACTAACATTTGAATTCTAGTTTAGGAGTGATTCCAATATCCCATATCACAATTTTAACATCAGTTGACTCAACACCAAAGATCATATGAGTCGATTAGTCCAAGCATTGCTTTATTACTCCTAAATTATACATAGCTTGATCACCTATGTCTAATTCAGGAAGAATCATGCAATGAAGGGAGTAGTAGTCTCATATGTGTAAGCAATTCCGTAATCGAGCCAAATTTTCAAAAGACCTCCTTCAAACTAATTTAGCCTAATCCCATGACAGTTCTTGTCTGATGAGTTATGGGATTAAGTAAAAATTGGTTACCTAAAAGTCTTTTGAGGGTTATGCTCGAGAATGGGAAAGTTTTCCTGATCAAACCTAACCATAAGAGAGCATGTCTTTAGAATGGGAAATAGTCACGATAGTACAAGAACGTACCTATTTGGATGAGAAACCCATATACATGAGCATTGACATAATCACTGATGTAATATATAGGATTTCACAAACATATTAAACCACAATCCATATGGGGCGTACAAAATGTTTAGAGAGAGAAAGGGAAGAGAGTTGGGAACTATGTGAAACAAAGAAAAATGGTATTGAAGCTCCAACCTTCTACCTTGGGAGGTAGAGGGTATTTATAGTGTCTTACAATAAACGCCACCTACGGGCTGTGGATCAGGCATACAGAGGGTAAAGACCCGTCCTTCCTCCACGGAGTTACTTAACAAACTACTTAATAACATAACTTGACTACGACTACGAGCTTTCTAACAAATACATATACTTGAGGTGACCGACAATTTAATGACTGAATTTTCTAATTACTAACAATCTCCCCCTAAGGGAGGTCACCTCAATTTACACAGAATACAAACATATATTACAATAAGATTGTTCTTGAATTCTTTTTTAAGTTGTTTGCTCAGTAGCTTATAGTCTTTGATTCTTCATGTTATCCATGTTTGAAAGTGGAGGTCTTTAACTGATCCACGTGATGATGAGTTTTGAGCCAGCTTTGAGTGCATCAGCTTGCATAAATCTCTGAATCTTCCATTGTGGTGTTGACATTATGTGACGTTGTGACAGTGGATCGACATGCTCACATTCTGGATCATGATATCTTCTTATCAGAGTAGCGGAAGCTTTAGTTGATTCATGATATTTGCAGCAGCGTAAGCATGGAGTGAGAATATCAGAGTCATTGATGAACTAATCATGATTTCTTTTGAAATGAATGTGTTGTGTGAGCATGCGGCTATGGATTGACCTCTCTATTCTGATCAGCTGCAAGCGTCGGGTGTACCTGCATACAACAGTTAGCAATAAAGCGCACGAAAGTGTCATTGATCACTTTCGTTGAATTAAGGTACACGGCCCACGGTTCCCCGTTGATTAGTACAAGTACTGCTTGTGATCAGGTATAATTCCGAAGAATCTCCTTGACAGGGTTTCGCAGCTGCTCTAGCTGTTCTCAAACCGAAACGTCTCAAAGAAGACAACACGGAGTGAGTGAAGCAGCGAATTTGAGATTCACTGATTGATGAAAAGAGAATTGAAAAACAATCGTATACTGCTTAATATAAATTGTTTTTGCAATACAACGAATGTTTTAAGAAAATCAATTATCAATCATAAACACCTTTTATTTTGAAATATTAATACACAACCGATGTGCTAGAGAAAAGAGTTTTAAGCACAACGACCGGTTTTTCAAAGGTATCCGTGAATCCATAACCTGAGCCAGGATTGATTCAAAAATTTGAATCGCCCCATTGTTTCTGTTCAGTTGTCACATGGTTGATCTATTGGATAGATCTCACATGCCACCTACCAAGAGCTTGTTTGATGTTGGCTCTAGAAGGCTTTCCATCTTCATTGTGAATATATTTGCATATCACTCAGATGTTCTGGCAATACCACAAGGATAATGCGTAGGACTCTAAAAGTATATTCTCTCTTTCCACTTTGTGTGAAACAGAGAGTCTTCATTTATTGTGTCCTTAATGAGATTTATTGATGATCTCGTGGCTCTAGACTCAATTGTGCACATTTGGTTCCTATGTCGGAGACTAGGGAGAGAGTCTCCTTCTTCAATATCAACCATCTCTAAGAGAAAGTCGATAGATAATGTAGGTTCCCCTGTGAGAATGAAACAAGCCCTTTTAAGAGAAACTTGAGTGGCTTGGGAAGATATAGTGTAGTGCGTCACTAGGTCCAGTAGCATATGAATTGAACCCGGTTTCTGCCCTAAGGTTGAAATAATGGAGGGCTATTTCTTTTCACCCTTTTCGCATTTATTTCTTTTTCATTCTTCAACCCCTTCAGTGCTTACCGAGACTTCATGACTAGAACCTTTTTGGGTTTATTCCAGTTCTAGCTCTATCTCAGTCCGCACTCTTCCCATATTCTCATTTTCTCCTTTTTTCATCATACCTAAGGACTCTACACTATCTAGCTGGTTGTCCCTTGGTAGATCCCTCCGGCTCTGGCGGGATGGTGGGAACGAATACCTAACCTAACCATCCTTATATCACCATACATAAAGTAAATTTAGTCGGTCTTTTTGGTATTGTTCATCAGCCATTGGAACCAATTGAAAACCATTTGAAAATCAATCCAGGTACTTGAGATATATTATCAAAGCATTTTATACCTTAATCGTTTTTTATATTTTAGAAAACGGCTCCCCCTCAACATGTGCAACACATGTTTGAAATCATTTTGGCACATGGAGGCAAGAGTAAGAATTCACTTCTTTGATAAATTATTTTCTAAATTTATCGACATTACTTTCCCGATCAAAATCAGTGTTTCACATACAGTTGAAGATCTTTTAGGGAAAGAATGTGCTTTTCAAAAATTTGCTCCCCCTCAATATGTGCATCTTATTTTGAAATTGTTTAACACATATTAGGGAAAACCTGCACTTAGAGAAAAATCAGTCACGTTTCAATCTATTTTGGTTTGATATAAATGCTCCCCCTTAACATGTGCATGGAAAATTTGAAATCGTTTGGCACATGCAGGGAGGAGAGCTTGTTAATCACATATAAAACCATTTATCAAATTATCAGTTTAAATCCAATTTAAATCACAAATTCTCCCCCGATCACAATTTTCAAATCCTTTGAGAGTTGTGATCTCTGTTGATTTAATTTAAATTTTGAGAGCTTTTGAGGAGAATAGTGACTTGCTTTTGAAATACATTTTAACTGATAAGGATTAGATTTTGAGACTTTAAACTCCATTGACCACTCATGCATAAATATCTTTTGAAAACGTAACATTAGCCAAGGTCTTGAATCAATTGTATAAAACATTGTTCTTTTTTATTTTCCAAAAGTAGACCTTGCTCTTTTATGTGCTAATTGTTTTGTGGGTTTTATAATTTTGTATTTTGATTTTTGAATAAATATATACAAGAAATAGATGAAGAAAGACCTTTACTCCTCGTCTTCCTCTTGAAGACGTTTGAGTGTTTCCGGTTGTAGACTCTTTAGACCAAGTCGTGGAAAGATAAACTCAAAACGTTCTCTAGGAAGAGCTTTGGTAAAGATGTCTGCTAACTTGTATTCAGACCTCACAAAATAGAGTTCTACCACACCTTTTTCCACTTGTTCCCGAATAAAATGATGTCGAATGTCGATGTGCTTTGCTCTTGAATGTTGAACGTTGTTGCAAGAGAGAGCAATGGCACTTTTGTTATCACAATACAGAGGGATTTTGTTGAATTCAAAGCCATAGTCAGATAATTGGGATCTCATCCATAGGATTTGAGCACAACAATATGACATGGATATGTATTCAGCCTCTGTAGAGGATATAGAAGTACTCATTTGTTTCTTTGAAGACCAGCTCACAAGCTTATCACCCAAAAACTGAGCACTTCCAGACGTACTTTGACGTGTATCTTGACATCCTGCATGGTCAGATCTCCGCATTGGTGTTAGTGACATACCGATGTCTTTCGGGTACCAAAGTCCCATGTTGATGGTTCCTTGGAGATACCGAAAGACCCGTTTAATCGCTTCAAGGTGCTTTTTGGTAGGCTTAGCCTAGTATCTAGCACACATGCATACAGCAAACAGAATATCGTCTCACTTGGCTGTGAGGTACATCAGGGATCCAATCATACTTCGATATTTCGTTTGATCTGCCATGATCCCTGAGTGGCCCTAATCCAGTTTGGTACGTTCCACCATGGGAGTGTCAACGGTGTCACAAGTATCAAATCCAAATTTCTTTAAAATTTCATTTGCATATTTAGATTGACTAATAAAAATGCCTCCGGAACTTTGTGAAATTTGTAATTCCAAGAAAAATGACATTTGTCCCATCATTGACGTTTGAAATTTGGAGCCCATTTCCTTAGAAAAATGGTCACATTCATTGGGGATCATCAACATAGATTTGAACGTGAATTAAATGTTTGCCTGACTTTCTGGTGAACAATGTCGGATCAACTGCTCCTTTACTGAATCCAGTAGATAGAAGAAACTTTGATAGCGTATCATACCATGCACTTGGAGTTTGCTTCAAACCGTAAAAAACCTTCTTCAAGCGATAGACATGAGTAAGATGCTCTGGATTCACAAAACCTTCAGGTTAGCTGACGTATACGACTTTTTTAAGATCTCCGTTAAGAAAAGCCGTCTTTACATCCATCTGATAGACTACCATGTTCTTACTTGCAGCATTAGCCAAGAAGATTTTGATTGCCTCGATACGTGCAACTAGAGCAAATGATTCTTCAAAGTCAATACCCTCCTCTTGACGGTATCCTTTTGCAACCAAACGAGCCTTGTTCTTTAATACATCACCATGCTCATCAAGTTTTACTTTGAAGATCCACTTTAGAGCAATGATCATAGCACATTCAGGAGCAGGTACTAATTCCTATACATCTAGTCGATCAAACTCATGAATTTCTTCTTGCATGGCGTTGAACCAGCTGTCTTCATTCATTGCAGTTTTAACGTCTTTTGGAGTTGAAAAAGCACCATAAGGCATCAGTTGCAAGTTGTTTATGTGTGGATACTGGACGAGAGGGGTTTCCAATGATGTTGTCTAATGGATGATCATGTGTCCATTTTCTAAGGTGTTCGTGTGGTTGTTGTTGAGGTACTGAAGTAGCAGAGTCATTTTCTCCTGATGAAGATGGTTCTGATGATGGTTCAGGAGCAAATATGTTCTCAAAGGGAGCATCTTCAGGAGTAGTAAAGGGGTTATCTCCATCATAGGTGCCAGAAACAATTCCATGATGTACACTTGATGATTGATGAATTGAATATGATACAGAGTGATCAGCAGCAGGCGCTTCTTGACTCAATGACATAGAAACTGAAGGGTTATCTATGTTGACAAGGATAGGAGCAGCCTCTGTTGAGGGATGTGACAGATCATTAGCAATTGGCTCATAGTGTTCATCAAACATTGGATCAAATAATTTCTTCAAACCATCTTCTGAAGGTGGTACATATGGACTTGCTGGTGAGGGATTGTGTAGAAGAGTAGAACTGATGGGACTACTTGATGAAGGTTGTGATACGGGTCCAGAACTGGGTTGTCCTGGAGCCATTTGACTGGTCAGCTCATCGAACGTAACGTGAATTGTTTCCATGATATTTCTGGTTCTTTTTTTGTAGATTCAGTATCCTTTTCTACTTGGTGCATATCCTACAAATACTCCAATGTCCGCTTTAGCTTTAAGTTTGCCTAAGTCTTGAGCCTCATTAGTTGGATAACACAATGCACCAAACACACGAAGGAATGAAAGATTAGGTTTTTGATTTTGGACAAGTTCATATGGAGTTTTTGCATGAGATGTGTGAATTAGGGATCGATTTTGAGTGTAGCATGCAGTGGCAATGGCTTCAGCCCAGAGAAACATTGGAACCTTTGAGTAAATCAGCATTATTCTTCTGGCTTCCACAAAAGTTCGATTTCGCCTTTAAACTACACCGTTCTGTTGAGGAGTTCGTGGAACACTTCTTTGATGACTGATTCCAACACTTTCATAAAACTCACTAAGTTATTTATTAACAAACTCAGTTCCATTGTCTGTTCGGATGATTCTGACAATTTTGTTAAGTCGAACCTGCAGCTGTTTGATAAGTTTAATGATGATATCTGGAGTTTCATCCTTTGTCCTTAAGAACTTAACCCAAGTAAACCGAGAGTAATCATCAACCACAACTAACACATATTTCTTCCCGAAAATATTCTGCACTCTCATGGGTCCACATAAATCCATGTGAATGGTATGAAGAACTTCCATAAATGAGTTTGTAGGTTTGGGTTTGTGGGCATACTTCTTGCTTTTTCCCAATTGGCATGCTGAACAAAGATGATCCTTTTCATACTTTACTCTAGGTAAGCCTATTACTAAGTCCTTTCTGGAAAGATCATTTATGGTGCCGAAGTTCAAGTGATTGAGACGACGATGCCATAACCATGACTTTGTTTTTGAAGTCTTTGACAACAAGCAAATTTGAGAAGACTTCATCATATCTTCGATAGAGATGGTGTATAGGTTTGAACCACGTGTTCCTCTTAACAGTTCTGCGTCATCAAGTTCTCTAACGAAACAAGTATGTTTTCTGAAGGCCACTTCTTGATCAGAATCACAAAATTGACCGACAGAGAATAAGTTATAACCAAGACCTTCAACGTAATATACCCTGGAGATTACACTATCACCAACAACATAGTCTCCATAACCCATAATTGCACCGAAATGATCGTTCCCGAATCTAACAGTCCCGATGAATTTACTCACAAAGTTCATGAGCCGCAACTGGTCTCCAGTCATATGCTTGGAACAGCCTGAGTCCAGGTACCACAAAACGATTTGAACGATCTTGTGAGCTTCTCTAGCTACTTTTCTCTAGCTACTTTACCATATTCAGGATTGGGTTCCTTTATGAGTGAATTTAATGAATCCCAGTTATCCTTAGTAAGTGAAGCATTAGGCGTTGAAGGAGAGTCATATGACCATAAATCAAGCATCCATCAACATGTAGTATATGCACTCTTCTCCCCCTAAAAAATTGCATCCAAAGTTGCCATTTTTGATTTGAACAAGTGAATAAGAATATACACCAATGAACGTAGATCCACTTGAGGGTTGAAAGATCATGGAAAAACATGAAGCTTGTTGATGAAGAATGTCGATGAGAATGGTCATAAACATGAAGATTTCTTCATCTTTTGAAGATAAAGCGCACTAAAGCGTACACCTTTCTTTTCTTTGAGGAACGGGGCCTGAAGTGTTACCTGCAGACGCCATAATGATGAAGTACGAGGCCTGAACTGATGTGAACAGACGTCATCGCCGAATAAATATCAAGATTGAGTTACTTGAACCCGTGAGTTATGAGATATCAATCCATTTGTAATTCATACTTTAAGCCAGTCCATGTAGTGAAGGATCGAAGTATCTGAAACTAAGTAAGGACTACCTGCACTAATATTACAAACTTGATTGCATATATTTTGGTTAGTGACATTAGTATCCAAACCCTTTGGGGTTTCACAGTCAACCTTGATTTTGTCATCGGTGAACAGCTTTCCAGTAGGAATCCACCTAAGTCCAACATCCTTAAACATTCTACCAGACGGTATCCACTTATGGCAAGGTCTAGGATTGTTAAGCTTCTTATGCATAGTGGAAGACCTATCGTTATTCCTAGTTTTCAAAGATTTAGCAGTTGGTATCCATCTAGGCGAAGTTTTTTGTTTGTTTTACTTCATAGACTTAGTGTAGATCCTAGACTTAACAGATTGAACCTTTGCATGAGCATTTACATTCTTTAGGGATTTTGAAAAACAATTATCATGATTTGCCTTAAAGATGCATTTCAGACAATTCGAGCAAACAGCTTGTTTCGATTCAGAAGATGATCTAGAGTTCTTAGAGTGATCTACTATGGGAATAGATTTATTCGAAACACAACTACGCTTAGATTCAAGCCAATCCTTAGTCTTTAATTGAGTGTTCCTAGGTAATGGTTTAAAACTACTAGTAGTGCCTTGAAATCTCGTCGAATTCGTCACCCTAGTTCTTGTACCTAAAATTCCATCTTTTCGAATCTATGCCCTTTTCCTAGATTCTTCTAGATAATAGTTCTTCCTCAAGTCATTCATATCATATGAATTCTGGGTTTTAATGCTTGGTTTTGACACTGTTTTCGAACTAATCCTAGAGGTGCTGGGAGTAGAAGTGGCTACTTGTTGAGGGTTAGCAGAGCTAGAAGCATTATACTTAGGTAACTCAGGTGAAGTGACTGGTTTTGTCAAAACTTGTATCGCATCAACTTGGGAGGCAAGCCTTGTCTTTAGAGATTGTGTTCTTTCAGATATAAATGCAGTGGGCTGCCTAACAACGGGCCGATCTCTAGTGGGATGAGAAACTGGCTTCCCCAAGGTTGATGGTTTTGTAAACTTAGTATTCACACTTTTCCCTATGGTTTTTCTAAGCTCATTCTTTAAGGCAACAATAGCGAGACTCTTTTCCTGAAGTTGAGCTTTGAGTTCATCAATTTTTTCCATCAAAGAGTTTGTTTGTTCCATTGACTTAGTTCTAGCTTCTTTGACAGAGACACTTAGTTCTATGTGATGCTTTCTCAAATACTCAATTTCCTTTAGTAATTTGGCCACACAACCAGCTAATTCATCATTTCTCACTTGAATATCATCAATAGCATTAACATCAGAATTACTTGGAACCAAATTACTTTTCACATGCATATCAGAAATATGTTTCTTCAAATTTTTGATAGTCGAGTTTTTGGCTTGAAGCTGAGCTTTTAAATCGTTTATTTCAAAAAATTCATGAAATTCAGGAAATTCCGGATTTTTACATGGTTTCATAGTTTGAAAACTTTCCTCCTTTCTTTGTATTGCAATTTCAAGAGAAATGCAATGTTTTTCAAGTTTTGAGAATTTGTTTGAAAGTTCTTCAAAAGCCTTTTTATCAACCATATCATTTGTTTTTAATCTATTAGATTCAGCCTCAACCAAGGAACATTTATCAGAATCAAGTTCAGTATTAAGATCAGTTTGTTTAGATACATTGGCAGGTGCACAATGTTTATCAGTTAAGGGTACCTCATCACATGACACCTGTTCATTTATCAGTCTGATATCTGCATCCACGTCATGTATAACAAGAGTCACTGAACTACTGGTTGTGTCAAGCTTATCTGTCACTGAGCCTCTATGTTCCGTGTCAACTGATCCATCATTCGATGCTTTAGTAGTCTCAACACTGCAATCTCTTGATTGTACCCGAAATTCATTCACTTTTCTGATTGCTGCATCCACTTCTTGTATGACAGGATTTACTGAGCAGCTGGTTACATCATTCATTGTTGTCTCTGATATTCTGCATTTAGCAACACCTGATCTTTCAACTGATGCATTACTCGATTCATCACGACTATCTCTTAAGCGCACCCACAGTCATCCACATGTTGATCATTCTGTGTAACTTCCTCAATATACTTCTCCACATTATCCATGAGTTGGATTAATGTCTCTCTGAACACATTAACTTCCATCCTAGTGTGATTCTTAAAGCACATTTCAGCACCACGATAATCATAATCTGAAGTGTATTCCCTTTTGATGAATGACTGAAGTTGTTTGTTGATCACCTGAAGTGCAGCTTTAGAACTGGCTTCTTGAACCTTTTTCCTATTAAGTTGTTGTTCTAATTGTTCCAAGTTCAAGAACAATTTGCCAGTAATCGATGATAATTCTTGACGAAAGAGTGTAATACATGATCGTATAATTCCTATTGTGTATTTGTCATCAATTCTAAGTAACATGAGGTGTGGATGAAGTTGTCGATAAGGTTCAATGCAACTTTCCTTACCCATTGCAAGAGCATTCTGTAACCTTGACTGGTGCATTTCTCTCTCTTTAGATTCTAAACACGGAGATCTCACATCCTCATTGATTGATTCCATCATATTTAACCGTTTAGTATAGCTAATATTCTCATGGTTGTCTACAGCATCATATAGTTTGAGTACTTCTGAAATCAATGAATCAGGAGTGTAAGACATGATGTTGATGTATACACGGGATTTTACAAGTCTGTGATTTAAACCGAGAAATAGACTCTTTCGCGGGATTTTTCTAAAATCAAGACCAAACCGTTAAGCAATGTCCAATAGAAAGTGTTAAGATGACTGATGGATCGACACAATGATAGAAAATTGTGTGTTAGGGCATATGATTGTTTGTAGGATTAGCTGAGATGTTGTTTGGTTAAGATTTGGATTGGTTAATGCCCGTTTATACGGAGAAATTTAGGTCAAAAAACACAAAAACCTCAATAACTTCTGTTCGGAGCGGATTTAGGCCTTGAATGTTGACCCAAATAAACTTTTGTTGATTTGGCATGCCATTCTCCTTGTTCTCATGGTCGTTTTGATGGGTAGAACGCTGAAAACGGAGTTACGGTTCAAAAGTTATGACCGTTTGAAGTTTTGTAGGGAAAAAGTCAACTTTTGGTCAAACCGCTTCAATCAACTCGCATCCAGGACAACTCGCTTCCAAGACAAATCGATTAGATGACATCTCGCTTAATAGACAAGTCGCATAAAACACAACTCACATAGGCAACTCACATAGGCAACTCACTTAGGCAACTCGCTTAGGCTCAACTCGCATTAGATACGTTGAATCTGGATAAGTCGCAGTCAAAACTGTCAACTCGCTTAGGCAACTCGCTTAATAGCCAAGTCGCTTTAGAACTCAAGTCGCTTAAAGAATCAACTCGCTTAATAGCCAAGTCGCATAAACCAACTCGCTTCCAATAACAAAGCAACTCGCTTCCAATAACAAAGCAACTCGCTTACAAGAAATGAAACACCGTGGCTCAACTCGCTTCGTACACTTTTCAAAAACAACCACTTAATCAATAAAAAACAACCAAACCACAGTGATTCAAACCTTCCAATTCAAAACCTAAACACATATAATGATCCTAAACACAAATGTACAATCAAAATTCAAACTTTAACACTAGAAATTGACCAAATGATTCAAACTCTTCTAGACACTTATAACCCCAAAAACCTTATGAAATCCACCAAAACAAAGAGCATGAAAGATGAGTGATCAAACCATGGCTCTTGATACCAATTGTAATATATAGGATTTCACAAACACATTAAACCATAATCCATATGGGGCGTACAAAATGTTTAGAGATAGAAAGTTCTAGAGAGAGAAAGGGAAGAGAGTTGGGAACTATGTGAAACAAAGAAAAATGGTATTGAAGCTCCAACCCTCTACCTTGGGAGGTAGAGGGTATTTATAGTGTCTTACAATAAACGCCACCTACGGGCTGTGGATCAGGCATACAGAGGGTAAAGGCCCGTCCTTCCTCCACGGAGTTACTTAACAAACTACTTAATAACATAACTTGACTACGACTACGAGCTTTCTAACGAATACATATACTTGAGGTGACCAAAACTTTAATGACTGAATTTTCTAATTCCTAACAACTTAGACTATACACGAGCATAAACTTTTAGAACCCTTGTCGAGGATCGGACTATACTTATCAATAATTGAATCACGAGGACGTGATTTCCTCTAACAGGGGAAAAATGTGACAATTCTCAATTTCAGGTCATTTTACAAACTTTGAAATTTTTACTATTCATCTCAGGAATTTACTATTCATCGGTTACTATTCATCATTTTACTATTCATCACTTTTGAAGTCGATTTGATAGTTTGAGAGGTTATTTCAAAATTTTACTTTTCACAAAACACTATTCATTTCCGGAGAAAAATTTATATTCACGATTATTATTCATCATTTTTGTAAACTAGGTTTACGAGTATCGAATTCGCTTAACCGTGAGGGTTAAGCTTGCGTATTCTTAGAATATCATCAAAGACATTTCATATAGACTAGGATTATTCTACATATCATCAGTAACATCATCTGCATATTAGCTCATGCATGGGTTTACATATTTTCTTAACGTATATTTATTTATTAAATAAACGCTATCGCACGACTTTTATACATGAACAATGTACCCGATACTCCTAATTAAAACTGCTTGCTAAAATATCTAGATATTTTAGCTAGATATTTTCAAATCCATAGAAATTACCATTTTACCCTTTTCCTTTATTTACCAAAATACCATTGCACCAAAATTACCAAACTACCCTTTTCTTACTATAAACAGGAATCACTAGCTTTTTTTTTCTTTCTCTCATCCTTGTGGAGCTCGACATTTTCAAGAACAAGAAGAAGTTCATCATTTTTTTTCAAGATCAAGTATTATTAAGATCCTATTAGTGTTCTAGTAAGGTTTAGGATTAAACCTTGAAGTTTAACTAAGTTTTCTATCATCAATCCTCATAATCATCACAAGTAAGCTACTAACTATTTTCATAAATTTACTTGCTTATTATTGAGTTATTTGATGTATTATTTTGAGATATGCAAGTATTCATATGTATTAATACCACTTTTTACTTGTTTTTATACTTATTATGGATTTAAAGTATACTATTAGTGTTCTTATGAAACCTATCAATTTTTGTAAAGTCTAGAAACCCATGACACCCTAAGAAGGTGTATGGTAGGTTTAGAATAGCTTCGGTGTTGATTGGAATGGTTTAGAACAAGTTTCAAACTAGAATATCATTTTCGACGAAAATTAATTATTGGCTGTCACGTTTTGGAAATTCTGGAAACAACAGTAGGTCAGGGGATACTTTGGTTTATATTTTCAGAAAATAGATTTCAAAACGAAACCGTGGTCGCTTGAATGGATTAAAACGGGTTTATAACGAAAAAGTTATGCTAATTCTAAGTTTGGTGACGAAAACTATTTTCTGAAATAGTACTTGCTGTCAAGGGTTTTTCGAAGGTCAAAAACGAGTATTTCACGTAAACTAGAAGAGTCGACTTATCAAAAATATATTAGTACATACTAACACGAATCCGAGGATATATAGAACGTAGAAAACCGAGCTATAATGATTAAGTTACACGCGTTAGAAATATGACTATCGTAACTATTTTCACAAGTATTAACACACATATTTTCTTCTAGACCAAAATGGTTATTGCAAGTAACCATGTTTGGAACCGTTTTTTCTATCGATAGAGTACTTTTGAGAAAATAATGTCTATAAGTAAAAGTGAGTTCACCTAGCCTATTTTCCAAAATGTTCAACCGTTCGTCAAACGAAGTTATAACGAATAATATACGATCACTTAAACTTTTCCGAAAATTACTCATAAACTATATTTTCTTGATTTACCACTTTACGACTATCATAGGATGTTACGTAAATACTTGTAAAGTATTTTATAACTTGACAATATGACACAAACGTATATTTCGACGATACACTTCATTTTCAAAAATGTACAAGTGGTATGGATATCATATGAGTTTTCATGCACAACATTATTTCATGACTTATATTAGATCATATCATTCATAATAGGCTGCAGTTAGAGATTGCACCTCATTTCAGTGTATCCACTTTTGTCATCATAATCATTGCATCAGGTGAGTTTCATAGCCCCTACTTTTATACGTTTTGAATTACTTTTGGGGGAGATACATGCTCAACTAGTTTCATCTACTTTCATAAGTACTCTAAACTTTTAAGGACTACCATGAGTTTCATGGCCCCTATTTTCAATTGTTTTGTACTATTTTTGGGGGAGATACATGCTACAACTTTTATCATGATCATAATTGTTTCAAAACCGAATGTTGTACTATATCTATTGTTCTTGATTGTGTGTTATTGTTCTACGTCGAGTTATGTGCTAAATCAGTTGACTACTGATACTTTGAGTCATGTACTATTGATTATGTGCTATTGTTCTACGTCGAGTTATGTGCTATATCAGTTGACTACTGATACGTCGAGTCGTGTACTATTGTTCTACGTCGAATTATGTGCTATATCAATTGACTATTGATACATTAAGCTATGTACTATTACGTCAACTCATTTGACAACGTGTGCTTGAACATAAACTATAACATTTTGATTAATGGGTTGTAAACACACAAGTTGCAAGTTTTGTATGGGTGGAACTTGGAACTGAGTGGATTTGCAATGCCTTTGCTGCATGAACATTCTTTAAAGGTTTTTCATGATAACATAAAGTCTATGAACTCACTCAACCTTTGTGTTGACACTTTTAGCATGTTTTATCTCAGGTATCTAAGGCATACACTTCATGGCGTGCATCTATCATAGAGTCGCGATGACGAACCGTCTCACTTGTATATTATGGCACTTTAAAACATTGTTTGGTTTGTAACTAACTTATTTCCGCAAATGTTGACTACCTTTTGGTACCTATCTTTTGTAAACTCTGAATGTTTTAATATATCAAACGATGTGCTTTTAAAACGCTTTAGATCATTCAATATAACTGAAATTGTGATGCTATGGCAGTCATCCCCCAGGAATTCCATTCCGCTGCAAAACAAGTATTTTGGGGGTGTGACAGCTGCTATGACACACACGACACGACACGCAAATCAAACACGGATACCAACAAGATTTAACACGTTTTTATTAAACAAGAATCCATTTCCCATGTTTTTATACATCATACCCAACAAGATAGTTAGTCAACTCGTGACTCACCATGAGTTACCAACAAAAACGAGTCAAAATCATGTGTTTTCAAACCTACCTTCATTTTGACACAATAAAATGACTGCTGGTGGCGTTGTGGTGGTGTAAGGTGGCGCGTGAGTGACGTACGAGGGGTAGGGGAGGGTTGTTGAGCGCGTGGCCTTGGGGATCGTGTAGAGGGGAGTGAGGGGAGTGTTTTGAGGTAGGTGGTGTAGTTGGGGGAGTGGTGGTGTGGCGGTGGTGGCGGCGTGAAGGTTGGCTGGCGGCTAGGGTTGAAAGGGAGAGAGAGAAAGATGAAAATGGAGGTGATGATATGTGTTTGTGTGTGGTGATATGGGTGATATACCACATGGACGAATTTATGTAATTTACCCTTTAAATTTTATATATTTTCAAAATGGTGTGAATGTGGTGCGTGACCAACCAAAACCACGAGAGCCAATCCGTAGTTTTTCTAAAATTCCCTGATTCCTCTAATCCCGAGATCAAATAATTCAATTAAAATTCTAACGAGTTCCTCTCGAGTGCGCCAATAGATTTAATTACGTTTTCTAATAAGGTCGGTCACAAATATGTTTATAGAACTAAACGAGTGGTTTTCTCAAGTTTTCTCAATTTAATGGTTTTTCCTAGTGCCGAGGTCTAGTAGTGCCTAGTCTAACGTCACAAACAAGGTCTAACATAGAATGTTTCACAAAATATCAAGAGTTTATAGTCGATAGATTAACTTGCTAAAATTTGAAATAGTGTGGTATTTGAAAATAGTTTTCAAAATTTACCAGTTGTCACATCTCAGGCTGTAACCCATGATGGCTTGAAGTTATTTCAGACTTTTTTACCCAAAAAAAAAGTTATTTCAGACTGTAAACCGCTTTAAAGAAAGAAAAGTGTTGCGCTAAATCAATTTCTTTAAATATCGAGCACTTATCCTAAAACCAAAAATCAGAAAAATTTGCCGCCAAAAAGTCGAATGTTCCTCTACAAATGTTTTTCATTTTAAAGATTCTTCTAAAAAGTACTTGTTTTCACATGGTGATAACATTGTTTGAAAATAAATCAGACTTAATTTGTTGAAAATCAGCTGGACTCCATTTTGTCAAAATATTTGTCACTCAACCAACGACTACGGTCATTGATTGAGGCGGAGAGTGATTTCAAACATTTCAAACTTCATATTTTCAAACACTTGGTACCAAAATATTTTTTTCCAGTTTGTACATAGTAAAGTGGTGAATCAGGAGAAATTCGGGCTTTAAGTCATCCACACTTTGATGTGTTTAAACAAAGCCACGTCTTTCCCCAAAAACTTTTCTAAATGATTTAAATCAATTGGGATCACAAATCTCAAATGGTTTTAAATTTTTGAACGGGGGAGAGATTGTGATTTAAATAAATAAAATGGTGATTGTGTTAAAGAATAAAAGGAACTCATTCCTCCATGTGCCAAACGATTTCTAATATACGATGCACATGTTGAGGGGGAGCACTTATCTTAAACCCAAAGTAAACGATAACACCAAAGTCACAGGTTGGATCACTGATCATCTAACTCATCCTCGAACTAATCCTAGATGAGCTAGGTGTAGGTGTAGCTACTTGTTGAGTTTTTAACAAAACTTGAAACATTTTTTAAGGTGGTCTTTTAAAGACTCAAGCTGTAACACCCCGAAATTTGGGTCCAGCCGAAGCATACGAATGCTACAATCTTGGTATCACAACATAAGGTACAAAGAATGGTTTTTATCCCATTTATTTAGAATAAAATTCATTTATTGAAAACCACAAGTTACATTAATGAAAGTAGTGCAGAAATAGGACCATAAGATAATTAAAGCAGTCTAGTTTATTTATCAGAGTCGCCTATGACCATGCCTCTTTCCAAGCGTCTTCCAATAGTGAGCTATCGCCTTAAACCTGAGAACACATGCAAAAAAGGTCAGCTTACACTGGTGATTTTATAGAGTTTAGTTACAAAAGTAATAGTGGACCTGATAGAGTTTAATTGCTAGGTGCAACTAAGGCAGATATATATTCTATGCATTCCAAATACAACATTACAACAATATATCCAATAATATTCCATTAATAGGCAACTCTAGCCAGGCACCACAGCTATAGCAAAGCCTAGAACAATGCTACCCTGGTCTAGGTCGGGTACAAATGTCTATTCTTAGCTAGGTATCGCGTTATAGCATAGTATTGCTACCCTAGTCTAAGTCAACATCTTTCAAACATCTAACCTTACCAAATCAACACATTAGCAATGCAAAATAGTAGTGGCAGGTCCAAAAATAGTTTACATTCACATAAACACATAAAACATTCAATCACCAAATCAATATACCAAACATCAATCATTCACAAATCATATTCACGTTTCCAGTTATAGTTGATGTCACACCCCCAAAATATCGCAGCGGAACGATAGTGTCTTTGGGGTATGATGTCATAGCACAAAGCATGGATACAGAAAACGACCTCTAAAATGAGACGTTTTGAAAAGTTTACCATTCGATTAAATAAAGTTAAAGTTTACAAAACATGAGATTCCAAAGTTTGATAATACATAAAGGGTTTCAAAACATGTCGAATGGTAATTGATAAAAACCCAAGACTCCAATGTATGCCATGTGACCCAAAAGCTCAATGAAATGCTATCGCCTTACGACCTGAGATAAACATGCTAAAAAGTGTCAACACAAAGGTTGATGAGTTCATAAGTTTGTTGAAAATGATTTCAAAAAGTCTTTAAAGAATGTTGATGCAGCAAAGGCATTGTAAATCCATTCAGTTCCGAGTTCCGCCCATACAAAACTCGCAACCTATGTGTTCACAACCCATTGCCCAAAATAGAATTGTCAATCTTGTTTGTAAGTAGGACATATGTGCATACAATATATACATGTACTTAATGCAAAGAATCACAGCCAATTGAACCTCTTGACAAGTCTAAATTTTTTGTTGTGTCTTATTGAATAACAGATTATATTCACCCCAGGTCAAGTCATCAGGGACACAAGGGTGGGGGCGTCAGCCCGATAGTACTATCAATACCTCTCCACCGGCTCCCGCAGGAGTTAACCAGTTGCTAAAGTATGTATGTTGAAGCATAATTGAAAACAAGTTTAGCACATTAAGGCACATATCGCAATAAACCACACATAATGTCCAAAGAGTATAAGAAGTATAGTGTAACACAATTGTATAATTGGTTTGATTATTCGCAAGAGTAAAAACAAGTATTTAAGCATGGATCTCCCCAAAGAGTTTGTAAGAATTTAAACGAGTAAAAGCGGGGTATGAACTCACCTGTATGATTGATATGCTAACAAAATGAAGTGCATGAAAATGAGGCTCGGAAACTATCCGCGACCTAAAATGAATGATGTGCTCTAATATAAGTCATGAAACAATGTCGTGCATGCAAATCCATATGTAATCTATACCACTTGTACGTTTTTGAAAATAGAATTTATCGTCGAAATATATGTTTATGACATCTCTTCATGTTTGTAAAATATTTTACAAGTATATACGTTGAATCAACATCCTACGATAATCGTTTTGTGATTTATTATGAAATTATAACTTTTCGTCGTAAAATAACGTCATTTGACAATTTCATGAAAGTGAATATACGGCCACGAAAAGCTAGTCGTAAAATGGTGCACGTCGAGTGTCAGGAAACAAACTCGACGGTTTTTGGAAGCTTGTATCATTATCTCAAAGTTTTAGCATTTAAGTTTTCATCCTAGAGGTCTCGATCATGGAGAAAAATATAGGTAAAGTATGGTACTTGTATCCGAAATAATGTTTAAGGGTGGTTTTCGGCAAAGTTTAAGTGACCGTATTTTATTCATTACAACTCCGCTTGACGAACGGTTGGACATTTTGGAAAATATGCTAGGCGAAATTACTTTTACTAGAAGACATCATTTTATAAAAAGTACTCCGTCATTGTTAAAAACGACCTTCAACATGGTCCCTCGTTGCCGTAGTTTATGTTTAATAGAAAATATATTAATGTTGCTTATATAATAAAGTTACGGCAACTTTGTTTAACGCGTGTAATTTAATCGTTACAAGTTCGTTTTCTACGTTTTCTACATTCTTAGATTCGTATTAAAGTATACTAATATGTTTTTGATAAGTCGACACATTTCATAATGCTTAAGCGTCATTTTCGACTCGTAAAAAGTGACATTTATATGCTGAAATTACTGAAATTATTAGTTTTCGTCGTCAAACTTCAAAAATTCATATCTTCTTCGTTATAACTCCATTTTAATCCGTTCAAGCGGCCACGTTTTCGTTTTAAAGTGTATTTTCTAAATACCTAGGCCAAAAAATTTTATTCACTGTCGAAATTTTTAGAATTCAAAAATATGAACAGACCCTTAATTAAACTTGTCGAAATGAGTTTTTCACGCGCCAAACCTATTCCAAACAATTCAAAACAACTCTGAAGCTATTCTAATCCTACCATACACCTTCTTAGGGTGTCATGGGTTCCTAGGAATCACCAAAAGTGATATGTTTGAAGGAGTAATTATAGGATGACATAAATATATATATAACTCTTAAAAACAATGAAAAAGTGGTATAAACATCCATAAGACTTGCATGTTTTTCTCAAATACGATGTAATGAACATAAAATAATTATGAAGGATGAAAATGGATATGAGATGCTTACTGGTTAACTTGATGAGGTTAATGAACAATGATTAATCCTAAACACCTAAGGTTTTTATTTCACAACCTTAATCAAGAGTGTGTCTAGAGTGTAAATAACTTGTCTAGAAAATTTTTGGTGAATTCCTCTTGAACCTCTATGGTGACCGGTTGATGGTGAAGAGAGAAAGAAAAAAATGGTTTTTGCTTGCATTTGAGATATGAATGTGTAGGTGTAGTGTTTGCAAGTATAATACATTATAAGTATAGGATATTTTGCCAATTTAAAGTGAGTCATCCCCCTTGTGTCGACAAGGGGGTTTTTGGATTAGCAATTCATTTTTTTTTATTAAGTATATAGATGTAGATTAGAAGTGTTTTTGTAAGGATAGTTAAGTAATTGAGTACATTTTTAAGCTTGTAAGGTAGTGTTAATTAAAAATAAATTTTAACGGGTCAAGATAAAATATATTGAGGTCATAAAAATTATAAAAATACATTTCTTGAAAAATTTGAGTGAAATAATAATTATCGTGTAATATTTAAGAAAAACTGTCGCAATTTATATAAACATAACAATTTATATACAAAATAAATTTAGAACACCGGGTAAACTAATATTATAATTTTTATAATCCTAATATGAGTATAAAAATATATCATAATAATTTTTGGAAGTGTCGGATCAAATGTTCAAAATAAACGATTACGCGATAGCGTTTATTTAATAAGAATTTATGCATTTAATGTGAAATGCAAAACCATGCATGAAGTAATATGATGAATATAGAGTTTGAGAAATGACCGGAAATTGAGAATTATGCTAACAAAATGAAGTGCACGAAAATGAGGCTCGGGAACTATCCGCGACCTAAAATGAATGATGTGCTCTAATATAAATCATGAAACAATGTCGTGCATGCAAATCCATATGTAGTCTACCAGGTGAGTTCATACCCCGCTTTTACTCATTTAAATTCTTACAAACTCTTTGGGGGAGATCCATGCTTAAATACTTGTTTTTACTCTTGCGAATACTCAAACCATTTATACAATTGTGTTACACTATACTTCTTATACTCTTTGGACATTGTGTGTGGTTTATTGCGATATGTGCCTTAATGTGCTAAACTTGTTTTCAATTATGCTTCAACATACATACTTTAGCAACGGTTAACTCATGCGGAGCCGGCGGAGAGGTATTGATAGTACTATCGGCTGACCTCCCCACCCTTGTGTCCCTGATGACTTGACCTGGGGTGAATATAATCTGTTATTCAATAAGACACAACAAATAATTTAGACTTGTCAAGAGGTTCAGTTGGCTGTGATTCTTTGCATTAAGTACTTGTATATATCGTATGCACATATGTCCTACTTACAAACAAGATTGACAACTCTATTTTAGGCAATGGGTTGTGAACACATAGGTTGCGAGTTTTGTATGGGCGGAACTCGGAACTGAATGGATTTACAATGCCTTTGCTGCATCAACATTCTTTAAAAGACTTTTTCAAATCATTTTCAACAAACTTATGAACTCACCAACCATTATGTTGACACTTTTTAGCATGTTTGTCTCAGGTCGTAAGGCGATAGCATTTCATGGAGCTTTTGGGTCACATGGCATACATTGGAGTCTTGTGTTTTTATCAATTACCATTCGACATGTTTTGTAACCCTTTAGGTATTATCAAACTTTGGGATCTCATGTTTTGTAAACTTTAACTTTATATAATCGAATGGTAAACTTTTCAAAACGTCTCATTTTAGAGGTCGTTTTCTGTATCCATGCTTTATGCTATGACATCATACCCCATAGACACTATCGTTCCGCTGCGATATTTTGGGGGTGTGACAGATATAATGTCACAATTCTCAATTTCCGGTCATTTCTCAAACTCAATATTCATCATATTAGTTCATGCATGGTTTTGCATTTCACGTTAAACGCATAAATTCTTATTAAATAAACGCTATCGCGTAATCGTTTATTTTGAACATTTGATCTGACACTTCCAAAAATTATTCTGATATATTTTTATACTCATATTAGGATTATAAAATTTATAATATTAGTTTACACTGTGTTCTAAATTTATTTTGTATATAAATTGTTATGTTTATATAAATTGCGACGGTTTTTCTTAAATATTACACGATGACATGGGAAGAATGTCACAATTCTCTATTTCTAGTCATTTCTCAAACTCTATAATCATCATATTAGTTCATGTATGGTTTTGCATTTCACATTAAACGCATAAATTCTTATTAAATAAACGCTATCGCGTAATCGTTTATTTTGAACATTTGATCCGACACTTCCAAAAATTATTCTGATATATTTTTATACTCATATTAGGATTATAAAAATTATAATATTAGTTTACCCGGTGTTCTAAATTTATTTTGTATATAAATTGTTATGTTTATATAAATTGCATGTTTTTCTCAAATATGATGTAATGAACATAAAATAATTATGAAGGATGAAAATGGATATATGATGCTTACTAGTTAACTTGATGAGGTTAATGAACAATGATTAATCCTAAACACCCAAGGTTTTTATTTCACAACCTTAATCAAGAGTGTGTCTAGAGTGTAAATAACTTGTCTAGAAAATTTTTGATGAATTCCTCTTGAACCTCTATGGTGGCCGGTTGATGGTGAAGAGTGAAAAGAAAAAATGGTTTTTGCTTGCACTTGAGATATGAATGTGTAGGTGTAGTGTTTGCAAGTATAATACATTATAAGTATAGGATATTTTGCCAATTTAAAGTGAGTCATCCCCCTTGTGTCGACATTGGGGTTTTTGGATTAGCAATTCATTTTTTTTATTAAGTATATAGATGTAGATAGATTGTAAGTAAATGTGTTTTTGTAAAGATAGTTAAGTAATTAAGTACATTTAAGCTTGTAAGGTAGTGTTAATTAAAATAAATTTTCACGGGTCAAGATAAAATATATTGAGATCATAAAAATTATAAAAATACATTTCTTGCAAAATTTGAGTGAAATAATAATTATCGTGTAATATTTAAGAAAAACTGTCGCAATTTATATAAACATAACAATTTATATACAAAATAAATTTAGAACACCGGGTAAACTAATATTATAATTTTTATAATCCTAATATGAGTATAAAAATATATCAGAATAATTTTTGGAAGTGTCGGATCAAATGTTCAAAATAAACGATTACGTGATAGCGTTTATTTAATAAGAATTTATGCGTTTAATGTGAAATGCAAAACATGCATGAACTAATATGATGAATATAGAGTTTGAGAAATGACCGGAAATTGAGAATTGTGACATTCTTCCCATGTCAGAGGAATCACGTCCTCGTGATTCAATTAATGATAACTATAGGTCTACCCTTAGGTTTCACGAAAACAGGGTGTATGGTCGAAGTGCTTATGCCAAAACTTACGCGTCTAGGTTTCTTATCTAATGAGGCTCATGAATCTGAATAATACAGTGGATCACTTAATGGTCTATGGAAAAAAGCGTTACGCATTGCGGGCTGCCTCGGTCCCTAAATAGAATGCTTGAGCTCGGGTGGACTGATATTGAGTACCTGGTTTGGGTTATTTCCTTCTATTGCTAAAGCTAGGTGTTGGTTACCCTGTGGTTGTCCCTGTGTTCCATTCAACCTAGGACAATTATTCCGGTAGTGATTCGGGATGTTGCACTCGAAGCAAGTCCTTTGATTATTCCTCATGTTACCCACATTAGCGGTGTTACTGTGTTTTACACTGCTCCTTAAGATGGCGGTATCGATTGCAATTTGTACACAAGCAGCAGGGCTTGGTCTTCGGATGACGATAAGCACATTTAGCACATTTGGGATGTGTACCCGCATACTCTCTTTGTTCATTAGCAGGTTGCCCCAAAACTCTTGCCCTTTCTTGTCGCGCTACCACGTCCATCTTTATTCGACCCACTCGCTTCCTTCCTCTTGTCATTTCTCTTCAAAGTACCATTTCTAACCATCTCGTCTGTCAAGGTTCCGCCCTCAAGATTGCACTTTGTATTGTACAGAGCGGCTCGGTTGTTTTCACAGTTCCACGGATTTCGGGCACAAGACCATATATGTACCTCGCGATTCTCTTGGATTCAGGGGTAACCAGATGAGGAACTAGTCACGGCTAATTCATGGAATCGATCGGTGTAGGCTGCGTGACCAGCTCCTATCATAGAGTGATGATAAAGTTCATGTTCCATTTTCTGCATTTCATTGTCCGGGCAGTACTCCTCTTTCAATAACGCCTTAAATTCGTCCCATGTCATACATATAGCTACTTCTCTGCCCCTAGCCTGTAGCTGTGTGTTCCACCATGTCAATGCCTTCCCTGATAGCCAGCAAGCAGCATACTTCACCCTCTGATGTGCGGCACAATTTCTGATGTTGATCACTGACTCTGTCTTCTCTACCCATCGAGTATACGCCAAAGTACCTCCTATACCATCAAACTCCACGTGTTTGCATGCTTAAAATTCCTTATACGTGCATCCAGTTCTGTTGTTGTTGTTGGTGGTGGTGGTGTTATTGTTGCCACTGCCAACTACATTGTTGGTGTCGCCATTCCGTTTCCCGTGGTTTCCCGAGTTATTCATATGGTTTCCAACTTGTGTGACAATAGTGGGAAGCAATATTTGAAGTTGTTGAGATGATGGCGGCAAAATCAGGGTTTCCGCCAGTTGTTGTCATTGTTACCCATGTGACGCCTTCTCTACCTCCACGCTCACCTGTCCTTCCACCCCTTTGCGCGGCACCACCTCGGCTAGTGTTGCGTGTTACCCTTTTTGGTGCCATGATCTCTGCAAGGAAAGGACCATTGAGTTCCCAATGTCTATACTTAACGTCCTCAAACATAATACCACGCCAAAAATTGGTTCCTAAGGTGTGCCCACACCGATCTACGTATGCATGGTCGCATATGTCCACGTGGGTTGTGACGCATTTATAATTATGTTGGCCACCATAATTATAATTGCCTCATTTCACGCGTGTACATACCACCAAGCATACATGTCTCTGATTGATGTTACTAGAAATAGGTAGCCATTCTATCATCCGATTCTAAACAGTGGAGGAGGAATTTAGGGTAGGTATCTAGGAAGAGTCGCACTTGGTGTATAGGAAATTCCTTTAGGTGCTAAAGTCACTATGAGGTTTAGTCGCCAGCAGTTCCCAAAGTATCCTCAAGAGAACTCCCATCCTCGGGCAAAATCATCAAATCTATACAGATATATAGTAACACTTATTTAGCTCGATCTCGTCTCATCAAACAAAAAACTGCCACGAGATCAAGTTAGATAAGTGCTCGTTCGAGCTCCATATTTTTTGATGACTTGACTAGATTTTGGGACTCCCCTATCGGTACAAGGAAACCACGTTATCCAATGAGGTAGGTCTAGAAGAAATTTTTCAGAAAACATATGCGCACTAAAAGTGTGTAAGGCGATAGGAAAAGAAAGGATCGACGTGAAAGCGGTTATAGTCTAGGAACTAAAATGCAACCTAGTTCTCTATAACCAAGTCTCTGATACCAATTTGTCACCCCCCAAAATATCGCGTGAACGATAGTGTCTTTGGGGTATGATGTCATAGCACAAAGCATGGATACTGAAAACGACCTCTAAAATGAGACGTTTTGAAAAGTTTACCATTCGATTAAATAAAGTTAAAGTTTACAAAACATGAGATCCCAAAGTTTGATAATACATAAAGGGTTACAAAACATGTCGAATGGTAATTGATAAAACACAAGACTCCAATGTATGCCATGTGACCCAAAAGCTCCATGAAATGCTATCGCCTTACGACTTGAGATAAACATGCTAAAAGTGTCAACACAAAGGTTGGTGAGTTCATAAGTTTGTTGAAAATGATTTGAAAACGTCTTTAAAGAATGTTGATGCAGCAAAGGCATTGTAAATCCATTCAGTTCCGAGTTCATACAAAACTCTCAACCTATGTGTTCACAACTCATTGCCCAAAATAGAATTGTCAATCTTGTTTGTAAGTAGGACATATGTGCATAAAATATATACATGTACTTAATGCAAAGAATCACATTAACCCGAACCTCTTGACAAGTCTACATTGTTTGTTGTGTCTTATTGAATAACAGATTATATTCACCCCAGTCAAGTCATCAGGTGACACAAGAAGGTGGGGGCAGCCGATAGTACTATCAATACCTCTCCGCCGCTCCCGCAGAGAGTTAACCAGTTGCTAAACTATGTATGTTGAAGCATAATTGAAAATAAGTTTAGCACATTAAGGCACATATCGTAATAAACCACACATAATGTCCAAAGAGTATAAGAAGTATAGTGTAACACAATTGTATAAATGGTTTGAGTATTCGCAAGAGTAAAACAAGTATTTAAGCATGGATCTCCCCCAAAGAGTTTGTAAGAATTTAAACGAGTAAAAGCGGGGTATGAACTCACCTGGTATGATTGATATGCTAACAAAATGAAGTGCACGAAAATGAGGCTCGGAAACTATCCGCGACCTAAAATGAATGATGTGCTCTAATATAAGTCATGAAACAATGTCGTGCATGCAAATCCATATGTAATCTATACCACTTGTACGTTTTTGAAAATATAATTTATCGTCGAAATATATGTTTATGACATCTCGTCATGTTTATAAAATACTTTACAAGTATATACGTTGAATCAACATCCTACGATAATCGTTTTGTGATTTATTATGAAATTATAACTTTTCGTCGTAAAATAATGTCATTTGACAATTTCATGAAAGTGAATATACGACATCGAAAAGCTAGTCGTAAAATGGTGCACGTGAAAGTAATGTCGAAACAAACTCGACGGTTTTTGGAAGCTTGTATCATTATCTCAAAGTTTTAGCATTTAAGTTTTCATCCTAGAGGTCTCGATCATGGAGAAAAATATAGGTAAAGTATGGTACTTGTATCCGAAATAATGTTTAAGGGTGGTTTTCGGCAAAGTTTAAGTGACCGTATTTTATTCATTACAACTCCGCTTGACGAACGGTTGGACATTTTGGAAAATATGCTAGGCGAACTTACTTTTACTAGAAGACATCATTTTATAAAAAGTACTCCGTCATTGTTAAAAACGACCCTCAACATGGTCCTCGCGCGTAGTTTATGTTTAATAGAAAATATATTAATGTTGCTTATATAATAAAGTTACGGCAACTTTGTTTAACGCGTGTTATTTAATCGTTACAAGTCCGTTTTCTACGTTTTCTACATCCTTAGATTCGTATTAAAGTATACTAATATATTTTTGATAAGTCGACACATTTTATAATGCTTAAGCCTCATTTTCGACTCGTAAAAAGTGACATTTATATGCTGAAATTACTGAAATTATTAGTTTTCGTCGTCAAACTTCAAAAATTCATATCTTATTCGTTATAACTCCGTTTTAATCCGTTCAAGCGGCCACGTTTTCGTTTTAAAGTGTATTTTCTAAATATCTAGGCCAAAAATTTTTATTCACTGTCGAAATTTCAAGAATTCAAAAATATGAACAGACCCTTAATTAAACTTGTCGAAATGAGTTTTTCACGCGCCAAACCTATTCCAACCAATTCAAAACAACTCTGAAGCTATTCTAATCCTACCATACACCTTCTTAGGGTGTCATGGGTTCCTAGGCATCACCAAAAGTGATATGTTTGAAGGAGTAATTATAGGATGACATAAATATATATATAACTCTTAAAAACAATGAAAAAGTGGTATAAACATCCATAAGACTTGCATGTTTTTCTCAAATATGATGTAATGAACATAAAATAATTATGAAGGATGAAAATGGATATGAGATGCTTACTAGTTAACTTGATGAGGTTAAATGAACAATGATTAATCCTAAACACCCAAGGTTTTTATTTCACAACCTTAATCAAGAGTGTGTCTAGAGTGTAAATAACTTGTCTAGAAAATTTTTGGTGAATTCCTCTTGAACCTCTATGGTGGCTGGTTGATGGTGAAGAGAGAAAGAAAAAAAATGGTTTTTGCTTGCACTTGAGATATGAATGTGTAGGTGTAGTGTTTGCAACTATAATAAATTATAAGTATAGGATATTTTGCCAATTTAAAGTGAGTCATCCCCCTTGTGTCGACAAGGGGGTTTTTGGATTAGCAATTCATTTTTTTTTTATTAAGTATATAGGTGTAGATAAGAAGTGTTTTTGTAAGGCTAGTTAAGTAATTGAGTACATTTTTAAGCTTGTAAGGTTGTGTTAATTAAAAATAAATTTTAACGGGTCAAGATAAAATATATTGAGGTCATAAAAATTATAAAAATACATTTCTTGCAAAATTTGAGTGAAATAATAATTATCGTGTAATATTTAAGAAAAACCGCAAGCATTTATATAAACATAACAATTTATATACAAAATAAATTTAGAACACCGGGTAAACTTATATTATAATTTTTATAATCCTAATATGAGTATAAAAATATATCGTAATAATTTTGGAAGTGTCAGATCAAATGTTCAAAATAAACGATTACGCGATAGCGTTTATTTAATAAGAATTTATGCGTTTAATGTGAAATGCAAAACCATGCATGAACTAATATGATGAATATAGAGTTTGAGAAATGACCGGAAATTGAGAATTGTGACAGTTGATTAAAAGCAGCATGTATTCTCCCCCAAAATAGTTATGAAAACATTTGGAAAGATGGGCTATGAAACTCACCTTAGCCACGGCAATGCACTATTCACTATTGACACGACTGGAATCTAAAGCTAATCTCCAAGGCATCCAGAAGAATGTACGACAAGTATGATAGAATAGAAGTGATGCAACCTAATGCGTATACGATAATCATAAAATACAGCTCATATGATAAAGATGTTGATAAAAGTATTGTGTCATAGTTTTCGTGGATCATTCATGTCATTACTTTCAAAAGTAAATTATCGTTCCCAAAAGTTTATAATTAATATCTCAAAAATTTAGTTTTAACGTTTCGTGTGGTGGTAAAGAATCATGACTCGACATACAACTCACGCCAAAAGTATGCCAAAATGTAACTCACACCAAAGCCATAACTCACGCTAAAGCATAATGTATATCCCAATACATTATAAGGAATAGTCAAGTAATATTGACCAAGACTCAACTCGAGTAGAAAGCGATACGAAAGAAGTAGAGGAAATAGCAACACATAACTATGCTAAGAAGTAATTTAATCGATAAGTTTTGGTGTTTACCCATAATCCCAAGTAGTTTGTACAAATATGTTTTGTAATGATAAGTTTGAATTTATTATTTAAACGACAAAGGTTTTACCACTTTTAGATTCTCGGGTTTTTAACGATAAAAGAGATTTGAAATTTAAAAGTATAACTTAGAATGTTTCTATAAATTTCGGCGTAACGCGTCCATTTATATAGCATTCCCAAGTCATCGTGACTATAAATAAACCTAGTATGATGTTACATTATTTATAAATTATGTTTCGTTATCATTCACATAATTATTAGCTTGAGTTTATTGAATAGTTTGTGAGTGTTCCGTGTCTAATATATTAAATTCTATTAGAGTCTAATATATTATACCGTTAAGTCACAAAGTGTCCAATAATTTCAATGTCCAATATCGCGAATCCAATAACAATACAAATGTCAATATTATAGTCCGTATTATCCAAATTCAAGATATCAATCCCAAATCGCATCTGAAACATACCAATAATCTCAAGTACCAAAAAATGAATAACGTTAGGCAAGTATTAAGTATCCGTATCTGATAAGACATTAGACATACCATATTTTATAAACCTTAATTAAATCCCACCAATTTAAATCCAAAATGAAACGGTCTTAGCCCATTCTTACAATAACCAAGCGCGCCCAAGTTTTATAACAAGTTGATTTTTGATAAATTCACTAGACATCCCCAAAAAGTTGATTTTTGACACAAAAGCAAACAAACCGAATTAAAAACTCAACATGTACACTTCTCGGGTTGTGAACCTGGATTTAGACAACATACACAAACACAACAAATCTGAATCCGACTCCAACACCAATCCGAACAAAAACAATAAATCAAACCTAAACCTAACCAAAACCTGTAAGATATAGGATTTCACAAACACATCAAACCAAATCCATATGGGGCGTATACAATATTTTAGAGAGAGAAAGTTCTAGAGAGAGAAAGGGAAGAGAGTTGGGAACTATGTGAAATAAAGAAAAATGGTATTGAAGCTCTAACCCTCTACCTTGGGAGGTAGAGGGTATTTATAGTGTCTTACAATAAATGCCACCTACGGGCTGTGGATCAGGCATACAGTGGGTAAAGACCCGTCCGTCCTCCACGGTGTTACTTAACGAACTACTTACTAACATTAAACAACTACGACTACGAGTTTTCTAATGATTACATATACTTGAGGTGACCGACACTTTAATGACTGAATTTTCTAATTCCTAACAATCTTCCCCTAAGGGAGGTCACCTCAATTTACACGTATACAAAACGGATATTACATTAAGATTGTTCTTGAATTCTTGTTTAAGTTCTTTGCTCAATAGCTCGTAGTCTTTGATTCTTCATGTTATCCATGTTTGAATAATTCAGGTGGAGGTCTTTAAGCGATCCACGTGATGATGATGAGTTTTGAGCCGCCTTTGAGATCATCGACTTGCATAAATCTCTAACTCTTCCATTGTGGTGTTGACATTATGTGACGCTGTGACAGTGGACCGACATGCTCACATTCTGGATCATGATTTCTTCTTATGTCGAGTAGGAAGCTTTAGTTGATTCATGATATTTGCAGGCCAGTAGCGAAGCATGGAGTGAAAATATCAGAGTTATTGATGCACTAATCATGATTTCTTTTGAAATGAATGTGTTGTGTGAGCATGCGGCTATGGATTGACCTCTCCATTCGTCGGCTTCAAGCGTGGGTGTACCTGCATTACAACAATTAGCAATAAAGCGCACGAAAGTGTCTTTGATCACTTTCGTTGAATTAAGGTACACGGTCCCGCTGTTCCCGTTGATCGATTACAAGTCTTGCCTGCGGATCGTGTAAAATTCAGAAGAATTTCCTTGATGAGGGTTTCCATGCTCTCAGCCGTTCTCAAACCTAAAACGCCTCAAAGAAGACAACACTGGTAGTGAACCAAATGTAATTTGAGATTCACTAATTGATGAAAAATTGATTTGAAGACAACCGTATATTGCTTGATACAAATTGTTTTTGCAATACAACGAAGGTTTTAAGGAAAATCAATTATCAATCATAAACACCTTTTATTTTAAAACATTAATACTCGTCACACGATGTGCTGAGAAAAGAATTTTAACAAGCGACCGGTTTTCAAAGGTATCCGTCAATCCATAACCTGAACCAGGATTGATTCAAAATTTTGAGTCGCCCCATTGTTTCTGTTCAATTGTCACATGGTTGATCTATTGGATAGTGTTAGGAATTAGAAAATTCCATAGTGAAGAGTCGGTCACCCCAAATGTTATCTAGCATAAGTTAGCTCGTAGACTTGTCGTTATTTACGTTAGTAACTAGTTATTTAGTTAGTTATTTAGTTTAGTGCAACACCGTGGAGGAAGGACGGGTCATTACCCACTGTATGCCGATCCACCGATCCGAAGGAGGGCGTTTAGTTGCTATAACATACCCTCTACCTCCCAGGTGAGGGTTGGACCTCATTATTCTCAATCTAATCTTCTATGTTTTCTTTTACTTTCTCTCTCTAGAAAGGCTCCCACTTTCTCTCTCTAAACTCTATACAATTCGACCCATATTATTGATGTGTTATGTGTTTATGAAAACCAATATCTAACAATTGGTATCAAGAGCCATGGTTTGATCACTCATCTTTCATGCTTTTGTTTGGTGGATTTCATGGGTTTTTGGGGTATTGGGGTTTAGGAGTGTTTGATTCATTTGGACAAATTCTAGTGTTAAAGTTTGAATTTTACTTGTACTTTTGTGTTTAGGATCATCATATGTGTTTATGTTTTGAATTGGAAGGCTTAAATCATTGTGGTTTGGTTGTTTTTGATTGATAAAGTGGTTATTTTTGAAGTTTGTACGAAGCAAGTTGAGTCTCGGATAGTTTGTTCTTCAAAGTGAGTTTCTTTGTTATTGGATGCGAGAGTTGGTACATGCACGACTTTGTTTAGCGAGTTGAATTTTTATGCGACTTGGGTTCTAAGCGAGTTGTTTCTTTAAGCGACTTGAGATCTAAAGCAACTTAGCTATTAAGCGAGTTGTAAAGCTAGCGAGTTAATTTAAGCGACTTGGTGTTCAAGCGAGTTGATTGTGTAGCGAGTTGATACTAAAGAGAGTTGCCTATGCGACTTGTCAAGATTCAACGTATCTAAAGAGTTGCCTATCGCGATTGCCTATCTTTGAGTTGTGCCTATCACGAGTTGTGTTTTATGCGACTTGTCTATTAAGCGAGAGTTGTCTGTTTATGCGGTTGTGTTTCATGCGACTTGTCTATTAAGCGAGTTGTCATCTTATCACGAGTTGTGCCTTAAGAGTTGTCGTTTAAGCGAGTTGGCTTGAGAGCGAGTTGTCACGGATACGAGTTGATTGAAGCGGTTTGACCAAAAGTTGACCTTTTACGGCAAAACTTCAAACGGCCATAACTTTTGAACCGTAACTCCGTTTTGGTGAAATACCAGTCAACGAACGGGCTGAATATGGTGAGGTTTCACCGCAAAGCTGTGAAACGAATTTTTTGCAAATCACCTCTGGAAGGAAGTTATTGAGGTTTTTATGTTTTTAGACCTAAATTTCTCGGGAAAATCGTGCATAAATCAATCCAAATCTCAACCAAACAACATCTCTGCTAATCCTAAAAACAATCATAAGTCCTAACACACAATTGTTTATCATTGTGACAATCCATCGATCATCTTAACGTTCCATTGGTCATTGCTTAACGGTTTGGTCTTGATTTTAGTAAAATCCATGAAAAGATTCTATTTCTCGGTTTAAATCATAGACTTGTAAAATCCCGTGCATTCTACCATCATGTCTTACTCTATCACCCGGTGATTTGAAATTGCTTAAAGCGTATGATGATGTGGACAACAATGATAATGTATGCTAGCGGATGAATTAAGCAATGAGGATGTGAGAAATGAGGATGTGAGATCTCCGTGTTCAGAATCTAAAGAGAGAGAATTGCACCGGTTTAGGCTACAAAATGCCATGCTAATGGAAAGTAACATTGAACCTTATCGGCTACTTCACTCTCACCTCGTCGACTTTGTCCACAATTAGGGATGAACATGTAGTGCCATCTTCCGTCACGATTTACCTACCTTGACTAGAAACTTGCTGTTGAACTTAGAACAATTGGAACAACAACTTGATAAAGAAAAGGTTAAAAGGATAGTTTAGGTCTTGACTTCATGTGATCCAAAAACAATTTCAGCCATTCATCAATGGGGAATATTCATCAGATTATGATCAAGACATGGTAAGTGTCTTTCAAGAAAACACTGGAATGGAAATTAGCGTGTTCATAGAGACACTTATCCATCTCATGGATAATGAGGAGAAGTACATTGAGGAAGTTACTCAGACAGATGAAAAAGTGGATGAGTGTCGTGCTGATTGAGATTGTTGTGATAAGTTGGGTAATGCATGTGAAGTGGGGTGTTGCTGAATCTTGGTGTCGAGACAACAAATAATGATGAGTCGGGTAAAGCACCGGATGATGGATCGGTTGACACTGAATACGAGGCTGAGATAGATAAGCTTGACACGGCCCGGTCCATCCTCTTGTTACACATGATGTGGATGCCGATATCGAACCGAGAATTTGGCGGTGTCATCGATGAGTACCCCTTAACCGATCAACCTAGTGCATACGCTAAGGTACCTAAACATTACGATCTTAATGCTAAACATGATTATAAATGTTCCTTGGTTGAATGAGTCTAATAATATCAAAACAAATGATATGGTTGATATAAAGGCTTTTGATGAACTTTCAAACAAACTCTCAAATCTTGAAAAACATTGCATTTCACTTGAAATTGCGATACACAAAGTAAAGAAAAGCTTCCAAATTAACAAACCATGTAAAATCCGGAACTTCTGAATTTCGTGAACTTTGTGAAATGAACACTTTGAAAGCTCAGCTTCAAGACAAAGACTCAACCATCAACAATTTGAAGAAACATATTTTTGGTATGCATGTGAAAAGTAATTTGGTTACAAGTAATTCTGATGTTAATGCTATTGATGATAATCAAATGAGAAATGATGAATTAGCGGTTTGTGTGGCCAAATTACTAAAATGAGTCTTTGAGAAAGCATCACATATAACTAAGTGACTCTATCAAAGAAGCTAGAACTACATCAATGGAACAAACAAACTCTTTGATAGCTAAAATTGATGATCTCAAAGCTCAACTTCAGGAAAAGAGTTTGCAGCATTGTTGCTTTAAAAAATGAGCTCAGAAAAATAACAGGGAATAGTGTGAACACTAAGTTTTCAAAACCATCAAACTTGGGAAAACCAGTTATTAGACAACAATCGTTTAGATCTGAACAACCAAATTTTCAAAAACGCGGTTTGCCTCCCAAGTTGATGCGAAACAAGTTTTGACAAAACCGGTCACTTCACCTCACTTGCCTAGGAAAATTGATATGAATGACTTGTATAAGAACTCTTATCTTGAAATTGCTAGAAAGAAGCCACAGATAAGTAAAGAGAAGGAATTTTAGGTGCAAGACCTAGGATGATGAATTCTTCAAGATTTCAAGGCACTACTAGTAGTTCTAAACCATTACCTAGGAACACTAATCTAAAGACTAGGGATGGCGTACATCTAAGAGTAGTTGCGTTTAGATTAAAGCTATTCCCATAGCAGATCACTCTAAGAAATCTAGATCTATTTATGAATCCAAACAAGTTGTTTGCTCAAAGAGTTAATGCGAAATGTATCTTTAATGCTAATCATGATAAGTGTTTCACAAAATCCATAAAGAAAGTAAATGCTCATGCAATGGTACAACCTGTTAAGTCTAGGATTTACACTAAGTCATCCACAATGCATATGAAGCAAATGAAACCAAAAGCCTTACCTAGATGGATACCAACTGCTAAATCTTTGGAAACTAGGAATAAGGATAAGTCTCTCACTATGCATAGGAAGCCTAACAATTCTAGACCTTGCCATAAGTGGATACCATCGGTATAGTTTTAAGGATCTTTGACAGGTGGATACCTCACGGAAAGATGTTTACCAATGGCATTCTCAATGTTGATCGTGAAACCCCAAAGGGTTTGGATCTTATGTCACTAACCAAAATATATGCAATCAAGTATGTAATATTAGTGAAGGTAGTCCTTACTCGATTCAAGAATACTTGATCCTTCAATACATGGACAGGCTTAAAGTATGGATAACAAAAGGATTGATATCTCATAACTCACGGGTACAGGTTACTCAACATTGATATTCAATCGGCAATGACGTATGAACACTACAGTTCATGCCTCGTTCACCAAAGAAAAGAAAAGTGTACATTTCAGTGCACTTTATCTTCGAAAGAAGAGAAATCTTCTTATGACGTCTGTTCAGTTCAGTTCAGGCCTCGTACCTCATCATTATGGCCTCTGCAGATAACATTTCAGGCCCCGTTCCACAAAGAAAAGAAAGGTGTACACTTCAGTGTGCTTTATCTTCTTAAGAAGATAAATCTTCATGTTTATGACCATTCTCATCGACATTCTTCATCAACATGCTTCATGCTTTTTCCATGCGCTTTAGTCATCAAGTGAACCGGACTACTGATAATTACTCTTATTCCACTTGCTCAATATAATGAAGATGGCGACATCATGTGCTAATTTTGCGGGGAGAAGTGTGAATAGAATACATAATATTAATCATGGCATGTGCAATTGTTGAGGGGAGAAGAGTGTGAATTTTTGCATGGTTGGTGATATTTGAGAATATATGGTCAAACGCTCCTAACCATGTAAGAACGAGATTCTTCTTATCAGATCATCTTCACATGTAGTTTCTTCTAAGAGCCGTTGGTTGACATCTTCACGGGCTTATATGATTAAATGACAAAGTGCTTCTAGTTGATGGGTGATTTCTTTGATGATCTTTCGTTTCTTGTTTGATTGGGAGGGATTTTAATTAAGGGGATTTGTTATTTACAAGTTAACGGGAATGCCTTTGGTGTGAAGAAGATGTTAACGTCTATTTCGGACAATCTTGAAGAAGGTCGAGTCTCTGAGTCTAATCTACATTTTCTGCTACATGATTAGAAGACTAAAGACGAATTACATTTGATGATCTAAAGACTTCTTCTTAATGGTTGAAAGAACACTTGAAAATCTTCATCGAGTTTAGGGAGAGCACTAATTGGGGAGATTGAAAAGCCAAAATCCCCATTAGACTTGTTCATATTCATATTCTTTAGCAATGATTCATTGCTTGATTTTTGATGACACTCCTCCTACGCCTAATGCTTCAATTACTAAGGATAATTGGGATTCATTGTTTTTCAAAGATATCTTTGATGAGTACTTCCAACCTCTAAGATGTTGATCATCCAGACTACATGCTCCGGTTTCTCCGACTCAACTTGTTCACCATCTAAGAAGTACTTCTCCAGACTCTCAAGAAACCTTATCTCCAATTACTTCACAAGGCATTGATAATGACTATCATGATATTGTAGTTGCACTATTGAATAATGATCCGCTCTTTGGTATTCCTTTGCCAAATCTTCACGGATTATTGTTCCTCTCATTGTGCATGCTATAAATCAACCACATGAACATTAAGGAAAATGACTTCCTCATCCGCTAGAAGACATTTTTAGTAAATCTTCGAATCGGCTTCTACATGTATACCTTGAGGAAGAATGCATTGATGGTGAGGAATCATTTGCTCCGGTTCATTCATTGGGTCAATGTTCATCCGATTGTATGTTTATTCAAGTGTTGGACATTTGACACAAGTTGATTACTTCGAAGTTACTCTTTTATCACTTATTTGAGGTTGAAGTTGACATTCACAAAGCGTGTTCTTATTTGATAACTTGCTCGGGCTTAAGAATTTGAGTTGAAGTCTTGGGTTATCTAGTTACCGCTGATCGGTGGATGGTTGAAGACATGGTTAACTATCACTATTAGGAGTTACTTTGTTTTACTTTTCAGTGTCGCGTATAATGTCGGTGTGGATAATTGCAAGAGGTGTTAATGTCTCATACTTTGCTTGAGTAGTGAGTACTTAGAAATTTGCTTGAAGCAAAAATTCTCGACACCATTCTTCCATTATTAAGTGCAAGCTTAAGATACAAATGGAGTTTGACTTCGATTTCAATTTTGGTATATCGGGTATTCTTCATCGATGGTCACTTCAAACTGCTCTACATATGGGTTGATAAAGATAGTCGGGAGAGAGTTTCGTTGCGTATTGATTCTCACAGGATTCATTTAGGCTATTTAAGTTCTTCTCACAAGATTTCGAGTTTTTGGGTATATTATGTTTTCTTTGAATCTGAGGTATCAAAACCAGCAGGGGGAAGGAGACATATATCTAAAAGCACAACGAGTACACATGATAAACTTAACACTTCTACCTGATTGAAGTTATCCCGGAAAGACAATGGTCATAACCGTAGAGAAACTCAGTGTTTAACTCGTAGCCTTTGGTGTATTATTCCAACGAATTGGAGGAAATGGTCTCTGGAGACTTTTGGTATGTGTTACTTCAGCGTTCAGTTAGAAGAAATGTGAAAAGAATATTTGGTTCGTGAGATGATATTGCATATCGACATCTTCCATATGATTTATGATAAAGTGCTTCCGGTTTATGCTTCATGTACACAATGTAATGATGATTCTGATGAGATCGCAACGATCAGGCGAGATATATGTGTACATCAGGGTCGGACAATATATTCACATGATCGAGCTTAATTAGTTATTCTAGAGTTGACATCCGAGAGGAGATCGATTGATTCAACCCGATTAGTGTGATGTTGTTGTCTCTACTGCAGTTGGGTGCGTGTGTACATTATTATGGGCTGATTGTTTATATGGAAGATAACTGGAATGCATTTGGTAAAATGAAGATGTTGATGTATTGTTCCCATGCATAAGACAACTGGTCAATCTCGATGAGTAATGTGTACATCGAGGGCGCACATGAGGTTCATGTGATCGGTCTTCATCGCTTATTCCGATTTGATAACCGCTAAAGCGATCAATGTCTTAACTTGTTACCTCGGTGTTCTCATGTTCTTGAGGTTCGAGCTTCATTCAATGAGATTGTTTCTCTTCTCATTCTTCTTCTTGGGAAAATGGTCTTTATTCGAAGATTGACGGTATGAGGGGAAGCTGCCAAAGTCTCTCTTTCTCAAAGGCTCGGGTTCTATCCTCTATTCTGGAGCCTCGGAAGCTTTGGTGGTGGAAGTTTAAGAGATGACGATTTCTATCTTTTACGACGTGTTGTTCGATATCCTTATCTCGGTACTCGTATCATCATCCTCTTAAACTATATCATCTTTTCTATCTTTGTAAATAATTTTCAAAAAGCAAAATACAAAAATATAAAACCAGCAAAAAGAAAATAGAAAAATATAAAATCTACAAAAGCCCATAAAAATCAGAAAATCGAAAAATACCAAAAATATTGTTTTCTCAAGACATGTCTTCTGGTATCGATAACATCTACGGTCTTAGAAATGTCATTCAATAATGGCACGGGACTTTAGATGAAGTTCGAGCATGAGGTGTAATTATTCCTTTCTAAACATGTCTCAAAAAAATGGCTTACGCTGATTATTTCGCATCTGAACCAGCTTCAAAAATGGCTTACGCTTATTTCTCGTAACCGGCCAAATGATATTGGCTTTGCGTTATTTGATGTAACCGTGCTTAAACTATGGCTTGCTATCATTTGAGATAGCAACCCGCTTAAGAAAGGAAAGTGCTACACTAAACCAATTTTCAAATATTTCGTGCACTTATCCTAAAACATATTGAGGAAAGTATGTCGAGGGAACTCTTGTTCCCACACAAATGTTTTTCCGTCTAAAATTATTCAGAAAAATATTTGTTGTATTAAAAAATTGGTGGTAAAAGAGTTGCTTGTAAATCAATCAGAATCAAGTTTTCATAAAATTTCAAAAACTCAATCGATGACTTGGCTTTTAAAACTTTTCAAGAAAAATAGTCATTGGTTGAGGGGAAGAATATTTTTCATATTTACATCATCTAACGGGCTTTCTTAATCATCCTACGTGCTTATTTGAAAAATATAATTGCCTATGTTGAAGGACTAGGTTTCTAGGTTGTGACTGTTAGGTTTAGATGATTATAGATTGATGAACATTATTCCCATGCCTTATATGTACTGATTGATATGTTGAATTAACTTGAATTAGTCGATTGTTGTTTGGGTGATGTCGACCACCATATATCTGTATGTGTGTTCACTAACGTATGCAGGTATATTGGTATTTAAGAATGTTCCCGATCCGGATCCCACAATTGAAGATGATTGGATGCCGAAAGGAAAGGGTAACTATATCTTGGGTTGAAAAATGAAGAAACGGAGCTTAATTGGACTTCTATGGAGAGTTGGCATAAATGCAACGTAAGAGGTCTCACTGCATCAGCAGATGGTTTTCTTCTAAGTGATTGAAGAAACGAAGCTTAATTTGACCTCAGTTGGCATTCAAAATGCAACGTAAGAAGAAGTCTCACTGCATCAGAAGATGGTTTTTCTTCCAAACCCTACAGCAACAACAACGGAAGCTTCTCAACCACTAATGTATCTTTGTGCAGGGATAATAGTGATGATACCATTTTTCTAAAACTTTGAATAATATTGTTTTGAAAATGGAAAAATATTGTTTTTGAAAATAAATCGTATTCAAAATTTTGAAAATCACCGGACTTCGTTTTTTCAAAATTTAAGTCACTCAATTATCGACTTCGGTCATCGATTGAGGGGGAGAGTGATTTAATTTAAAATATTTTCAAACAATATATCTTCAAAAGAGTCCGTTTTGTACGAAAATAAGTGGTGATCTAAAGATTTAATGTTATGTCATGGTATGATTTTTCTTTTGAATCAAGGTCTTTCAAAATGAAATTTTTTCTGTTCTTGTTTGATTGTGAAATTGTTTTATTTTTCTTAAAGATCTCATAAAACAATCATACCTGATACTAACAATCTTTAATGTCTTAAAATGGTCCTTATCTGTCTTTTTTCAAAATTAAATCAAGCCACGTCTTTCCCCAAAATCTTTTAAATGATTTAAATCAATTGGGATCACAAATATCAAAAGGTTTGAAATTTTGATAGGGGTAGAGATCGTGAGTTAAATCTCTTATCTGTTTAAATGGAATTGGTTTTAGTCCTGTAAAGGCACTCCTGCCTCCATGTGCCAAACGATTTCATACACAATGCACATGTTGAGGAGGAGGATTTATCCAAAAACATGATGAGTATTTAAACCAGGCCACATATTCTCCCATGTTTTCTAAACCGTATTAAATCACTTGGGATCCAAAATCTCAAAGGGTTTGATATTTTTTTGATCGGGGGAGAATTTGTGAGTTAATTATGAAATTTGATAAAAGGTGATCGTTTTGATTTAATTGTGCAGGCTGCTCTCTCATATGTGCTAAACGATTTCGAATCTCGAAGCACATATTGAGGGGGAGCAAACAAACTATCGAGGTACGAAAGCTTTTTAAAGTGATTTATAAAGTACCTTGATTGATTTTTCAAATGGTTTTCTTAATGAATTTTGTGATCGTGGATGTACTTCAAAAGAACTCTTGCCTCTATGTGATAAAATGATTTTAAATATCCTATGCACATATTGAGGGGGAGAATTTTACCATGAAAATCAAATGGCTTTTTCGTATGAAAATTGTGATAAAAATAAAATATTTCAAAGTCCTCTTGCCTCCTTGTGCTAAACAATTTCAAATCATATGCACATGTTGAGGGGGAGCATTTTCTAAATGATCAAAACTATTAAGGTGCAAAATGCTTTGATCTCGTATCACAAGTACCTTGATTGTTTTTCCAAATGATTTTTCAATTGGTTTCATGAAGGAAAGAACAATACCACAAGACCGACCAATTTATTTTTGCATGGAGTTATAAGGATGGTTAGGTTAGGTATTTGTTCCCACGATCCGCCAGAACCGGTGGGATCTTCCCAGGGACAATCCACTAGATAGTGTAGAGTCCTTAGGAATGTTGAAAAAAGGAGAAAAATGAGAATATGGGAAGAGTGCGGATTGAGACAGAGCTAGAACTGGAATAAACCCAACAAGGTTCTAGTTATGAAGTCTCGGTAAGCACTGAAGGGGTTGAAGAATGAAAAAGAAATGAATATGAAAAAGGGTGAAAAGAAATAGCCTTCCAATAATTCAACCTTAGAGGCGAAACCGGGTTCAATTAATATGCTACTGGTGTTTACTAAGGTAACACTGGTATTGAAGACAAGACGTCATGGACCCAGTGGCGCACTGCACTAACCTTCCCAAGCTACTCAAGTTCCTCTTAAAAGGGCTTGTTTCATTCTCACGGGGAACCGACATAATCTATCGACTTTCTCTTAGAGATTGTTGATTAAGGGTGAGCATATGACCCGAACGGACCGGACCGACCGGACCGACATGGACCGAGACCGGACCGACCACATTCGGTCCGGTCCCGGCTTTGGGCTAATTGGTCATCGGTCCGGTCCGGACCAAAACCGACGAATTTGGCCTTGTTGGACCGAACCGACCGAAGGACCGACGGACGGTCGGTTCAGACCGGACCGACCACATTTGGTCCGGTCTCGGTCTAGGGTTTATGCCTAAATCGGTTTTCGGTCCGGTCCGGTCTTGGCCGGTCCGGTCCGGTTTTTGGACCATGCACACCCTTATTGTTGATATTGAAGAAGGAGACCCTCTCCCTAGTCTCCGGCATAGGAACCAAATGTGCACTATTGAGTTTAGAGCCAAGAGATCATCCACAATATCTCATTAGGACACTAAATTCTTGAAGACTTGCTGTTTCACATAATGTGGAAAGTAAGAATATATTAAGAGTCCTACGCATTATCCTTGTGGTATTGCCAGAACATCTTAGTGATATGCATACATATTCACAATGAAGATGGAAAGCCTTCTGGAAGCCAACATCAAACAAGCTCCTGGTAGGTGGCATGTGAGATCTATTCTATAGATCAACCATGTGACAACTGGATAGAAACGATGGGGCGATTCACTCGTGAATCAACCTTGGTCCAGGAAATGGATTGACGAATACTTTTGGAAAAACCGTTCGATGTGCAAACCTTCTTTTCACTAGCACGTCGAATGTGCACTTATGTTTTCAAACACAAAAAGTATCTCTGATTGAAAAAATGCTTTTGGAAAAACCGTTCGATGTGCAAACCTTCTTTTCTCTAGCACGTCGAATGTACTCTTTTCGAGATACAAAAGTATTTTTGATTGAAAATTGATCTTTCGCATAAAACCTTCGTCATATTGCAAAACTCTTTCTTCTAAGCAATACGCAATTGTTTTCAAATCAATTTTTTCATCAATCGGTGAATCTCAATTATTTGGTTCACTCACTCCGTGTTGTCTTCTTTGAGACGTTCGGTTTGAGAACGGCTAGAACATTTCACGAAACCCTGTCAAGGAGATTCTTAGGAATCCTACGATCACAGCGGTACTTATCTTGATCAGCGGGGAACCGTGGGCCGTGTACCTCAATTCAACGAAAGTGATCAAAGACACTTTCAATTTGTTTTATTGCTAAGCTGTTGTTTTGCGGTACATTTGGACGGTTGCGGTGATAATTGAGGAGTCATTCCAAAGCCGCATGCTCATAGCATCCACACTTAATTTGAAGAAATCATGACTGGTGCATATCTACATAACCCGGCTCGATATTTCTATACTATGTTCTTCCGCTTTATGCTGCTGCAAATATCTTGAACCGATAAAAGCTTCGCTACTCGATGGAAAGATGTCATGATTTAAAAGTGTGAGCATGTCGGTTCGAAAGTCACAACTTCACATGATGGCAACACAACAAAAGGGTGATCCAGAGAGATTTGCTATGGCTGATGATCTCAATGAAAGCTCGAAGATCATCAAAGATGTGGATCAGTTAAAGGCCTCCACTAAAAGTACAAAATATGCGGACTATGAAGAGTTAAGCTTAAGCACAAAGATTGAGAAATTGAAGAATTGAAGTCTACGAGCTCAAGAACAAAGTCAAGAATAGAATGCTAGGATTCGAAATGTAAAACATGGGGTGACCTCCCTTAGGGGGAGACTGTTAGGAATTAGAAAATTCCATAGTGAAGAGTCGGTCACCCCAAATGTTATCTAGCATAAGTTAGCTCGTAGACTTGTCGTTATTTATGTTAGTAACCAGTTATTTAGTTAGTTATTTAGTTTAGTGCAACACCATGGAGGAAGGACGGGTCTTTACCCACTGTATGCCTGATCCACAGTCCGAAGGAGGACGTTTAGTTTGTAACTATAAATAACCTCTACCTCCCAAGGTAGAGGGTTGGACCTTTCATTATTCTCAATCTAACCTTCTATGTTTTCTTTTACTTTCTCTCTCTAGAAAGGCTCTATACAATTCGACCCATATTATTGATGTGTTATGTGTTTATGAAATTCAATATCTAACAGATAGATCTCACATGCCACCTACCAAGATCTTGTTTGATGTTGGCTCTAGAAGTCTTTCCATCTTCATTGTGATTATGTTTGCATATCACTCGGATGTTCTGGCAATACCACAAGGATAATGCGTAGGACTCTAAAAGTATATTCTCTCTTTCCACATTGTGTGAAATAGAGAGTCTTCATTGAATGTGTCCTAATGAGATTTATATATGATCTCGTGGCTCTAGACTCAATTATGTACATTTGGTTCCTATGCCGGAGACTAGGGAGAGGGTCTCCTTCTTCAATATCAACCATCTCTAAGAGAAAGTCGATAGATAATGTAGGTTCCCCTGTGAGAATGACAAAAGCCCTTTTAAGAGGAACTTGAGTGGCTTGGGAAGATGTAGTGCAGTGCGTCAGTGGGTCCATGATGTCTTGTCTTCAATACCGGTGTTACCTTGGTAAACACCAGTAGCATATGAATTGAACCCGGTTTTACGCCTAAGGTTGAAATAATGGAGGGATATTTCTTTTCACCCTTTTCTTATTCATTTCTTTTTCATTCTTCAACCCCTTCAGTGCTTACCGAGACTTCATGACTAGAACCTTGTTGTGTTTATTCCAGTTCTAGCTCTATCACAGTCCGCACTCTTCCCATATTCTCATTTTCTCCCTTTTTTTCATCATACCTAAGGACTCTACATTATCTAGTGGATTGTCCCTGGGTAGATCCCTCTGGCTCGGGCGGGATCGTGGGAACGAATACCTAACCTAACCATCCTTAAATCACCATACATAAAGTAAATTTGGTCAATCTTTTTGGTATTGTTCATCAGCCATTGGAACCAATTGAAAACCATTTGAAAATCAATCCAGGTACTTGTGATATATTATCAAAGCATTTTTTACCTGAATCGTTTTTGATATTTTAGAAACAGCTCCCCTCAACATGTGCATCATAATTTTAAATAGTTTTGGCACATGGAGGCAGGAGGACTTGAAAATCTCAGATTAAAAGAACGAAAGATTCGATTCTTTGATCAACAATTTCTAAAAGATATCAACATCACTTTCCCGATCAAAATTAGTAGTTTTCATACTTTGTTAAGAATATTTTAGGAAAGGATGTGGTTTTCAAAAAAAATTGCTCCCCCTCAATATGTGCATCGAGATTTGAAAGTGTTTTGCACATATTAGGGAAAACCTGCACTTTGGAACAAATTAATCACGTTTCAATCCTTTTTTGTTTAAAATAGATGCTCCCCCTTAACATGCGCGTGGAAAAATTGAAATCGTTTGGCACATGAATGGAGGAGAGTTTGCTAAACACTTATAAAACCAATTATCGAGTTATCAGTTTAAATCCAATTTAAATCACAAATTCTCCCCCGATCACAATTTTCAAATCATTTGAGATTTGTGATCTTTATAGATTTAAATTGTTTTTGAAAGCTTTTGAGAAGAATTGTGACTTGCTTATGAAAACATTTAACCGATAAGGATCAAATCTGAGACTTTAAACTCCACGGATTAAATTATGCATAAAAATCTTTTGAAAACATAACATTAGTCAAGGTCTTGAAGCAATTGTATAAAAGATTGTTCTCTTTGATTTTTCAAAAGTAAACATTGCTCATTTACGTGCCAATTGATTGAAAAATAACCTTTTTAATTGAATTGAAATCATTCTCCCCCTCAATCAATGACATGAGTTGTTGATTGAGTGTTAGAGTTTTTGACAAAGATAAGCCCGGATGATTTTCAAGAATAGAGTATGAGGTATTTTCAAAGCAATTTTGTTTTCATTAGATGACAAATATTTTTTAGAAGAATCATTAGACGGAAAAATATTTGGAAAGAAAACATTTGTCTTTTTGATGACAAACATTTGTTTTAAGAATCAGAGCATGAGATTTGAAAATAAGATTAAGCATGGCTCTGTTCTTTTCCTTTTAAAACGAAGTTCTTGCTGAAATGACAATAAACCACCATTTTTCTCCGTCTCATTTTTTTTAAAGCAATTTATGTATATTCGAAGAACATCTAAAAACCCGTGACATTCTTTGAATGTCAACACAAAGTCCGTAGATGATATCGAATTAAGAAAAACATAACAAAATAACAATATTTTTTGGGATTTTTCAAGATTTTCTAATTTTTATGGATTTTGAAAATTTTATATTTTTCTATTTTCTTTTGAGGGTTTTGAAATTTTGTATTTTGCTTTTTGAAAAAATATATACATGAGATAGATGAAGAAAAACCATTTACTCCTTGTCTTCCTCTTGAAGACGTTTGAGTGTTTCTGGTTGTAGGCTCTTTAGACCAAGTCGTGGAAGGATAAACTTAAAACGTTCTCTAGGAAGAGCTTTGGTGAAGATGTCTGCTAACCGGTATTCAGTCCTCACAAAATAGAGTTCTACCATACCTTTTTCCACTTGTTCCCGAATGAAATGATATCGAATGTCAATGTGCTTTGCTCTTGAATGTTGAACGTTGTTGCAAGAGAGAGCAATGGCACTTTTGTTATCACAATACAGAGGGATTTTGTTGAATTCAAAGCCATAGTCAGATAATTGGGATCTCATCCATAGGATTTGAGCACAACAAGATGACATGGCTATGTATTCAGCCTCTGTAGAGGATATAGAAGTACTCATTTGTTTCTTTGAAGACTAGCTCACAAGCTTATCAGCCAAACGAGCACCTCCGGGCGTACTTCGCGCGGTATCTTGACATCTGCATGGTCGGCAACTGCATAGGCTGTTAGACATATACCGGTGTCCTTCGGGTACCAAAGTCCCATGTTGATGGTTCCTTGGAGATACCGAAAGACCCGTTTAACCACTTCAAGGTGCTTTTTGGTAGGCTTAGCCTGGTATCTAGCACACATGCATACGTAGCGAGAATATCGAGGTCTACGGTATGTGAGATACATCGAGGGATCCAATCATACTTCGATATTTCGTTTGATCTACCATGATCCCCGAGTGGTCCTCATCCAGTTTGGTACATTCCACCATGGGAGTGTCAACGGTGTCACAAGTGTCAAATCCAAATTTCTTTAAAATTTCATTTGCATATTTAGATTGATTAATAAAAATGCCTCCGGGACTTTGTGAAATTTGTAATCCCAAGAAAAATGACATTTTTCCCATCATTGACATTTGAAATGTGGAGCCCATCTCCTTAGAAAAACGGTCACATTCATTGGGGTCAGTCGAGGCAAAAATAATATCATCAACATAGATTTGAACGTGAATTAAATGTTTGCCTGACTTTCTTGTGAACAATGTCGGATCAACTGCTCCTTTGTTGAATCCAGTAGATAGAAGAAACTTTGATAGCGTATCATACCATGCCCTTGGAGCTTGCTTCAAACCGTACAGAGCCTTCTTCAAGCGACAGACATGAGTAGGATGCCCTGGATTCAAAGCCTTGGGTTGGTGCGTATCGACTTCCTTTAAGATCTCCTTTAAGAAAAGCCGCCTTTACATCCATATGATAGACTACCATGTTCTTACTTGCTGCATTAGCCAAGAAGATTCTGATTGCCTCGATATGAGCAACTAGAGCAAATGATTCATCAAAGTCAATACCCTCCTCTTAACGGTATCCTTTTGCAACCAATCGAGCCTTGTTCTTTAATACATCACCATGCTCATCAAGTTTTACTTTGAAGATCCACTTTAGAGCAATGATCATAGCACAGTCAGGAGCAGGTACTAATTCCCATACATCTAGTCGATCAAACTGATGAATTTCTTCTTCTATGGCATTGAACCAGCTGTTTTCATTCATTGCAGTTTTAACATCTTTTGGTTCAACCTTGGATAGTATAGAGTTGAAGAAGCACGATAAGGCATCAGTTGCAAGTTGTTTACGTGTGGATACTGGACGAGAGGGATTTCCAATGATGTTGTCCAATGGATGATCATGTGTCCATTTTCTAAGGTGTTCGTGTGGTTGTTGTTGAGGAACTGAAGTAGCAAAGTCATTTTCTCCTGATGAAGATGGTTCTGATGATGATTCCGGAGCAAATATGTTCTCAAAGGGGGCATCTTCGGAGGGGTAGCAAAGGGATTATCTTCCTCATCGGTGCCAGAAATAATTCCATGATGTACACTTGATGATTGATGATTTGTTGATGAGACAGAGTGATCGTGAGCGGCTTCTTGACTTAATAACATTGAAACTGAAGGGTTAACTTCATTGACAGGGATAGGAGCAGCCTCTGTTGATGGATTTGATAGATCATTAGCAATTGGCTCATAATGTTCATCAAACATTGGATCAAACAATTTCTTCAAATCATCTTCTGAAGGAGGTACATAAGGAGTTGCTAGCGAAGAATCGTGTACAAGAGTATAACTGATGGGACTACTTGATGAAGGTTGTGATGTGGGTCCAGAACTGGGTTGTCCTCGAGCCATTTGACCGGTCAGCTCATCGAACGTAACATGAATTGTTTCCATGATATTTTTGGTTCTTTTGTTGTAGATTCGGTATCCTTTTCTGCTTGGTGCATATACTACAAATACTCCAATGTCCGCTTTAGCTTTAAGCTTGCCTAAGTCTTCACCCTCATTAGTTGGATAACACAATGCACCAAACACACGAAGGAATGAAAGATTAGGTTTTCGATGGTGGACAAGTTCATATGGAGTTTTCCATGAGAAGTGTGAATTAGGGATCGATTTTGAGTGTAGCATGCAGTGGCATTGGCTTCACCCCAGAGAAACATTGGAACCTTTAAGTAATTCAGCATTGTTCTAGCGGCTTCCACAAGAGTTCGATTTCATCTTTCAACTACACCGTTCTGTTGAGGAGTTCGTGGAACACTTCTTTGATGACTGATTCCAACACTTTCATAAAACTCACTAAGTTCTTTGTTAACAAACTCAGATCCATTGTCTGCATTCGGATGATTCGACGCTTTGTTAAGTCGAACCTGCAATTTGTTTGATAAGTTTGATGATGATATCCGGAGTTTCATCCTTTGTCCTTAAGAACTTAACCCAAGTAAATCGAGAGTAATCATCAACCACAACTAACACATATTTCTTCTCGTAAATATTCTGCACTCTCATGGGTCCACATAAATCCATGTGAATGGTATGAAGAACTTCTATAACTGAGTTTGTAGGTTTGGGTTTGTGGGCATACTTCTTTCTTTTTCCCAATTGGCATGCTGAACAAAGATGATCCTTTTCATACTTTAGTCTAGGTAAGCCTATTACTAAGTCCTTTCTGCAGAGATCATTTATGGTGCCAAAGTTCAGGTGATTTAGACGACGATGCCATAACCATGACTTTGTTTTCGAAGCCTTTGACAACAAGCAGATTGGAGAAGACTTCATCATATCTTCGATGGAGATGGTGTATAGATTTGAACCACGTGTTCCTCTTAAAAGTTCTCTACCGTCAAGTTCTCTAACGAAACAAGTATGTTTTCTGAAGGCCACTTCTAGATCAGAATCACAAAATTGACCGACAGAGAATAAGTTATGACCAAGACCCTCAACGTAATATACCCTGGAGATAACACTATCACCAACAACATAGTCTCCATAACCCATAATTTCACTGAAATGATCATTTCCGAATCTAACAGTCCCGATGAATTTACTCACAAAGTTCATGAGCCGTGACCCAGGTCTCGGTCATATGCTTGGAACAGCACGAGTCCGGTACCACAGAGCGATTTGAGCGATCGCAATTGAACACAGACAAAATGGATAACTGGATAATTAGGATCCCCATGCAAGAATGGGTTCCATTTGGTTAGTAACAGTGATTGGAACACCCACATCAGAAGTAGAAACAATGTAATCATCAGGGATAGATGCAGTGCTAGTGTCTGTATTTGACGTATTCAAAGTATGCTCCTTTATTAAAGGAATAGTTCTACCAGTAGGCATCCATTTCCTAATGGGCATTGATCTAGATAATTTATGGCACATCTCATTAAGATTGAATTTGTGGCCAGTAGGTATCCACTGATAACCTATGTTACTAAATTTCCTTCCTGTGGGTTTCCAATGTTTTCTAACCTTCTTCCGCCATTGCTTTCTAGCTTTCTTAGCTTGATTTTTTGTATTCACTATCTTAGCAGGGCATTTAACAGCATTAATCAACTCATTCACACCACATTCATGATTAGTAACAGAAACCAAACAATCATCATTACATGTTTTGCCAAAAGTAGCGAGAATTGAACTAATTACATGCGCTTATAGCTAATACAAGAATCAACACGATTCGTTTTATTCAACTCAAACTTAATGTTCCTAGGGTGGTCTTATACTTTCTTCCATTGCACATTCTTAGCTTGCGAGGTCCTATCTTGCTTTGTATTGCCTAAAGGCTTTTACCCGCTTGCATTTGTGTCACTGATTACTCCTGTAGAGGGAATTATGGGAACATTAGTTGGTTGAGCTACCTTTTGCATTCCTGAACTAGACGTGCAGAGATCTGAACTAATTGAAGGCACTATAGAGTTCACTTTCTTAATACTGGGCATAGAAGTGTTGGGATCTGAGCTACTCGACGGCATATTAAAATTCACTTTCTTAATGCTAGGCATAGAACAAGGCATCATAGCTTTACCTTTCTCACAAAAAGATTTAGGACACGTTGCTCTTAAACATTCTAACATCTCCTGAGATCGTTTGGCCTGAATGCAAGCAAACCTAATTTCTCTATCAAGTGGCTTATTTATGAAATCCTCTTCTACAATCTCTCGGAGACATTCTAGACTATCCTTAAGGTAAGAGAAATAGTTATGAAACACAAGTTCGTTATTTCTAAGATGATGAGGAATGTATTTAACAGTCATAGTATATTTAGAGTCTGCAGATGACTTTGATGCAACATTCTCATTAAAGACAAGTGGCATTTTCCCTTTTACCTGACTCCTCAGATTCTCAATTTCCTTTTGTAAAGACGTTATTGTTTCGTTGTTCTTGTCACGAGTGACTTTCATTGAATCATATAACTCTTTAAAGTGTTGTTTCACCTTTTCATTTTGTCACAATTCTCAATTTCCGGTAATTTCTCAAACTCCATATTCATCATTTCATATCAATTTATGCATGGGTTTTGCCTTTTACATTAAACGTTTATTTTCTTATTAAATAAACGCTATCGCATAAACATTATTTGAACATTTGATCCGACACTTCCAAAAATTATCCCGACATATTTTTATACTCATATTAAGATTATAAAAATAATATTATGAGTTTACCCAATGTTTTAAATTTATTTCGTATATAAATTGTTATGTTGATATAAATTACGACGGTTTTCTTAAATTCAACCCGATAAATATTTATTCACTCAAATCTTTCAAGAAATGTATTTTTATAATTTTTATGACTTCAATATATTACATTTTGATCCGTTAAAATTTATTTTTAGTTAACGCTACCCTGAATGCTTAAATATATATACAAGTTACTAATAATTCTTAACTTAACTACACAATTACTCTACATTAATACACTTAATTATACTAAATGCAACTAGTCTTTTTTTTTATGTACATGTCGACCCATTTGGGGATGACTCACTTGATTTCCAAAATATCTCATACACTTATATTTTATAATACTCAAAATATCACAAACATATATTTCACTTCATTTTTGCAAAGAAAAAGATCAAAATTCTTTCTCTCTTCTCTTGCAAACCGGCCATCCTTGGGGACCAAGAAGGATTTCATAAACTTTTCTCTAATCAAGTTTTACATACACTAGTATCACTCTTGTTAAGGTGTTGCAATATAAACCTTGGGTGATCAGGAAAAACCACTTTGTTCTCATAACCTCATCAAGTATTCTAGTAAGCATCTCATGTCCATTTTTCATCTTTCATACTCATTTCATATTCATTTCATCATATTTGAGCAAAAACATGCAAGTCATAAGATGTTGTACCACTTTTTTTCATTGATTTTTAAGAGTTATGAACATATAAGTCATCCTATAATTACTCCTTGTTATATATTATTTTTGGTGATGTCTAGGAACCCATGACACCCTAAGAAGGTGTATGGTAGGATTAGAATAGCTTCGGAGTTGTTTTGAATGGGTTAGAATAGGTTTGGCGCGAGAAAAACTCATTTCGACAAGTTTGCAAAAGGGTCTGTCCTTATTTTGAAAATCTGGAAAATCCGACCGTACGTAAATATTTTTGGCCTAGATATTTGGAAAATATACTTTAAAACGAAAACGTGGCCGCTTAAACGGATTAAAACGGAGCTATAACGAAGAAGTTATGAATTTTTCAAGTTGGCGACGAAAACTATAATTTTCTGGAAATTTCAGCATGTATTGTTTATTTTGTACGAGTCAAAAATGAAACTTAGGTGTTATAAATTATGTCGACTTGTCAAAAATATGTTAGTATACTTTGATACAAAGCTAAGGACCTTTAAAACGTAGAAAACGGACTTGTAACGATTAAATTATACACGTTTACACAAAGTTGCCGTAACTTTATTATATAAGAAAAACTATATTATTTCTAATAGACAAGTGTTACGGCAAAACAAGTCACCATGTTGGAGGTCGTTTTTAACATTGATATAATACTTTTTATAACGTGATGTCTTCTAGTAAAAGTAAGTTCGCCTAGCCTATTTTCCAAAATGTCCAACCGTTTGTCAAGCGGAGTTATAACGAATAAAATATAGTCACTCAAACTTTGCGGAAACCACCCTTAAACAATATTTTGAATACAATTACCATACTAAACCTATATTTATCTCCATGATCGAGACCTCTAGGATGTAAACTTAATTGCTAAAACTTTGAGATAATGATACAAGCTTTCCAAAACTGTTGAGTTCGTTTCCTAACACTCGATGTGCACCATTTTGCGACTATCATAGGAGATTGTTTCAACGTAACTACTTGTAGAGTATTTTTAATACGACGGGATGTCATAAACATATATTTTGACGATAAACATTATTTCCAAAACGTACAAGTGGTATGGATATCATATGAGTTTGCATGCACGACATTGTTTCATGACTTATAATAGAGCATATCATTTATCTTAGGTCGCGGATAGTTTTCGAGCCTCATTTTCGTGCACTTCATTTTGTTAGCATATCAATCACACCAGGTGAGTCATAGCCCCTACTCTTTTAATACTTGTTTTATAAGCTCTTTGGGGGAGATACATGCTCAACTACTTGCTTTTACAAATACAAATACTCAAAACATTTACACTTTTATGCTACGCTATACTTTTTATACTTGATTGCACTATACTTGATTGTGTTATACTAAACTTGAAAGTCTCCTTGGATAACACACGCATTGAGTTTCGGAGATGAAGTAGAACCAATGCTATTACTTTCCTTGTGAGTTCATACCCGCTTTTACTCGTTTAAATTCTTATAAACTATTTGGGGCAAGATACATGCTTATTTATCAAAACATTTAAACTCTTTTGCCAAACAACATTACTTATACTTTAGACTTGGTGCGTGTAGTGACTAGACTTAACAAACATCCCAATATTTATATGTTGGAAGGCCATTTATTTGGATACAGCCCAACGTGAGTCGTTGGAGGAACATCCCAAAATTTATATGTTGGAAGGCCATTTATATGGATACAGCCCAACGTGAGTCGTTGGAGGAACATCCCAACACGAGTGTTGGAAGACCCTTGTGGTGACATTTATACTTTTAACTACTTTGATGCGCATATTTATGATTGTCATTCTATTTTAGGCAGTGGGTTGTAAACACACAGGTTGCAAGTTTTGTATGGGCGGGACTTGGAACTGATTGGATTTATAATGCCTTTGCTTTGTGAACTCATTAGACAACGTGTGCTTAAATATAAACTAGACATACTACTTTTGGCAGTGGATTGTGAACACACAGGTTGCAAGTTTTGTATGGGCGGAACTTGGAACTGAGTGGATTTACAATGCCTTTGCTGCATAAACAATTTTTAAAGGCTTTACAATTCAACCAAACTCTATGAACTCACTCAACCATTGTGTTGACACTTTTTAGCATGTTTTATCTCAGGTACCTAAGGCATTCACTTCATGGCATGCATATGGACATATCATAGAGTCGTGGTGACGACGCGTCACACATGGGATTTATGAACTTTAAAAACATCGTTTGACTTGTAACAAACTTATTTCCGCACAAGTTGGTTTTCATTTGGGACCTATACTTTGTAAACTCCAATTATTTTACTTAATCAAACGATATTTTCAAAACGACACTTTAGGTCGTTCGATATAACTGTAACTTTGATGCTATGACAGTCATCCCCCAGGAATTCCATTCCGCTGCAAAACAGGAAATTTGGGGGTGTGACAGATTGGTATCAGAGAATCGGTTATAGAGAACTAGGCTGCATCATTGACCCTAGACTATAACTGCATCATCATAGCATCTCATCATATCATTATAAGTGCATACTCCTTATACATGCGAACTTATGACTTAGCACCAAACATCATATGGGACGATTAGTCCAAGCATTGCATAGTTACTCCTAAATTATACATAGCCTGATCACCTATGTCTAATTCAGGAAGAATCATGCAATGAAGGGAGTAGTAGTCTCATATGTGTAAGCAATTCCGTAATCGAGCCAAATTTTCAAAAGATTTTCTTCAAACCACTTGTTTCCAGTTTGATCCAAGTGACAGTTCTTGTTTGATGAGTTGCAAAGATCGAGCTAGAAACAAGTTGTTACCTAAACCGATTTAGCCTAATCGTATGACAGTTCTTGTTTGATGAGTTGTGGGATTAAGTACAAATCGGTTACCTAAAAATATTTTGAGGATTTCGCTCGAGAATAGGAAAGCCTGCCTCATCGAGCCTAGTCATAAGAGAGCATGTATTTAGGACGGGAAATGCTCACGATAGCACGAGAACGTATTTAGTTGAACGAGGAACCCATACGCTTGAGCATTGACATAATCATTTAGACCATATACGAGCATGAACTTTTAGAACCCTTGTCGAGGTTCGGACCATAGCATCATTAATTGAATCACGAGGACGTGATTCCTCTGACATGGGAAGAATGTCACAATTCTCAATTTCCGATAATTTCTCAAACTCCATATTCATCATTTCATATCAATTTATGCATGGGTTTTTCCTTTTACATTAAACGTTTATTTTCTTATTAAATAAACGCTATCGCGTAAACATTATTTGAACATTTGATCCGACGCTTCCAAAAATTATCCCGACATATTTTTATACTCATATTAAGATTATAAAAATAATATTATGAGTTTACCCAATGTTTTAAATTTATTTCGTATATAAATTGTTATGTTGATATAAATTACGACGGTTTTCTTAAATTCAACCCGATAAATATTTATTCACTCAAATCTTTCAAGAAATGTATTTTTATAATTTTTATGACTTCAATAAATTTTATTTTGATCCGTTAAAATTTATTTTTAGTTAACGCTACCCTGAATGCTTAAATATATATACAAGTTACTAATAATTCTTAACTTAACTACACATTTACTCTACATTAATACACTTAATTATACTAAATGCAACTAGTCTTTTTTTTTTATGTACATGTCGACCCATTTGGGGATGACTCACTTGATTTCCAAAATATCTCATACACTTATATGTTATAATACTTAAAAATATCACAAACATATATTTCACTTCATTTTTGCAAAGAAAAAGATCAAAACTCTTTCTCTCTTCTCTTGCAAACCGGCCATCCTTGGGGACCAAGAAGGATTTCATAAAATTTTCTCTAATCAAGTTTTACATACACTAGTATCACTCTTGTTAAGGTGTTGCAATATAAACCTTGGGTGATCAGGAAAAACCCCTTTGTTCTCATAACCTCATCAAGTATTCTAGTAAGCATCTCATGTCCATTTTTCATCTTTTATATTCATTTCATATTCATTTCATCATATTTGAGCAAAAACATGCAAGTCATAAGATGTTGTACCACTTTTTTTCATTGATTTTTAAGAGTTATGAACATATAAGTCATCCTATAATTACTCCTTGTTATATATTATTTTTGGTGATGTCTAGGAACCCATGACACCCTAAGAAGGTGTATGGTAGGATTAGAATAGCTTCGGAGTTGTTTTGAATGGGTTAGAATAGGTTTGGCGCGAGAAAAACTCATTTCGACAAGTTTGCAAAAGGGTCTGTCCTTATTTTGAAAATCTGGAAAATCCGACAGTACGTAAATATTTTTGGCCTATATATTTGGAAAATATACTTTAAAACGAAAACGTGGCCGCTTGAACGGATTAAAACATAGCTATAACGAAGAAGTTATGAATTTTTCAAGTTGGCGACGAAAACTATAATTTTCTGGAAATTTCAGCATGTATTGTTTATTTTGTACGAGTCAAAAATGAAACTTAGGTGTTATAAATTATGTCGACTTGTCAAAAATATGTTAGTATACTTTGATACAAAGCTAAGGACCTTTAAAACGTAGAAAACGGACTTGTAACGATTAAATTATACACGTTTACACAAAGTTGCCGTAACTTTATTATATAAGAAAAACTATATTATTTCTAATAGACAAGTGTTACGGCAAAACAAGTCACCATGTTGGAGGTCGTTTTTAACATTGATATAATACTTTTTATAACGTGATGTCTTCTAGTAAAAGTAAGTTCGCCTAGCCTATTTTCCAAAATGTCCAACCGTTTGTCAAGCGGAGTTGTAACGAATAAAATATAGTCACTCAAACTTTGCCGGAAACCACCCTTAAACAATATTTTGAATACAATTACCATACTAAACCTATATTTATCTCCATGATCGAGACCTCTAGGATGTAAACTTAATTGCTAAAACTTTGAGATAATGATACAAGCTTTCCAAAACTGTTGAGTTCGTTTCCTAACACTCGATGTGCACCATTTTGCGACTATCATAGGAGATTGTTTCAACGTAACTACTTGTAGAGTATTTTTAATACGACGGGATGTCATAAACATATATTTTGACGATAAACATTATTTCCAAAACGTACAAGTGGTATGGATATCATATGAGTTTGCATGCACGACATTGTTTCATGACTTATAATACAGCATATCATTTATCTTAGGTCACGGATAGTTTCCGAGCCTCATTTTCGTGCACTTCATTTTGTTAGCATATCAATCATACCAGGTGAGTCATAGCCCCTACTCTTTTAATACTTGTTTTACAAGCTCTTTGGGTGAGATACATGCTCAACTACTTGCTTTTACAAATACAAATACTCAAAACATTTACACTTTTATGCTACGCTATACTTTTTATACTTGATTGCACTATACTTGATTGTGTTATACTAAACTTGAAAGTCTCCTTGGATAACACACGCATTGGGTTTCGGAGATGAAGTAGAACCAATGCTATTACTTTCCTTGTGAGTTCATACCCCGCTTTTACTCGTTTAAATTCTTATAAACTATTTGGGGCAAGATACATGCTTATTTATCAAAACATTTAATCTCTTTTGCCAAACAACATTACTTATACTTTAGACTTGGTGCGTGTAGTGACTAGACTTAACAAACATCCCAATATTTATATGTTGGAAGGCCATTTATTTGGATACAGCCCAACGTGAGTCGTTGGAGGAACATCCCAAAATTTATATGTTGGAAGGCCATTTATATGGATACAGCCCAACGTGAGTCGTTGGAGGAACATCCCAACACGAGTGTTGGAAGACCCTTGTGGTGACATTTATACTTTTAACTACTTTGATGCGTATATTTATGATTGTCATTCTATTTTAGGCAGTGGGTTGTAAACACACAGGTTGCAAGTTTTGTATGGGCGGGACTTGGAACTGAGTTGATTTATAATGCCTTTGCTTTGTGAACTCATTAGACAACGTGTGCTTAAATATAAACTAGACATACTACTTTTGGTAGTGGATTGTGAACACACAGGTTGCAAGTTTTGTATGGGCGGAACTTGGAACTGAGTGGATTTACAATGCCTTTGCTGCATAAACAATTTTTAAAGGCTTTACAATTCAACCAAACTCTATGAACTCACTCAACCATTGTGTTGACACTTTTTAGCATGTTTTATCTCAGGTACCTAAGGCATTCACTTCATGGCATGCATATGGACATATCATAGAGTCGTGGTGACGACGCGTCACACATGGGATTTATGAACTTTAAAAACATCGTTTGACTTGTAACAAACTTATTTCCACACAAGTTGATTTTCATTTGGGACCTATACTTTGTAAACTCTGATTATTTTACTTAATCAAACGATATTTTCAAAACGACACTTTAGGTCGTTCGATATAACTGTAACTTTGATGCTATGACAGTCATCCCCCAGGAATTCCATTCCGCTGCAAAACAGGAAATTTGGGGGTGTGACACATTTTCTACTAGAAAACTCTCATTTTCCTTTTGTAAAACATTAACCAAGTTTTGAAGATGAAAAGTTTGAGAACACTGAGAATCTAAAGGAGGAGGCATTTGGGAGCCAGTCACATTGTTCTTTTCACCCTTTAATTGTGAAATTTGGGTTCTCATTTTTCTGATCGTGTTACAATGAGCTCGAATCTGTTCATCACGTTTGCTGATTTCAAAAACAGCATCAAATTCAGGAGCATCCAAGGATGTCTTGATATTTGAGGATTTAACATTTTCTTTTAGATGTTGATATTTTAATTGCAAAGCAAGATGCTCAACTTCCAATTTAGAAAACTGTTTCACCAGGTTATCATGCTCATCCCGTTCAACTTTCTCATGCAATTTAGAGTTAGTTTTCTCAAGCTCAATGACACGATCATGGGAGACTTTCAGAGCAACAGATAATTCATGAAATTGACATGCATTAATTGAACAATTTGTGGCAGTGTAAAACACATCTTGAGTGATACATTCAGAAATCAGATTCTCATTTAAGGTATGCAATTTCTTCCTCTCAATCTCATTATATTTTAATTCTAGCTCATAGTCATTGACCTCAACTATCATTGCATCAAATTCCTTTTCCATTTCTTTAATATCTGAATCCATCCCCTTTTTAAGACTCTCAAATTGACTTTTTAATTGTTTAAAAAAAGGCATGACCTCAGTTAAATAGCATTCTTTAGTTTGCTCAAAACCCCTCTCCCCTTCAGTTATCCTAGTAGGTGTGATCCTTTTCTTACATGTCTTCTCAAAATCAACAAATAATTGATAAATAACATACTGACTGATTAAGGTCTTGCTCTTAGTGGGAATAGATCTAGGAACTAAATGCATTGGTGTATTGGGGGGATATACAGTGGCAGGAACCATTCTCCTACATGGGGGATTCTGTTCAACAAACTCATCAGCTTTTTTCATGTCCATATCCTTTTTCCAGAACACGTGTTCAGGGGTCAGCTGTGTTTGAGGTCTAAACTTGTTAAATGCAATCCAATTTTCCTTAGCATAGTTGGGTGTTTTATAACTGATTTTATTTTCTATGCATGAAGGGCTCTTAAGTTTTTCATCCAATTTCTTTCTAGTGACTTCTTCTAACTGCTTATCTTCCTTAGTACTCTCAGCGCAACTAGGTTTCTTTCTAGGCTTAAGGATTTCATTGCCATCATAAATTACCTTTTGTTCTTCTCTAGCTTTCTTACAAGCCTCAGGGTTTGGTTCATCAACTAATGCAACACTATGTTTGTCACTTAGAACTCTATGCTTAGTGATCATGTGAGCAGTCTCAATGGTGTTTACTTGTACGTACAATTTGTTTTCAAGTTTGTTTTTCAAAGTTTTTAGGTTGGAAAATTCATTTAAAAGTTTTGATTCTTTAGCATTAAATTCCTGCTTAAGCACTTTCACATTTTCTTGAAGTTCTTGTTTTTGCTTAGCCGTTTTATTAAGCTTTTCTTTTAAGGAATCTAGCTCTTGTTTTAGTATTTCTTCCCTAAAGTTACTTTTTCTAATAATTGTATGCATTTGGTCATACATTTCCTGCTCAAGAGTGGTTAACTCAAACTTAGCGCGTTGTTCATAAATGGCAACTTGTTCTTTATAGGCATTAAGTTCAGAGATAACAGAATCATCAGGGGCACATGGAGTGTATTCATCAAAAACATAGTCATCATTGACTGCAGAAGATGCATCACTTGGTTCAATCACACTTTTACTTTGGATCACATATTGATCATATGGGACAATATTACTATTACCCATATTAACAATATCTGTTTCACAAGTTTCATGTGATTGAACTTTGTCATGTATCTTTTGCTCATCAACTTCATCATATAATTTTAATACCTCTGAGATGATTGATTCTTTGGATGGACCAGCTTGCTGTGATGATGAGACCTTTGGAGAGACCATTGGATCATGCTAGCCATGAAGATTGTCTAGGCAGTAGGTTCATCATCGACATCAGAGTCATATGCATCACAGTCAGCAACTTGAAAGGCATTTTGATGATTGTGACCTATTTCCTGAATTGGCTGCTCATCCACATCTGCATCATATGTCTTAGCATTCCCTCTCGCAGAAATAACAGCTCCTCTTCATGCAAAACAGCACCATTGTCCTGAGCTTGCACAAGCAACATCTTGTCTTTGAAGTATTCTGCATTTTGAGGGCGTTTTGGAGATGTGCAGTTCCTTGCAATGTGTCCATCACCACCACAGTTGTAGCACTTGATTGGCTTTACTTGTCCCTGATTGGCATTTCTTCCACGATTCTGATTAGCCACATACCCTCCACCTACTCCACCTCTTCCCTGTTCATATTGCCTTCCTTGAACTGGTTGCACCATAACCTTTCCATCTCTGACAGTAGCTTGATTGTGTGGGTTGGATGCTATTCTGAGGTTATTGTTGGTGTGAGGAGTGGTATTAAGATTTTGACTAACCATGAGAGACAGTTGATTGATGAAGTTTTCCATGATTGTGTTTGAGTCTGCAGGCTTATATGCTGGATCAGGAATGAGCTTGTAGTTACCATTACCCGTTAGGTATGACTTGAGAAGCTTTGGTGGTAATTCCAACATTTGTGTAAAAGGCTGTTGAATCATTTGAAGAACTTGTTTCTCCCTGTTTAGTTTTGAAATGTTCAAGAATCATTCGTTCAAACATAGCATGTCTCTCTTTCTGAAGAAGGAAGGCATACAGTTGCTCATAGTTGGTGTTCTTTAATCCTTTGGTTAGCTTCACAGAGGTGACGAATTTGTGCCATTCGGGATTCATGTTGTTCACAAACTTTGAGTTCAGCTGAATATTTGGCATGGTCATTTTGATATTCCTCATGTCATTCACAAGCTTGTGGAATCTCACATAATATTCATAGACACTTTCTTCTGGTTTCATCTTAAAATGCTCAAATTCATCATACAGTTGTGATTCTCTGTCTTCCTTAGTAAATTCAGAACCTGAGAGAAGCATCTTGAAATTATCCCAAACTGCCTTGGCTTCAGTGTTGTGATTGATCAACTTGTAGATGTCTTTTGGAAGACCCTGAAGTATAATGTTTGAAGCCCTGATATCAGCATCATATCTCTTCTTCTCCTTATCACTGAGCTCATCATACGTCTTTGGTCTGTCCAATCCTAAGTTCACTGTACCATCAGCAGCAGTTTCAAGAACATCTCTTGTAGTCTCGATTTGATAAGGTCCTTCATCTATTGACTTGAGAATGTTAACTCTATTTTCCTTTCCCAAATAATACAACCTAATTCGTTGTGCCCATGAGTCATAATCATTTCTGTCAAGCATAGGTGGACGAGTATCTGATCCTGCTGCTTGAACGTCCTCAGCTACAGTAGAAGCGATGGTAGGTACATTGTTAGACATGATTACAAGTTCTACGGGATTTTACTATTCTTTGATTAAACCGGGAAATTGATTCTTTCACGGGATTTTACTAAACCAAAAGAACAACCGTAAAAATGTAGCACGAAGAAGTGACAAGTCTCAATAGATAAGTAGCTAAACAGTCAACTCGCTAAACAGACAACTCGCTAAACGGACAACTCGCTTAACAGACAAGTCGCTTAAAACTCAAGTTGCTTAAAGAATCAACTCGCTAAATAGCCAAGTCGCATACATAGACAACTCGCTTAACCACCAAGTCGCTTAAACCAACTCGCTGACAATACAACTCGCTTAATAGCCAAGTCGCATATTCCAACTCGCTGCTAATACAACTCGCTTAATAGCCAAGTCGCTTAAACCAACTCGCTTCCAATAACAAAGCAACTCGCTTCCAAGAAACTCAACACCGTGGCTCAACTCGCTTTGTACAATATTTGAAAACCACCACTTTATCAATCAAAAACAGCTAAACCACAATGATTCAAGCCTTCCAATTCAAAACCTAAACACAAAAGTACAATCAAAATTCAAACTTTAACACTAGAAATTGACCAAATGATTCAAACTCTCCTAAACACTTATAACCCCAAAAACCTTATGAAATCCACCAAAACAAAGAGCATGAGAGATGAGTGATCAAACCATGGCTCTTAATACCAATTGTAAGATATAGGATTTCACAAACACATCAAACCAAATCCATATTTTAGAGAGAGAAAGGGAAGAGAGTTGGGAACTATGTGAAACAAAGAAAAATGGTATTGAAGCTCCAACCCTCTGCCTTGGGAGGTAGAGGGTATTTATAGTGTCTTACAATAAATGCCACCTACGGGCTGTGGATCAGGCATACAGTGGGTAAAGACCCGTCCGTCCTCCATGGTGTTACTTAACTAACTACTTACTAACATTAAACAACTATGACTACGAGCTTTCTAATGATTACATATACTTGAGGTGACCGAAACTTTAATGACTGAATTTTCTAATTCCTAACAAAACCATGCCTCGCCATGACTCACCGTGATTCACGGCTTGGCTAACCAAGGTTGCCGAGAACAAAACAAACCAAACGAGTATCAAGACCAAATCTGAATCCAACGATAACCTCAAAGACAACAACAAAATAATATCACACATCAAATACTCACTGAGTCAACCGAGTTGACTCGGTGAGTTGACTGAGTCAACTGCCGAGAAGGATGGGGCCCACACGAGGGTTTTACAAACGTTTTTAACCATTTTCACCACACGAAACCAATAACACCTTTGTATCCACACGTTTTATTAAATGTTTACCACATGAGTTTGTATGTAAAAACCGTTTTATAAAATTTGTTTCCACGAAAACTTGATATAGTCGATCTATACCCGGTTATAGAAAATAACAAAATAAGGATTTTGGGTGCTGGCTTACCATCAAAAGAGCAAAAGAATGAAAAGGGACGAGAGACGACGGAGGAGTGGTGGTGACCACAGCCGTGGCGGCTGTGGTGGCTGAGACCACTGGCGGCGGTGGCGTGCTACATCCATCCCGTAAATATTCAAACAAACCCTATTCGTGACCATCACTCTATCCCTATTTAACCATACAAACCCTAAATGAAACCCTAATGATTCAAAACTGAAAATCTAGATTTAGGGCACGTATGGGAGATTTAATGCACGTGTGGCATGAAAATAGAACCACGAGGTCTTGATCTATCATCTAGGATAGGTGGTGTATGTTGTAGGTGTCGACGGAAGTTGGCCGGACTCAGGCAGCGGCGCCGGAACCCTAGACATGGGTGGCCGGATTATTTTAGAGAGAGGGGAGAGGAGTGTGTGTTTTATAGAGAGAGAAAGGATTAGGTAAAAATGAGGAGAGTGGGAAGGTTTAGGGGTATTTATTCCCCTGGAGGGGCTAAACATGTGCAATTGAAATCACAAAGGGGCGGCGGTGGAAACTATCACAAGGACCATACTTGTAATTTTTGTTATCTTTCCCGAAATAAGGCTCGGGGCTCATTTGGACTAGCAAACAACGGATTCATGACTCGGGAATTACGCCAACGTTCTCAGAATAATATTTCTAATAAAAATGATATATAATACATCTCGTATCTCAAATTAGATGGAACGATCACTCTAATTGTCGTTTCTTCATTTATGACGCATCGAGGAAATTACGGGTTGTCACACAAGCAAGCATTCCTTCCTCCATGTGCTAAATGATTTCTAGAACCAAAGCGCATGTTGAGGGGGAGCATTTATAAATGCTCAAAAACAATTAAGGTACAAAATGTTTTGATTATATCATAAGTACCTTGATTGATTTTTCAAATGGTTTTTCATTTAGTTTCAAGGCGGAAAGAATTGTACCAAGAGACCGACCATTTTACTTTATGCATTGGAGTTATAAGGATGGTAGGATTAAGTATTAGTTCCCATGATCCCGCCAGAGCCGGAGGGATCTACCCAGAGACAATCCACTAGATAGTGTAGAAGTCCTTAGGTATGATGAAAAAAGGAGAAAAGTGAGAATAAGGGAAGAGTGCCGACTGAGACAGAGCTAGAACTGGAACAAACCCAACAAGGTTCTAGTAATGAAGTTTCGGTAAGCCTCTGAAGGGGTTGAAGAATGAAAAGGAAATAAAAAGTGAAAGTTTGAAAAGAAATAGCCCTCAAATAATTCAACCTTAGGGCAGAAACCGGGTTCAATACATATGCTACTAGCGGTTACTAAGGTAACGCCGGTATTAAAGACAAGAGGTCATGGACCCAGTGATGCACTGCATTAAAACTTCCCAGCTACTCAAGTTCTCTTAAAAGGACTTGTTTCATTCTCACGGGAAACCTACATAATCTATCTACTTTCTATTAGAGACGGTTGATATTGAAAAATGAGACATTCTCCCTAGTCTCCGCTCAGGAAACCAAAATGTACTATTGAGTCTAGAGCCAAGAGTTCGTCACAATAAATCTCATTAGGAAACACAATTTATGAAGTCTTACTATTTCACATAATGTGGAAAGTAAGAATATATATTGAGAGTCCTACGCATTATCCTTGTGGTATTTGCCAGAACATCCGAGTGATACTTAAAGTATTCACGATGAAGATGAAAATCCTTCTAGAGCCAACATCAAACAAGCTCTTGGTGGGTGACATGTGAGATTCTTCAAGAATCAAACTTGTGACTACAGGATAGAAATGATGGGGCGATTCACTCTTGAATCAACCTTGGTCCAGGAAATGGATTGACGGATACTTTTGAAAAACCTTTCGATGTACTCCACAATTCTTTTCTCTTAGCACATCGACTGTGAGTTAATTTCTCAAACAAAATTATTTATGATTGAAACTTGATTTTTCTCATAAAACCTTTGTCGTATTGCAAAACTCTCTTTACCAATACGCAATTGTTTTTCAAATCAATTTTTCATCAATCAGTGAATCTCAATTCGCTGGTTCACTCACTCCGTGTTGTCTACTTTGGGACACTCCGGTTCAAGGAGATTCTTAGGATTTCTACCTGATCAAAGGCAATATTTATACTGATCAACGGGGAACCGTGGTTCTTGCAACCCTATTCAACGAAAGTGAACAAAAACACTTTCGTATGTATTATTGCTAACTGTTGTTTGCAGGAAAATCTGTTGGTTGCAGTTGATCAATATTGAGAAGTCAATCCATAATCACATGCTCACACCTCAAGCTCATAATCAAAGAAATCATGATAATCTAAAGACCTCAAGCTATGCTTCCGCAACTCTGATGCAAAATATAATGATCCAACAACGTGTGAGCATGTCTGTGACAACTCGTAATTTCAGGTCATTTCTCAAATTTACTATTCATCTCGGGAATTTACTATTCACAGATTACTATTCATCATTTTACTATTAATCGTTTTTTAAGTCGGTTTGAGACTTTGAGAGGTTATTTCAAAATTTTACTATTCACGAAACACTATTCATTCCCGGAGAAAAATCACTATTCATGATTCACTATTCATCATTTTTCGTAAACTAGGTTTACGAGTATCAAATAGGCGTAACCTTGAGGGTTAAGCTGCATATTCATGGAACATCATTGAGAACACTTCATATAGACTAGAGTTAGTCTACATATCATCAGTAACATCATTTCCATATTAGTTCATGCATGGGTTTGCATATTTCATTAACGTATATTTATTTATTAAATAAACGCTATCGCACGATCATTTATTTTGAATAATTGATCCAACACTTCCGAAAATTATCCAGATATATTTTTATACTCATTTTAAGACTATAAAAATTATATTATTAGTTTACCTGATGTTTTGAATTTATTTTGTATATATATTGTTATATATATATATTTACGACGGATTTCGTAAATTCTATTATATAATTATTTATTCACTCAATACTTGCAAGAAATGCATTTTTATAATTTTTATGACTTCGATATATTTTATTTGGTTCCATTAAAATCGATTTCTAGCTAACGCTACACCAAATAATTAATTATATGTACAAAATATACATTATACATAACCTTAAACATATTCAATCATCAAAAATACATATGTTGTCTCCCCATTCTATCCTAGCCGACCCCCAGTCATCAAAGTAGCAAATTTGATTTTTACTACTTAAATGTACACATACTCATTATCTATGACTAGATATTATATTATACAAGATATTTCCTAATAAAAAACACATACAAACACATTTTAGAATGTGAAAACAATCTTTACTAGACGTCTAAATAATCAAGCGGCCACGGTTTTGTGTGTGTCATATAATTAATCTTCACTAGATACTATTCCTTGTGTGTCTAAAAACAAAACCATGGCCGCTTGATTATTTAATGGCATATAATTAATCTTCACTAGATACTATTCCTTGTGTGTGTGAACCAATCTTGTGTGTGTCATTCGATATCCTTCAAACCATCTGAACTTCCCCTCAAATTCAGAACCATACTAGAACCAAAAACAATTCGTTCTATCCGATATCGATCAAAACTAGCAGCACTTTAAAACAACGAGCAGTACTTTCAACTTATACGAGCAGAGCAGTACTTTGAAACCTCGAACAGTACTTTGTGAAATCAGCAGTACTTTGATCAAAAGAGCAGTACTTGAATAAACCCTAACAGTACTTTAAAAACTCACAGCAGTACTTTGAAAACTCTCTTTACAGCCAACTTCGACAGCATATATCTTTCACATAAAAGCTCAAATCTACGATCCCTCCAGTGGAAAGTTAGATTATCATTTAGAGAACTTCCACCTAAAATTTCGTTACGATCCAACGGTTAACGAAAAAGTTATGATTGTTTCAAAACAATGCTGTAATAACCTTACGATTTCTTTTTTAGTTTTCTGCAGCAGACTTCGACAGCTTATAACTTTTGATTGAGAGCTCTAGTTGACAATCCCTTCGGTGAGATTAAAGATAGATATACCAAGAATCTCCAGTTCGAATTTTAGCCCGATCCAACGGTTCACTAAAAAGTTATGCCCTCTTGAAAACAGTGTTGCAGAAGTATATACGAAAAATTTCAGACTCGAATTTCTCCTTCCTTTTTCGCCAAGAAACCTTGTGAATCCCTAGGTAACGAGCTCCCCGAGCTTTGATACCAATTGATAAGATTGTTTATAAGCTCAGCTAGGGATCAATAACAAAGACTAATAACATGCACAGCGGAATAAACTAATCAATTCTATGTTATTGAACAAGGTTTTCATTCACTAACACTAACTAATCTTAGACGTTTATAGGAACATGTCTAGATAATTAAACTACTAACTAAACTAATAACCTAGGCGTTTACAAGACTATACGCCTAGGACACACACACACACACCTTTACTAGACGTCTACATTATGGAAGACTTGTATTTAAAACCTACACCCCATGTCCTCTTTATATACTAGAGGATTAGGGTTTACAAATCTCTACGAAGGATTAAATAATAAAACTTCTTTTGCAAGCAAGTCCTTCCATCTTTTTGTAGGTTTCCTTCTTGTCTTATTAAGTCCCTCTTGTTTTATTGTTTTTGTCTTATCAACTCAAACGTATAATTCCCAACAAATGGGTTTATAACGAAAAAGATACGCTATTTTCAAGTTTAACGACGAAAACTAATTTTCTGGAATAGTACTTGTTGTCAAGGGTTTTTCTAAGGACAAAAACGAGTTTTTAACGTAAACTAGAGGAGTCGACTTATCAAAAATATATTAGTATATATTAACACGAAACCAAAGATATATAAAACGTAGAAAACGAGTGTATAATGACCGAGATACAAGCATTTGAAAACCGACGTTCACTACTTATTTCCATCAGCTTTTACTAAAATATTTCTAAGTGTTGAAACTATCTTTGTGAGTAACCATGTTTGGAGCCGTTTTTCTCAATGATCGAGTCGGTTTTGGTAAAATAGTATCTCTGAGTAAAAGTTAGTTCACCCGGCCTATATTCTAAGATGTCCAACCGTTTGTCAAACGGAGTTATAACGTGTAACTTACGAGCTCTCAAACTTTTTCGAAAACTGCCAAAAACTACATAATCCACACAATCACCTCACTTCACGACTATTTTTCTTTAGGATTGGGTTCGAATGAGCCGAGTTTCAGTTCTAAACTTTTGTAAACAATGTTCCACACTATCCAAATTCACCGAGTTTGTTTCCTAACACTCGATATTCACTATTTTACGACTAGTTCGAGGCCACTTAACCATTTTTACGAAACTTAACAAAGTGTTTATTTTTGCCAAAAATCTTTATTTTCACAATTAATCACAAGACGATTATCGTAGAATGTCGTTACAACATATATACGCGTAAAGTAATTTATAACTTGACAATATGTCATAAACGTATATTTCGACGATAAACTTTATTTTCAAATGCACAAGTGGTATGGATATCATATGAGTTTGCATGCACAACATTATTTCATGACTTATATTAGATCATATCATTCATAATAGGTTGCAGTTAGAGATTGCGCCTCATTTCAGTGTATCCACTTTTGACATCATAATCATTGTATCAAGTTAGTTTTCATAGCCCCGTCTTTCAAGTTTATACTTTATTTCAAACCTACGGGGGAGAATACATTGCAAATTATTTTTATTACGATCCCAAGTATATCAAATTCATTTACATTGCTTAAGTTACCTCATTGCCAATTGAATGTCCCCATATCATAATCATGCACCGTTAATTACGGAGTAAGCGAGGGTGAGTGAATAGATCTATTGAGGGTAACTCCTCCATCCGGGTTGGTGGTTCCAACTGGTCAAACGGATGCATTTCATTTAATATCAGAATGAGAGTTGTTTGGCAAACACTCTGTTGGGGCAAACATTGTAGAATCCAAGATCCGGACTCAACTAGGGTATGAATGATATCGATTGATTGAATGCACAGCGGAATAATAATTGACACAATCAACATCACTAATAAGATTTTCTTTATTGATTGAAATATAAATTACTACTACTACTAATGTACACACGCTATAATCGTGTGTCTAGACTCTCATTGAAGAGTTTTACTATTGAATTGAAATGAAAAGATGCCTGTAACCTAGACGCCTACCCTCTTTATATACTAGAGGGTGGTTACAAAAACCCTAATCTTAGCTTACTAGAAAAGCTAAGCTCACTATTACATCTTAGGCCCTCATTGTTTCTTCTTTCTTCATTCTTGCTCGTGGTTTTGTAATCTTCAACTCGGCATTTCCCAACAATCTTCCCCTAAACTGAAATTTGACTATGTTAAGTTCCAGTTTCTTGGTATTACAAAACAACCTGTATGAAGAAACAATGCTAAAACATGTCATCACAAATAATCCGCTACACATCAACTAATCTTCTTCCCCTTCATCTAATAGGGGTCTTGTGCAACGCGTAGACGCTTCCCCTCAAGTGATGCATGTAGATGATAAATAAATAAGCTTCCCCTTAAAATATACTAACCATCTTTTTTTTCTTTTTTTTTTTTTTTTTTTTACAACTAAACAAAAGAAATAAAGCGCTGCAGCAGAAAAATCAAATCAGCAACATCAAAATAGTCTACCAGTAGGAACGGAGAACCAGTAGAAACACCAATGTATGCGTCTTATATCTTGTACTATTCACGTGACCCCAAACTCAGATGATGCACTAGCAAATGTGAGCATTAAGCACATTTTCTATAGATCTCACCCCTTCACTAGAATCATCAAGTCTTTGTCACATCATTAACGTACAAACAGGTTATCTCAAAAGTGCCTGACTCACTTTGAGATATGATAAGACACGCACCTGATCAACCAGTAGGAACTCCAGAACAACTAGTAGAAACCGATCAGCAGAAACGAATCAAAATATGCAGTCAGTAGGAACACCAAATCAAGCCAAAAATATGTTAATTACTAGGGTTCATCGTTGAATAAAAATTCAACTCACCAAGACTAGTAAAACATTAGCACAAACTATCAAGACCAAAATAAACATATACAACAACTGATCATGAGCAGTATAAATATTATCCGACTAGAATTAAGTTCCCACGCTACCTGTATAATAATATTCAAACAGTACCCCATCCAATCAGTAGCAAACAATTAATGACCCATGTAACCATTTCGTACCATTAATAATTGAGTGGACCAGTAATTACTCACTTGACCATCAGTGGGGATGAACGATGAGGGACCCAGCAGAAACAAATATGCAAACCCACGTGATTAAAAAAAATAAAAACAATGTCGCTATCAATTAATCTCGGGGTGGGTTATTGGGAGGTACCTAGTTTTTTATTGGGAGCCCCCTATTTTTTTTGTTTATTTTTTTTTATTTTTTTTTTATTTTTATAATTTTGTTTATATCAAAAAGCTATAAACCTGAAAATGCGAAACTGTAAATATAAAGTTTAATAAGCCAAACGCTTAAAACTGTCAGAAATACGGAATAGAAACTGACAAAAAACTGCGTTGTACTGAAAACATGGGGGACAAAGGGAATATTCCTTATGGATGTGACTCCATAGGGAGGGTTAACCCTCCCTATGATGTCAAATCATAGGGAATATTCCCTTTGTCCCCCCACTTTTTTCAGTACAACACAGTTTTTGTCAGTTTCTGTCCCGTATTTCTGACAGTTTTAAGCGTTTGACTTATTAAACTTTATATTTACTGTTCCGCATTTTCAAGTTTATAGCTTTTTAATATAAACAAAATTATAAAAATAAAAAAAAAATAAAAAAACTAAAGGGGTCCTAATAAAAAACTAGGTACCGTCCTAATAACCCATCCCCCAAAATATATATAGAGAACAACAATCAGTAGAAATACATGCGCTGCAATCAAGAAACTCACGTGAATGGACCAATCAAAAGTCAAGTCCACCATATCCTCCATATGCTGCACCACACTGAATCCTATCCCACTTTGTATACCATGTGCCATGAAATATCAATTAGTACAAGGACCAATCATAAACCAAATTAACCACCGATTGTATAGCCAATCAAAGTACCAAATTAACCAAGGCAAACATCAAAAGTACACTCCAAAAAAGGTGAAGAATGGTATCAAAAGTACACTATGAACGTGAGATTAAAATAAATTTAGTATTGCTGCTGTCCCATCATCGTATCAGCAGAAACCATATACGAACAGATAAACGGTCGTGGGTCCCAGCAAAACATCAAAAACTGTATTAATATGAGCCAATCAGCAGAAATAATTCAACCACTTATAGAGGGCCCATGTGAACGAACAATCAGCAGCAACAAGAAGTCACACTCATGAATGTGTTGTGTGAAAAATATCATAGTCATTGATGCACTAATCATAATTTATTTGAAAATGAATGTGTTGTGTGAGCATGCGGCTATGGATAAAAAAAAGTTTATAAAAAGTTTATAAAAAAAGTTTATAAAAATTTTATAAAAAAAAGTTTATAAAAAATTTATAAAAAAGGTTTATAAAAAATTTATAAAAAAATTATAAAAAAAAGTTTATAAAAAAAGTTTATAAAAAAAAGTTTATAAAAAGTTTATAAAAAATTTATAAGAAATTTACATAAAAAAAACGCATTTTTTTTTAAATCAGAAAAAACTTAAAAAAAAAACCTAATATATATTTTAAGTAGATTTTAAGAAAAAAAATAACACAAAAATATAACATGAGGTGTATGGGAAGGAAACAAAAAAAAAAAAAAAAAAAAAAAAATATTAGGCCAATGATTGGTCTACATGAGATGCATGGGAAGGAAATATTAGGGTGCAAGATTAGATTATCCCAAAAAGAAACATGTGATCAGCAGCAACCATGCGCCGTAATTTTTGACCTCAAAAACAATTTACACCGACCACTTGAGAAGTTATAGCCAAGAATTCATATGTGAGTTATACAATGTGATCAAGTGATTTAAGAAGCCAATAAATGATCCCCACCGTCCGAATATCAATTTAATATTGATAACCAGTACCCAATTAAATACCATACGAAAAATTGACTACCCACGTGATCAAACAAACTTCTTGTATAATGATCGAACAGAAATAAAAAATGAGTAGAAGTAACCAACAGAATTAATACTTCAGTAGATGATATCATTCTTGTATCATAATATGTTCTTAGTATCAGAATACACGGAATAACTATTTCCGCAGAAACAAACTACTTACTATTCTACTTCAGCAGAATTAATAGTTCAGTAGAATCCAGCACACTTCAGCAGAATCCTTCAGCAGTTCCATCAGCATAATTCATACTTAGCATAATTCCCAACAATCCTCCCCTAAACTGTAATTTGACTTGGTTAAGTTCCAGTTTCTTGATAGATCTTCAACACTTCAGAGGATTGTACTCGAACATCAGCAACAAAGAACCAAAACAAGAACATCTCAATGATGATAAACATTTAACTTCCAGATCTTTGCAGCAACAAATGACAACATGTACATCAAAACATATTAGTTTCATACTATTCTCATCACATCCAGGTGTGTCAACTCCTGTGAGAGGTGAATCATTGAAAATAATGGATTTGATGTCTTTTTACCAATAGCCATTACTACTGGAGTAGCCAAATGTTTAAGTTCGAAAACTATGGTACACTGATAACCATCTGATTTATTAGCAAACCAGCAACCATATAAACGGATTTGAAATGTCTTTACCTGTAGCCGTTTGCTCAGGACTAGTCAATTCTTAGTATTGGTGAACTGATTACCAAATATGGTATTCCACTGCCTTTACCACAAGCCATATACATGTGGGCTAGCCAAATCTTGGATTCCAAAAAGGAATAAACCATGGTGAATTGATGACCATACAACTCTCAGCAATTAAGCATGGGTGGTTGCAAACCCTATGATTTTGAGCAAACCATTACAGCTATCAACAGATTTGATGTGTCTTTACCAAAGCTCTACCCTTTGGACTAGCCAACTCTTTGACATACACAAGGTACATCTGGTGAGTTAATAACCATAAAAATGTACAACAAATCTGCAAGAAAAGTTAGACACACAAAGAATATACATAGGATTTTTTTTTTAACTAAACAAAGAATCAAAGAAAATAAATATTACAAGCTATACAAAATACCACAATCAAGATGATGCTTTATGTTGCAGAAGCTGAGTCTTAATAATTCCAACACATTGTTCAGCATGCAACTTATCATTACCAACTGGATCTGGAGGAACTTCCAACTTCTGTCTAAGCATTCTTTCCATCAGCCTCATAGACAAGGGATAAATCTTATCAGCAAACATACAAACAGTAATCCCACCCTTTGTCTCCACCACATGCACACAAGGCAAAGGATAAAATCTCCAAGTCTCAACCTTCCACTTATGTGAATTCTTCCAAATATGATACCCTTTACCATTTGGAGATTGAGAATCAAACAAAACTTGAAGATCACTGATGCGTGCCAAACAGTCAAGCTAAATCACACAAGCCCGCCACTTGTGAATGGCGAACCGTAACCAGCTTAAAACTGCCTAAGCACGAATGCAATGAAGATCTGAGGAGTATAGTGTTTCCCCGGGTCGTTATGTCCCAGCGAGTTGTGCAATGGATTATCAAACGTTTAGTGATCGAGGAATTTGAACGGAAAAAGGATTTGGTTATGATTATAACTACAGGAAAAGCCAACAAATTAAAACGGCTTAAATGCAAATTAAAGAAAGTTAAAAAGATAAAATCTATTAAATAAACGCTATCACTATATTTAAAATGATGTTTTTGTTTTTATGTTTTTATAAAACTGAAATTAAAATCTACGCGACGTACAAAAAAAAGTGAAACTAAAGCAATATTACCCTAAAAATATGAAAATGATATTTTTACAAACCTAATGATAAAAGAAAAGTTTTAGAAAAAGAAAATTATTTTTATAACTAATTATCTAATTATTATTAATTAAAAACTATTTTTAACTATTTAATAATTACCTAAAATACAAGAAAATAGGAAATAAAGCTAGAAAAATAAAATTATGAAATGGAAAAGTCTAAAATATCAAACTAGAATTTTCAAAACTATTTTTGTATTTTTCTGATTATTTTTCTATTTTTTATGAATTTTAAACTATTAAAAACTAATTAAATTACTAAAAATTACCAAATAAACTATGAAAAATCTGGAAAATTACTTTTTTTACTTTTTATATTTATCTAAACCTAAGAAAATTGAAAAATTATTTTTTTGAACCTTTTCTGAATTTTTTATATAAAAAGCTAATTAAAAATGCTTAAAAACTACTTTAAATTAGGAAAAATAGCAAAACAACTTAGAAAAATCTGAAAATTTCAGGAAAAGTCTAAATTAATACTAGGAATATAAGAAAATTGGAAAAACAGGCACTTATGAGGAGAGATTTGAAACTGCTAAATCAAGTGCTTATAAATAAGCACTTGAATAAGCTAAATGAAGATTAACAAGTACCAGCTGATTACAGATGTTCTATACTACTAAAAATGACCAATTGCAACTAAAATCAACAAGCTATAATCACTGAATAACAAACTACAAGGATTTGATGTCTAGGAATTTCAAGTTCAACAACAGATTCTGAGTGCTACTTTAAGCTTATGCAGAAGCTTCAAAATAAGCTCAATGTGAAAAATACCACTTGGAACTTAGAAAAGACCTGGTTGAGAGCAAGTGTACAAAAACCAGGACCTTGGGGAGCTCTTTTGAGCCCTGTGCAACTTGCACAAATTTTGAGAAAAAGCTCAGTGCATTCGAAACATGGTGCGGGCACTTTGGCCCTGAAAGAGAGCTTGTTTGGAGCTTTTATAAAATTTGTAAAAATCAGATAAAATGATGACAAGAAGGAGCACCAGCTGAACTTTTTGAAATACCAATTCTCACTGAGATTAGTTCAGAATTAAGCTCATGAAAAATCCTTGTAACTGACCCCAAAACAGACCTTAACTACTTTTGACTTTTGAAGTAATTGATGAACTTTGACTAACATGAACTTTGGATCCAATTTTGTGACTGAGATTGATGTTATATGTTGAGCTAAACCTACTGCAAGCAATGTTATGGATTTCTAAACACAAATCAAGGATTTGCCAATCCTTGATCTCAACAGTTAACAGGTGAGACAGATTTGAGTGATGTTTTGACTTTTGGTGCTAGCAGACCCAAGCTATTGATTGAAATGAACTCAAATGACCTTAACCAACATAAAACAACTAAAAGCTAACACTGCATAGGCCTAAAAGACAGATAGACCCATTGAGCCAAACACCCCTTTATAACCTGATTTGAGCTTAAAACAGACTTAAACCATAACCCAACTTATTTTTATGATCAAATTAACTTATTATAACTGAATTATTACTAAAAGAACAAGTTTAAACAGATTTGAACTACAAATATAGATTATGCATGAAAACTTGAATATCACTTACAACTTGTCCCAAGCCACAATGGCTAGCAAAATGTGAACCAAGTACCACTAACCTATCAAACCCAATCCAATAAGCTATAATTCAACCCATTTTCATATCTGAACCACCCCAAATCCTTCCTGCATCACTTTTGCCCCTCTTTGACTTTTTGTTGACCAGTTTTCAAATTAGGTTGAAATTTAAATACAAGCTTATAGAAAGCTATTATGAGCTAACATAAACCTGTTTTACTTTGGAAAGAAGCTAATTGAAGCTTGATATTCATAGTTTGACATTACAATTTTCAACAGTTTAACAGAAAATTATGAAAATGAAATAGAACTTGCATTGATACTTAAAACTGGTTGCAATACACTTGAACACACTGAATTGTTACAAAGGAACTTGAAATAACAACTTTAAATCTATTTGAAGGCTTAATAAGTAAAAACGACATACATTGCAAAGAAAATAAAAACTAACTCCCTTCTTCTTGCTTCTCTTGGCTTTTTATACATCCAAAGCTCCTTCTCTTACCTCTATGAATAGTTCCCAGCACAAAAAGTGGCCATTGGATTGCTTGGGAACATCTTGGCCGTTTAAATGGATTTGGCGCCAAATTTGGTTTTAACAGCTAAGGCTTGAGTGTTAGGTACAAGAGTGCATTAAATGCTTCCTTGGCTCTTTGTGTTTGGAGGGGGGGTGTAGGGGTGATGATGGTTGAGTGTGAGCAGGTGATATGCAGGATTGTGATGATGGACATGGTAGCTTGGTGTACCCGTGAGGGAGAGAGGGAAAAAGGATAGTCAAATGGGTTTGACTGCTATTTTAATAAAAAGGGGGGGTCCAATGGCAGGGGTTCAAAAATCAGTGGCAGGGTCAAAAATAGACATGACAAGTCCAAGTGGTGCTAATAATGACAAGGACTTAATATGCAATTTCTGAAACTTCAGGGACCTGACCTGTCAAATCTCAAAGTTGCTCCAAGGACTGAATTTGACAAGTGCTAATATTACAAGGACCAAAGTTGCCATTTTCAATTTTTCCAGGGGCCATTTCTGCCAATTTGCAAACTTGAAGGACCAATTTGTAATTTTCTCAAACTTTTTTACATTTTTCACCAAAGGACTAAATTTGACAACTTATGATTTTAAAAGGACCTTTGGTGATTTTTCTTTTGAAATTATGACTCAGGGACTATTTTTGACAATTTTAGAAACTTGGGGGACTGAAACTGCAATTTTGCAAACTTTGCTCATTTTTCATCTGATTTTAAACATTTTGCATCTGAAACATATAAAATGCAATTTTGGAATATTTTCAGTGTTTTGATGCATTTCTGAGCATTTTTAGACGTTTTGCAGTTCAGATTTGACTAAAAATGATGAGTATTTACACACTCATCAATCCCCCACACTAAACTATTGCTAGTCCCTAGCAATCTTTTGAGAAAACTTAATGGATTTCATCTCTTTACCAAAAGCCATCACTTCTGGAGTAGCCAAATGTTTCAGTTCAAGTAAGAATCCATGGTACAGATAACCATGTGATTTTGAGCAAACCACCGACTTCCAACGGATTTGATTTTGTCTTTACAAGAAGCCGTACCCTTCTGGACTAGCCAACTCTTAGATAAATTATCAATATTATCTTTGGTGAGCTGATTACCAATTATGGTTTTTCCACTGCCTTTACCACAAGCCATAAACTTGCGGGCTAGCCAACTCTTCACTTTTTAGGATATGGTGAGCTGAATACCATACAATTTTGGGCAAATTGCAAGCCGTCAACGGATTTGAGAAATCTTTACCAAGAGCCGTTTGCTCCTGGATTAGCCAATCCTTTTGTCTTACAGACATGGCGGACTGATAAACAAATGAGAAAGTGTAAAACACTTACTCCAAAAAAAATTTTGGCCAAAAACGGGGGAATTGGGTAGATAATATATGAAATTCGTGAGAATTCCCCCCCACACTTAGAAATGAATATTGCCCTCAATATTCAAAGTACGGGCGGTTATGCCGAAACAAAGAACGTGAAAGGAAATACTACGCCATTATTTAGAAAGAAGATTTTTTTTTTTTTTAACATGTGGGCAACCCCCCCACACTAGGGTGGTAGAAAGAGGTGAGAAGACAGAAATATGGGTGAAAACCCATATGGCATGCTACTGTTTTTGATTACCGAGTCGCTAGCTTGACTCGATCCCCGCATTCATTGGTTCATGGGGAAAGTTTGTAAATCTGGGACAACCACAGGGGGAATGTCCTCTCCAAAATAATGCTTCACTCGATGACCATTCACTTTAAAATTAGGACCATCGGGTTGAGATAACTCAATGGTACCATAAGGATAAACCTTAGCGATAGTAAATGGACCAGACCAGCGGGACTTGAGCTTTCCCGAGAAAATCTTTAATCTTGAGTTGAAAAGAAGGACTCGATCACCAACGTTGAAAACGCGGTTCTTGATTTTTGAGTCATGAATCTTCTTTGTCTTTTGTTTATAGATCAAAGAGTTCTCGTAAGCTTGATCACGGAGTTCATTTAGTTCATTCATTTGAACTTTCCGATGATCACCGGTATGTCTGAATGTCAAAGTTAGCATGCTTCAAGGCCCAGTATGCCTTGTGCTCGAGCTCAACTGGCAGATGACACGCCTTCCCGTACACCAGCTTGTATGGAGTGCACCCGATGGGTGTTTTGTAGGCTGTATGGAAGGCCCAGAGTGCGTCATCTAACTTATCCGACCAAGAGGCACGGTTTTCACCAACCGTCCTCTCCGAATTCTTTTATCCCCGGTTAGAAACTTCCACTTGCCCACTTATTTGGGGGTGGTACGCAGATAGATAGGCGGTGAGTTACACCATTCTTTTGCATGACTCTTTCAAATTGGTCATTGCAAAAATGCGTACCACGATCACTGATTATGGCTCGTGGAGTTCCAAACCTAGCAAATAAGGATTTTAAGAATTTCACCACAACTCGGGCATTGTTGGTGGGTAAAGCCTTAGCTTCCACCCATTTTGACAAGTAGTCAACGGCCACGAGTATGTATTTGTTACCACGGGAAGAAGGAAATGGCCCCATAAAGTCAATGCCCCATATGTCAAAAATCTCACACACTTGAATGGCGTTTTGCGGCATTTCATTCCTTTGTGAGATATTCCGGTGACGTTGACAAGCGTCACAGGTTTTGACGAATTCATGGGCATCTTTGTAGATCGTGGGCCAATAGAATCCGGAATCAAACACCTTCTTGGCGGTGTAGTTGGGGCTATGATGTCCCCTAGTAGGTCCAGAATGGCAAGCCTTGAGAATGTCAATAGCTTCCTGACCATACACACATCACCGGATGACTTGATCCGCACAAATTTTAAACAAGTAGGGGTCGTCCCAGAAATAATGTTTCACATCCTTAAAGAATTTGTTTTTCTGTTGGGACGACATCCCTTTCACCACAAAGTTACCCGCATGGTAATTTGCAAAGTCAGCAAACCATGGGGTAGAAGAATCTCCACGAAAAGAAACCACATTGAGTGTTTCGAGAGGAAATGTTTCATTAATTTCCTTTTTCTCGAACACATCTTGGTGAGGGTTCTCTAATCGGGAAAGATGGTCAGCAGCCAGGTTCTCAGCTCCTTTTTTATCACGGATGATGATATCAAATTCTTGTAGGAGGAGAACCCAACGGAGCAATCTCGGCTTTGCATCTTGTTTTGCAAAGAGATATTTGAGTGCCGAGTGATCCGTATACACCACGCATTTTGTCAAGATAAGATATGGCCGAAACTTCTCAAACGCATACACCACAGCTAATAATTCTTTTTCTGTAGTGGTGTAATGGGTCTGAGCTTCAGTCATAGTTTTGCTTGCGTAGTGAATTGGCTGAAAATGTTTGGTTTTACGTTGCCCCAAGACTGCACCGATAGCAAAGTCACTTGCATCGCACATGAGCTCGAAGGGTAAATCCCAGTCGGGGGCAACTAGAATGGGTGCTTCCGTAAGCTTTTTCTTAAGTGTTTCAAAAGCTTCGATGCACTCAGGAGAGAAGATAAAAGGAGCATCTTTTTCGAGAAGATGGGTCATAGGCCGAGCGATTTTAGAGAAATCTTGTATAAATCTACGATAAAACCCGGCATGACCTAGAAAACTCCTAATACCTTTGACGGTAGTAGGGTGAGGTAGTTTAGCAATAACATCAACTTTTGCTCTATCTACCTCAATCCCATTCTTGGAAATCTTATGGCCAAGGACTATGCCTTCTTTGACCATAAAGTGGCTCTTCTCCCAGTTTAGACAGAGATTGGTGTCTTCACACCTTTTAAGCATTTTGTCTAAGTGGGAGAGACATGTATGAAATGAGTCCCCAATGACCGAGAAGTCATCCATAAACACCTCCATAGTTTCCCCGATCATGTCGTGGAAAATTGCCATCATACATCGTTGGAGCGTGCGGGTGCATTGCATAAGCCAAAAGGCATACGTGCGTAGGCAAACGTCCCGGATGGGCAGGTGAATGTGGTTTTCTCTTGATCCAGCGGATCAATGGGGATCTGAAAGTAACCCGAGAAACCATCAAGGAAACAATAGTACTCGTTCCCTGCTAATCTCTCAAGCATCGGGTCCATGAAGGGTAGAGGAAAATGGTCTTTACGGGTGGCTTCGTTTAACTTACGATAGTCAATGCATACACGCCATCCCGTAACCAATCGAGTTGGAATTAACTCGTTTTCTTCATTCGTGAACAACAGTAATGCCACCCTTTTTGGAACGCAATGGATTGGGCTAACCAAGGACTATCGAGATCGGGTAAATTAACCCGGCATCAAGAAGTTTGAGAACCTCTTGTTTGATAACCTCGTGAATCTTAGGATTCACCCTTCTCTGATGTTGGACTGCTGGTTTGAAGTCATCCTCCATTAAGATTTTGTGAGTACAAAACTCAGGGTTGATACCCTTAATATCGGAGAGTTTCCAAGCAATTGCTTGCTTGTGTGACTTCAAGACCTTTATGAGAGCAGTTTTCTCCTCCTCAGTTAAGTCTTTAGCAATTATGACAGGTAATTTATCATCACCCTCCAAAAATGCATACTCAAGATGAGGAGGTAGGTCCTTAAGTTCAACCTCGGGAAATTCATCAGTAGATGTTTGCACTGATCTGATTTCCTCAATTGTGATTTCTTTCGGAGGGAGTGAAGGTAATGGATCTTCATTAAGCAATTGCTCAAGATAGAGAATATCCCCCTCTGAATCATACACACCATCAATTCCAGGCGGAATTGATTCATCAACAGCAAGAAATTCATCGATCTCTTCCAGAAGGAAGTCACCTCCCTCAAACGGAGTGAGAGAGGGGGAAGAGTCGGCAATGATAGGTTGAGAAGATGTGGTGGGATTGGAATTCCCACTCACAGAATTATGAAGATAACCAAGAAACTCTTGAGAGTACTCCTCTGAAGCAATATCAATTAAATCGACACGATTAATTGATTCAGTGTCATAGTTTGAGGAGTACCTCGAAGTTTGATCGAGGTTAAAGGTGACAGCTTCATTACCCACACGTAAAGTGATTTCTTGCTCAAATACATCTATAAGAGCACGGCCCGTCCTCAAAAATCCCCGCCCAACAATGAGGGGAACTCGAGGATCAGCATCGAAATCAACGACCACAAAATCAGCTGGGAAATGGAACTTTCCTACTTTGACAAATACATCCTCGGCGATGCCAAGAGGACGCGATATAGATTGATCTGCAAGCTCCAGAGTCATGCAGGTAGGAATGAGTTCGGAAGAAAAGTTTCTTCCACACAGAATAAGGCATCAGATTGATGCTTGCACCAAGATCGGCAAGGGCAAAGCATTCAATCATCCCAGGAAAAACACAAGGAAGAAGAAATTTTCCGGGATCTCCAAGCTTCTCGGGAAGCTTCTTTAACAAGACTGCTGAGCAATTCTCATTCAAAGGAGTCTTAGCCATTTCAAACAGCTTTTCTTTGTTGCTCAGCATATGTTTCAGAGTAGATGCAAACTTGGGCATTAACATGATGGCATCCGCGAAGCTTATGTCAAAATGAAGCTCTTGGAAAATCTGAAAGAATTTTTCCATCTGATGACTAGCTTTCTCGCGGAGCTTTTGCTCATGTAACCGTGAAGGATAAGGAATAGAGGTTTTGGATTTAGGGTCAACAACTGGAGGTTCAAAAACAACTCCAGGTTTGGTTTTCGGGACAACCTGAGGATGGACATTGTTGTTACTCCCGTTATTAGTAGGGAGTTCCTTGTCCTTTGTCGCCTCAGGCTCACTTTCCACTACCTTCGGGAGAGAAGAAGAAGAGGTAGTGGGGATAGCGGGTCCAGCATATGAAGCACCACTTCGGGTTGTGATCGCTTTTGCATCGTCCCTCGGATTAGCGATCGTGTTGCTAGGTAAAGTACCTGAGCCCGAGGGTCGGTCATTTAAAGACTTCTTGATGTCAGAAATCTGGCTGACCAACAACCGATTCATTTCCTCTTGGGATTTCATGAATTGTTTCAACAACTCATCAGATGATGGGCCAGTTGGAACAATGGCTTGAGTTTGCACAGGAAAATTCTGGCCTCTATTGTTAGGATTAGGGCCTTGATTTTGAAAATTTCCTTGATTGTTATTGCCATGAAAATACCCTGGGTTGAAATTTCCCTGACCTGGGTTTCTATTGTAATTTCCTTGATGTTGGAAATTTTTATTCTGATTCTGAAAACCGTTGTTTGGACCGAAATTACCTTGGTTTTGGAAACCTTGGTTCGGTCTGTTTTGATTCTGATTACGGTTTTGATTGAAACCGAGAGGTCCAGAGTAGTGGTTAGGACGGTGGTTCGGGTCTACAGGAGAACGATATTGATTGCCTCCTTGATTAGACATCCCGCCCACATCATTGGCTTCAAAAGGGTTACCGTCGGTGGCTATACAGTTATAATAAGCATGGGGGCCACCACAGGTAACACAGACTTCCACTTTCTTAACTTCAGCAGGAGGTGAAGTTTGTGGAAAAGAAACTTTCTTCTGGTTGGAAAGAACCAAAGCTTGAATAGCTTCCGTGAGTTTATCAATCTTAGCATCGGTGCTAGATTGACTCACGGGCGATGAAGAAGAAGAAGGACCAACACTGACTTGGGAAACAACCGGCTTGCTTCGTGCAGTGCGGACTTTAGACTTGTTTTCGATTATCGCTAAAGCTTCTTTGACAGTTTTGCTTAGGAAATTTCCTCCCGCGGAGGAATTGAGAGAATCTTGATCAGATTGACTCACTCCATTGTAGAAAGTATCGAGTTGCATCAACTCGGAGAAACCGTGGTGAGGGCATTTGCGAAGCAATTCCTTGAAACGATCCCACGATTCACTGAAGGATTCATCAAACTTCTGAGTAAATTTGATGATTTCATTTTTAAGACTCGTGGTTTTGGAAGGTGGATAGAATTCATTCACAAATTTCTTCACTGGATCTTCCCATGTCTCAATAGACTGAGGGGGTTGTTTTTCAAGCCAAATCCGGGCTTGACCCTCAAGAGAAAATGGGAACAGAAGAAGCTTAACAGCATCAGTAGGGACATTCTTATACTTGATGGTAGATGCAATCTTGTTAAACCATCTTATATGAGCATGAGGATCATCCCGCTCAAAACCGTAGAACTGATTTGAGGTTACAAGATTCAGTAACCCGGTCTTGAGTTCGAAATTTTCAGCCACGATGGCTGGTACGACAATAGCATCTCCATACCCGTCGATGGGTGCCTGGAGAAGCTCACACATAGGGCGTTCTTCCGCCATGATAACGGAAGTAGTGTGAGCAGTCCGGATCTCAGATCCGACTGATGGAGCAGAAAGTCTACGAACACGCCTTCTTGGAATCTTGACAAGCTCACGAAATGGGCTAACAGATCTAGAAGAGCGAGTGCGCATACACTAGAGTTAACTCTAAGAAAACTCAGAGTTAAGGAGAGAAATGGAATTATGAAAATCTTTCAGATGAGAATGAGAATTATGAAGACGTTTTGTAAAAATTGGGTGAGAAGAATCTTTATGGGTTTTCTGGTTCTGAAACGTCGATATCACAACAAAATCAATTAACACAAAATCGAGGCAAAACAACAGTGAACTTAACCAATAATCACAATATGAATGGCTTCTTTAAAAAAAGGTACACCAATCACAAGGACACAAAGGCAAGTTTTAAATCTTTAGTTCGGGAACTTATTATGGTCGCACCCCCAGTTAGGTAGTGCACTGCCTTGGTTTGCGGTGGTAATCTTTTAAGTTGTTATTTATTTAAAGAAAACGACGAATCTTTTTGTATTTTTATTATTTGATACATATATAGAAACAAAAGAAAAATATTTTTGTGTTTTATACGTTTTTGGCTGTTTTGGGTTTTTGGGATTTTTTATAGAAAAATATGGATATATATATATAGATGGATAGAGATGGATGGTATAAACAAATGAGTGAGGATTCGAACAATTAATCTGCTAGACGTAAGACAAATAGCACAGCTCCCCGGCAGCGGCGCCAAAAATTTGATGCGTGCTGAACAGTCAAGCTAAATCACACAAGCCCGCCACTTGTGAATGACGGACCGTAACCAGCTTAAAACTGCTTAAGCACGAATGCAATGAAGATCTGAGGAGTATAGGGTCTCCCCGGGTCGTTATGTCCCAGCGAGTTGTGCAATGGATTATCAAACGTTTAGTGATCGAGGAATTTGAACGGAAAAAGGATTTGGTTATGATTATAACTACAGGAAAAGCCAACAAATTAAAACGGCTTAAATGCAAATTAAAGAAAGTTAAAAAGATAAAATCTATTAAATAAACGCTATCACTATATTTAAAATGATGTTTTTGTTTTATGATTTTTATAAAACTGAAATTAAAATCTACGACGTACAAAAAAGTGAAACTAAAGCAATATTACCCTAAAAATATGAAAATGATATTTTTACAAACCTAATGATAAAAGAAAAGTTTTAGAAAAAGAAAATTATTTTTATAACTAATTATCTAATTATTATTAATTAAAAACTATTTTTAACTATTTAATAATTACCTAAAATACAAGAAAATAGGAAATAAAGCTAGAAAAATAAAATTATGAAATGGAAAAGTCTAAAATATCAAACTAGAATTTTCAAAACTATTTTGGTATTTTTCTGATTATTTTTCTATTTTTTATGAATTTTAAACTATTAAAAACTAATTAAATTACTAAAACTTACCAAATAAACTATGAAAAATCTGGAAAATTACTTTTTTTACTTTTTATATTTATCTAAACCTAAGAAAATTGAAAAATTATTTTTTTTGAACCTTTTCTGAATTTTTTATATAAAAAGCTAATTAAAAATGCTTAAAAACTACTTTAAATTAGGAAAAATAGCAAAACAACTTAGAAAAATCTGAAAATTTCAGGAAAAGTCTAAATTAATACTAGGAATATAAGAAAATTGGAAAAACAGGCACTTATGAGGAGAGATTTGAAACTGCTAAATCAAGTGCTTATAAATAAGCACTTGAATAAGCTAAATGAAGATTAACAAGTACCAGCTGATTACAGATGTTCTATACTACTAAAAATGACCAATTGCAACTAAAATCAACAAGCTATAATCACTGAATAACAAACTACAAGGATTTGATGTCTAGGAATTTCAAGTTCAACAACAGATTCTGAGTGCTACTTTAAGCTTATGCAGAAGCTTCAAAATAAGCTCAATGTGAAAAATACCACTTGGAACTTAGAAAAGACCTGGTTGAGAGCAAGTGTACAAAAAACCAGACCTTGGGGAGCTCTTTTGAGCCCTGTGCAACTTGCACAAATTCTGAGAAAAAGCTCAGTGCATTCTGAAACAGTGGTGCAGGGCACTTTGGCCCTGAAAGGAGAGCTTGTTTGGAGCTTTTATAAAATTTGTAAAAATCAGATAAAATGATGACAAGAAGGAGCACCAGCTGAACTTTTTGAAATACCAATTCTCACTGAGATTAGTTCAGAATTAAGCTCATGAAAAATCCTTGTAACTGACCCCCAAAACAGACTTTAACTACTTTTGACTTTTGAAGTAATTGATGAACTTTGACTGAAATGAACTTTGGATCCAATTTTTTCACTGAGATTGATGTTATATGTTGAGCTAAACCTACTGCAAGCAATGTTATGGATTTCTAAACACAAATCAAGGATTTGCCAATCCTTGATCTCAACAGTTAACAGGTGAGACAGATTTGATTGATGTTTTGACTTTTGGTGCTAGCAGACCCAAGCTATTGATTGAAATGAACTCAAATGACCTTAACCAACATAAAACAACTAAAAGCTAACACTGCATAGGCCTAAAAGACAGATAGACCCATTGAGCCAAACACCCCTTTATAACCTGATTTGAGCTTAAAACAGACTTAAACCATAACCCAACTTATTTTTATGATCAAATTAACTTATTATAACTGAATTATTACTAAAAGAACAAGTTTAAACAGATTTGAACTACAAATATAGATTATGCATGAAAACTTGAATATCACTTACAACTTGTCCCAAGCCACAATGGCTAGCAAAATGTGAACCAAGTACCACTAACCTATCAAACCCAATCCAATAAGCTATAATTCAACCCATTTTCATATCTGAACCACCCCAAATCCTTCCTGCATCACTTTTGCCCCTCTTTGACTTTTTGTTGACCAGTTTTCAAATTAGCTTGAAACTTAAATACAAGCTTATAGAAAGCTATTATGAGCTAACATAAACCTGTTTTACTTTGGAAAGAAGCTAATTGAAGCTTGATATTCATAGTTTGACATTACAATTTTCAACAGTTTAACAGAAAATTATGAAAATGAAATAGAACTTGCATTGATACTTAAAACTGGTTGCAATACACTTGAACACACTGAATTGTTACAAAGGAACTTGAAATAACAACTTTAAATCTATTTGAAGGCTTAATAAGTAAAAACGACATACATTGCAAAGAAATAAAGCTAAACTCCCTTCTTCTTGCTTCTCTTGGCTTTTTATACATCCAAAGCTCCTTCTCTTACCTCTATGAATAGTTCCCAGCACAAAAAGTGGCCATTGGATTGCTTGGGAACATCTTGGCCGTTTAAATGGATTTGGCGCCAAATTTGGTTTTAACAGCTAAGGCTTGAGTGTTAGGTACAAGAGTGCATTAAATGCTTCCTTGGCTCTTTGTGTTTGGAGGGGGGGTGTAGGGGTGATGATGGTTGAGTGTGAGCAGGTGATATGCAGGATTGTGATGATGGACATGGTAGCTTGGTGTACCCGTGAGGGAGAGAGGGAAAAAGGATAGTCAAATGGGTTTGACTGCTATTTTAATAAAAAGGGGGGGTCCAATGGCAGGGGTTCAAAAATCAGTGGCAGGGTCAAAAATAGACATGACAAGTCCAAGTGGTGCTAATAATGACAAGGACTTAATATGCAATTTCTGAAACTTCAGGGACCTGACCTGTCAAATCTCAAAGTTGCTCCAAGGACTGAATTTGACAAGTGCTAATATTACAAGGACCAAAGTTGTCATTTTCAATTTTTCCAGGGGCCATTTCTGCCAATTTGCAAACTTGAAGGACCAATTTGTAATTTTCTCAAACTTTTTTACATTTTTCACCAAAGGACTAAATTTGACAACTTATGATTTTAAAAGGACCTTTGGTGATTTTTCTTTTGAAATTATGACTCAGGGACTATTTTTGACAATTTTAGAAACTTGGGGGACTGAAACTGCCAATTTTGCAAACTTTGCTCATTTTTCATCTGATTTTAAACATTTTGCATCTGAAACATATAAAATTCAATTTTGGAATATTTTCAGTGTTTTGATGCATTTCTGAGCATTTTTAGACGTTTTGCAGTTCAGATTTGACTAAAAATGATGAGTATTTACACACTCATCAATCACCCAACAAGTATAAACCAGAACGCTGTGGTGAATGAGTAGCATAATGCTTAGTGACAAGATTATACAAAGTATTCAAGTCTTGCCTATCCACCAGATGAAATATTTCCTTTAAAAAATTAAACTGCATAGAAGTTTTGTCCAGCCTAAAAATAGTATTAAGATGTCCTTCAATTAGAGTCCAACCAGTCAACACATCATGAGAGCCTTCAGGAAAAACATCAACAGATCCTACTCTAATGAAAGTTGATTCATCAGCTTTAAGATCCAAAGAATCATCCTGAGAAAATTTCTTAACCTTAGATGTGTGAGTCCCAGATGTTTTCACAGATCTCCATAAAGAAACAGGTCTTCGTTTAGACATCCTTTTCTTCCTCCTACCTTGTATATAAATTCCCATACATGGTAGCTCTTCAGATTCATCATTGACATCTGTAGCAGGAATGGAAGAAGTGGACTTAATTGGAACATCACCTCTTAACTCATACATTCTCTCAAGCACCACTCTGGCCTTCATAGCTTTAGCAGCTGCGATTTCAGCTTTCCTACCCATCTCTTCTCCTTTTATATCAATTGGTGCAACACTAGGTAATGCTGTAGAAGAAACAGTTTGTGGTTCAGCAGATTGAATCCTGTCAGCTGAAGGTATAGCTGCAGTAGATGCTTCAGGATTAACAACAGGAGAATCCATCTGAGGTGTAACATCATCAAAATTATCTACAATCTCAACTGTCTTAGGCCTCTTTGCCTGTGGAACATCTGTACTATCAACAATTCTCCTTTTAGAAGATGGTGCAGTCTGCTTCATGATCCTTTGATACATTTCTGCAAATCATCATCAGGTAAAGCCCAGACTTGCTTCTTTTTCAAACCAAAATTAAATATAGTAGAACTCTGATGAAGCTCTATAGTTCTCATGTATGTTTTCATTTGGGCAGCAGTAGGTGGTCTCTCTCTTCTAGCTTTCGCTTTTTGTGCAGTAAGAGCTTTCCTTTTGTCAGATGCAAGTTGCTTTTGTTTTTGTCCAAGGGCCACCATTTGAGCAGAAAAATTCTCACTATCAAAGTCTGCACCTAAGATACTCTGAGCAAGTGTAGGATCTGAAGCAGCTTGCTGAGTATAAACATTCCATTGTGCATCAGGGATCTGAGTAGCCAAAGCATCCAGTTCTTTTCGTCTCTCAGGATGCAAATTAGATGTAGACTCAGTTGCAATCTGTTTAGCCAATTCATCACTTTTCTTCAAATCTGCACACTCAGCTAACATTCTTTCTTGTGCTTGCCTTTCCTGTTCACTAACCAGACCTGGACCAAGCTCATCTTCAATCATTACTTCTTTCCCTTGGTCCATCAACTGGAGAAGTATCCTCATAGGTCCATCAAAAGCCAGATCTTCAGTGTGGAAAAACATCAGCTGGATCCAAGCAAAAATTCTTCGACTTCAGAAAGACTTATCGGTGAAGGTGGAGGACCTGATTGTTCTTGTACACAAGCATACAACATCCTCCATAACATGGACCACAAAGGTCTTGAAACCTTCAGTGAACAACTGTGAAGAAACATGAGTTTTCTGAGCCATCAAAAATATCAAGTGACTCAAATTGAGTATCTTCTTGCTCCTCATCAGAAGAAACCATTAGCTTCCTTTTGTTAACAGATCCTCAGCGGGAGCCACATTATCATCAGAGTAACCTGTGTAGGTGGTGGACTAGTGGTCTAGGTGAAGGAGTAGATGAAGGTAGGTCGAGAAACATGAGTTACTTCAATTAGGAGGGCCCATCAATGGCAACTAACCACTTTTAGAAGGTGTATCAAATGTCATTGTCATATGCATCTCTTTAGCAGATAAAGCTCCTATGGGACAAAAGACTGGTGCGAAGAAACCTAGGGTACATCAATATGCTTAGTTCTATTATCGTGTTAAAAGAAATGGATAGAAAATTGGTCCCATTAAAGCAATGTGTGTACCATAAACCTCCACATTGGCGATTCTTGAACCATATATCAGTCCTCGTACCATGGTATCCATATAATATCTCCACTAAATTAGGTACTTCTCATCATTCAACGAGCTTCAACTCCTCTGTCACTCTGATAGCCATGATCTCTGTGTCACTCGTTTTGTATCAATAAAAAGAATGCGTTATAATGAATCTTGGATCTTTTTAAGAACTCCACCATAGGCACATACAAATCATCACCCTTTGCTTTTCCCAGAAAAGCAACTTTGTTGTGATCTTTCTTCAATTGAAGTGCCCATAATAAAGTTATTGATTCTTGTGGAAGTGTTGTGAACGTAAGTGAAGTGGGAATCGTTTAATTTGAAGTAAAGATATGCAAATATTGGATTGATAGAAGTTGCCCAAATTATAGCCAAAAATATCGGAACTTATGTTGACCATAGCTTAATTTGCAACTTTAACCAAGCAAGAAACACGGTCAGATAAAAGATATCAGTCTTAATTACATTAAACCTCAAATCCGTCTATATAACAATCCCAATACACACTTCACATATATCATTTATCCCCAATTTTCATCACAAAAACCCTAATTTCATCACAAACCACAATCAACAACATCAACCATAATCTCATGTACCAAACCAGATGACCTCTTCTCCATCATCATCATCATCAAGTGATGATACTAACCTGGCGACTAGACCAAGAAAATCCCCCTTTCTCCCTTCTTCGAAGATGACAGTGTAGTGGATCCATAGTATTCCACTAGGAGATAACTCACACCCTCAACCTTTACCACCTCAACCTAAACAGGTGGTGTTCGCTCTTCCTGCGCCATGGTTTGGTGCTTCATCTTATATCGCAAAAGGAAGATGGATTGATTGCTTTTTGGTGAAACCAGCAGATGCAAAGGACAATGTCAGCTGTATTCATCTTCATCATCTTCGTTCAGATCCTTAGCTCGTCGTAAGGAATAGATGATATGAGCTAGTAGATGATAGGAACTTAGTGTAGGTTCAGTAGATCATGTATAGTTATGAATCTTGTATTTCATTTTGAAGTTGATTGTATGCATTGTAAGCATCTGAATGGATTAGCTGAACTTTGGATCTCCTATCCATTTGCACCATCATAATCACTATCACTATATGTTTCCAAATATGCCTCCTGAAAAGTTAAGGGTTAGATACTATGGACCACAAGGTCTTGAAACCTTGGTCCATCAAAAGTAGTTAACCAATTATCATCAGGTGAATTTTAACCACTTTTATCAATGTTTGTCATATGCATCTCTTATAAAGTTGCCTGATTTCAATATGCTTAGTTCTAAATACAATGCATATGGTACTTTGATTATCAATAAAATTGTTGTGTTCATGAAGTTATACCCATAATCCAACAATTGATTTTGTATCCAAAGAACCTGCATAGCAATTTGCAGATGGGAAGCAAGTGGAGTGACTTGATGTCTAATCACTATCACTATATGTTTCCAAAAAGGAGACTCTTTTGGGTAAGCAAATGAGGTTGGCTTTCAAATACTTAAAGTCTTTTTCAGCAAAAGTAATGTGTCGGCCTAGAAGCTGTTAGACACATCAATGAACCAATCATAGATCTGTATAAATGAACATTCACAGGTAGATCTGGTTCATTGTTGGTCTTTGACTTTGGAGCTTCATAAGGTGTTGTCGCAGTCCTAACATTCTCCATACCAAATTTCTTCAAAATGTCCCTCACATATTTGTCCTGACTGATAAAGATACCATCAGGTTTCTGCTGAACTTGAAGACCCAAAAAGAAAGTAAGCTCCCCCATAGCACTCATCTGAAACTCTCCCTTCATCAGCTCCTCAAACTCCCTGCACCAAGCTTCTTTAGTGGAGCCAAATATAATATCATCCACATAAACTTGCACAAGAATGATATCTGTGGAATTCTTCTTCAAGAAAAGTGTTTTATCAATGGCACCTCTTCTATAGCCATGCTTCAGCAGAAATGATGAAAGCCTAGCATACCATGCTCTTGGTGCCTGATGTAGTCCATAGAGAGCTTTAACTACCTTGTAAACATGATTTGGGTGATCTGGGTCTTCAAATCCTTTGGGTTGAGTGACATAAACCTCCTCTTCTATTTCACAATACAGAAATGCACCTTTAACATCCATTTGATATACCATGAAACCCATGTAAGATGCATAAGCCAAGAATATCCGTATGGCCTCTACTCTAGCAACAGGTGCAAACACTTCATCATAATCAATCCCCTCCTCTTGTCTATACCCCTGAGCTACTAATCTGGCTTTATTTTTAATGACAACACCCATTGCATCTCTTTTATTCATCAATATCCATTTGGTCCCAATAGCATACTTCCCATCAGGAAGTGGTACCAATATCCAAACTTGCTGATTTTTGAATTGTTGCATCTCATCTTGCATTGCTTCAAGCCAACTTGAATCTTCAAGAGCTTGAGTAACACTGGTTGGTTCCACTTGAGATAGAAAACAAGCAAATAGACAATGATCAAAGTCTGTGTGATTGTCTCTCTGCTGATTTGAAACATAAGAGATAAAAGCTACTTGACCATACTTATAACTTGTCACTTTGCCCCTAGTTCTAACAAGTGCATGGGGATCACCAATAATATTGGACTGTGGATGAGCAATGTTGATCCTTTTAGTAGCAGTGGTGTTGACATCAATGGATGTATCAAGATTAGTCACAGTATGCTCAAAATCAGTGTCATAGGAAGGTGAGGTGAAGATGCCAGCTTTAGGTTGATGATGACCAAGATCTGAAGGACTTGTAAAATGTGTATAAGGTTCTCCCAAGTCTATTGACACTCTAGTAGAAACGGGAGTAGAAACAACATGGCTATCAGCAAATTTGGTGATGATAGGAGAAACAGGATCACTTTCAGCAGAATGGTGATTTCCACTGATTGCTTCTCTTGCAATCTCCTCAGCATTCCTCTCAGCTTCAAGATTAGCTGCCTACTCCTGTTTCTGAAGCCTAGCAAGGTCCTCTGCATAGTTGGACTCATCGTCACTCTCATCAGTAGTAACTTTGGAAGTATCACCTGCAAAATTGTTAGGGGAGAAAGAAGGTACAATAATAGGATGTTTATCATCCTCAAACTCACTATCAGAATCAACATTCATGGTAGCAGCACTGTCAGTGGGAGACACTTATGTACATGCATTTTGGTTAGCCACATGTCTAGAATAGCCCAAAGAATCAGTTAAGTAATCAAGGTCAAATGACCAAACATGACCTTGTCCTTGATCATTAGGCTTGTCTTCAAGAAATCTCAGGTTCAAAGTCTCCTCAATCTTCTTAGCATTCAAATTGTATACCCTATACGCCTTACTATGAGCCGAATAACCCACAATATACCCCTCATCAGCTTTCTCATCAAACTTACCCAGTGGATCACTAGTATTCAAAATAGTCACTTGACATCCAAAAGGTTTGAGGTAATGAATAGCACGAACTTTCCCATAGAGAAGTTCATAAGGTGTCTTGAAATGAGGTCTAGTGATAGATACCCTGTTCAGAACATAACAAGCTGTGCCAACTGCTTCAGTCCAAAACATAGTGGGTAACTTAGAGTCTCCAAGCATGGATCTTGCTGCCTCTATTAAGGTCCTATTCTTACGTTCAGCCACCCCATTTTGTTATGGGGTTCTTGGAGTGCTATAGTCCCTTTTTATCCCTTTGGACGCACAGAGTTCTATCAATACAGCATTCTTGAACTTTGTCCCATTATCACACCGAATTCCTTTAACCTTTTTGTTCAGCTGATTTTCAACAAGGGTAATAAACTCTCTTAAAACTAGAGATGTTTCATCTTTTGTCCTCAGAAAGAACACCCAACAAAACTTGCTGAATCCATCAGTGATTACCAGACAAAAGTACTTGTGATCAATACTGCGGACTTGAGTTAGACCAAAAAGATCCATATGTAACAACTGAAGAGGTTCTGAGATAACAGTCATAGCAGTAATAGCTTTGTAAGAGGCTCTGTGTTGCTTTCCTTTGTTGCAGGCAACACAATTATGTTCATTGGTGAAAACCTTTGAAGGAAGTCCTTCCACAAGACCCAGTTTAGAAAGCTTGTTTATGGTCTTGAAGGTCACATGAGCCATCCTTCTATGCCATTTTGTAGACTCATCCAGGGATGCTTTAGCCACCAAACAAGTTAGGTCACCTTCTGGTTGAACATCATTTAAGTTGAATGTGTAAAGATTGTGAGTACGAGGAACTCTCAGCAGAATTGATGTATCTTCTGGGAGTTTGAAGTCTTTAGATAGCACAAGACATTCATCCTCAGAGAAGAATACTTTGTTCTTGGTGTCACAGATTTGTGAGACTGAGAACAAATTGAAGTGTTGCAGTTCCTTTACATAGTACACATTCTCAAAGTCCAGTTGAGGTGTTTTGACGGTGCCTTTCCCAGTGATTCGACCATCACTTCCACCAAAAGTCACATTGCCTCCTCCATCTATGGGTATGAAATTATGCATCATATCTCTGTTGCCTGACATGCTCCTTGAACAACCACTGTCAACAATGCCAACTTCCTTGTGCTTAAGAGGATGATCCTACAACAACAACAAAATATTAGTACACTATGGAGGCTCAAGTCATTGCTGACTTGAACCTGCCTTGTGGATCATTAGATTTAGGCCATGCAGATGAATAAGATCCACTATTGTTCTTGGGTTTCCATTGAAATTTAGGTCCCTTTTTATTCCAAGAACAACCTGCTGAGGACTTGACAGCAGTATCCCAACATCCTTTCCCGGCATTCATTGTGTCAACATATCTAGGCCAATAACCATTATTAAAATATGAACTTGTTGGTTACACATAAGGTCTAGCAACTGAGCTTCTCCAAGAAAAAGGAGGAGATGCATAGGTTGCTTGTGGAACATAAGGTGGTATAGCATTAACATTAGTCCACATTGGTCTAGATTTCTCAGCACATACACCCATTCTTTTTCATGAAAATCACAATCCTTAATTAAATGAAATTTACTTCCACACACAAAACATGTCTTCTGTTTAGAAGATTTACTCAAACCAAAAGATGTTCTATTACAAGCAGAAGTATTCAAACCAGAAACATTAAAGGAATTGTTTTTAACATTATTATTATGCAAAGACTTAAAAGACAAGTCTTCAGAGGAAACTGGCTTGGAAGATGAATCTTCAGCAGCAACTCTAAAAGGCTTGTAGAGAGTCTTGGGTGTAGGCTTGGGTGAGGTCTTGGGTAGGTCTGACTTATCACTTGAATCACAACTGGCATAAGAAGTAGACCCTTGATCAGAAGATTTGTCAATATCAGAGCAAGAGACAAAATCAGTAGATGAAGAATCAGGGTCTGGCAAGTCTTTTGACTTTTTGCCATAAAGATGATGTGATCCATCAAAGTCAACAGTAATGGAAAGGTCAACAGGCATAGGTATTCCTCTAATAGATCCACGTACAGCATGTAAATCACCTTCTTTGACATAATTAGCTAAGCTTGCTGGTGTAGCTTTACGCCCATCATGCCTAGCTTCTAATCCTACATACTTTTTAAAGCCTAAACATATTGCAGAGGTCTCAGATTGACTACTATAGATCTCTCTAGCTAGATTATTACCAGATATTAACCATTGTTTATGTCTAGCTATTTCTGCATCTAGTTTTTCTTTAAGCTCTTGATTTTCAGAAATTACAGTAGCTTTTTCTTTCTCAGTCCTTCTTAAGTCATTTTTAGTACATTCTAGATCACATTCTAGCACCCTAATCTTCTCATCATAAGCTATTTGATTCTTCTGAAACCAAACCTTTTGTCTTTCTAATGTTTTTAATGCCTGTTTATAAGCTTCAACTTCAACATAGCATTCATTATATTTAGGTTTCAAAATATCATATCCTTCCTTAAGTTCATTATAACGCTCACTACAACCAAACAAACAATTTTGTACCTGAGAGATGCCCATCAAGGCAATCTGATCATGCCTATCCTCTAAAGTACAGCTTGCTAGCAACCCAATATTATCAGCACCTGAGCTATCATCATTCTCCTGCTCATGTTGCTTCTAGTCGACATTAGTGTCCAAAGTGACCATAGCAACTGAGGATACAGTCTTTGAAGTTCCAGCATCCCTCTGATTCTGCTGATATGAAGAGTATCTCACCTCATCACCAGATTTCCTATCCTTACATTCTCTGGAGAAGTGACCCATCTGATGACATGTAAAACACTTGACCTTCTTTTTTTCAAACCTTGCTGGATCTCTTCCCTGGAAACCAAACTTCCTCCCAGCCTTACGCTCAAATCTCTTGATGTCCATAGAGAGCATGGCCACTTGCCACTTCAACTTCATCTCCTCCATATCTAGTGGATCCACCTGTTTGAAATCCTCATATGCCAATTGCTGCTGAGGGTCATAATAAGCAAAGAAGGATCCAAGCACATCTTCCATTATACCACCAGTTTTAGATTGAGAACTTGATGGAGTGGTAGTGTAAGATGATGATGAGTAAGTTGGACTTGGAGCATGGATCATCTTTGGGGTGGAGGCTCCAACAAATGCTGTGTGACTAGCAGTGGATGATGAACGGAAGGGACTTCTGACATCATGCTCAAGAGCTTTAAGCTTGTTGTACAGCTCATCAAAGGTAATCATATCAAGCCCACATTTAGTTTTGAAGGCAATGCTTACTTGTAACCATGATTGAGTTAAAGATCGCAAAAACTTAGAATTGCAATCATCATTATCTGGCTTTGCCTTAAGCTGATTCAACTGACTTAAAATCTTGTGAAACCTGTCATAGCCCTTGTGAATTCCTTCCTCTTCAGAGATTTGAAATTCTTCAAATTGTTGTCTCAGCATCGATTTTTGCATTCTCCTAGACTCCTCATTCCCTCCAAACTTGGCCTTGATGGCCAACCATATATCCTTAGCATCATTCATGAAGTGAAAATCACTCAAGTGATCCTCATGAATCGCTTGAAGAAGAATTGTTTTAACTTTGGTTTCTCTCTGAACCGCCAGTAACTCTTCAACAGATTTAGGAGGAACATAAATAAGATTACCATCAAGATCTGTGGTAGTTCTCTTCAAACTGTTCCCCTTCCTTACAATCTCCCATAGATTCCAATCAATGTTGGAGATCCAGTTATGCATCTTCATTGCCCATAAATCATACTCCTCCTTCTTGAGGTATGGAAATTTAGCATTGATGTTCGACAGACTTAGTTATTGCAGATGGGTAGAGTTTTGGTTGTTGGTGACTTCGATATCATATGTTGATCCAGGCATGGTGTATGTTGTGTTGGTTGTATAGGTGTTAAGAAAACTACTAAATATTACATATAAGCCCTCGTTGTTTATTCGTTCTTCATTCTTGCTTGTAGTTTTGTAATCGGAAATTCCCAACAAACATCATCATCAGTCCAGCTTCGGTGTCATGTGCTTATAGCAATTATATCATTTTTATGTGACATATTTGTCATACATGATTTATACTTGTGGTAGTCGTATAAAACATTTTCATAAACCTATGATTTCTCACCAACATTATTTTTGACCGTTTTAGCAATGTATTTTCAGGTATCTAAGGCATATACTTCATGGCATGCAAAAGGACTTATCATAGAGTCGCGGTGACGACGCGTCTCACTTGTATACTATTGCACTTTATAACATCGTTTGGCTTGTAACAAACTTATTTCCGCAAACGTTGACTACCTTTTGGGACCTATCTTTTGTAACTCTGAATGCTTTAATAAATATCAAACGATGTGTTTTAAAACGACACTTTAGGTCGTTCGATGTAACTGTAACTGTGATGCTATGGCAGTCATCCCCTAGGAATTCCATTTCGCTGCAAAACAGGTATTTTGGGGGTGTGACAGATTGGCATCAGAGCAAGAGTTATAGAGAACTAGGTTGCATCATTGACCCTAGACTATAACTACATCATCATAGCATCTCATCACTTCATCATAAGTGCATATTCACTATGCATGCGGTTTCATATGTACATTTTGCAAGTTATTTACTTTCATTTCAAATCGATTGTCACATAGATGTCTTCGAACACCCATTCCATCATCATTTCTTCAGACTCCAACGTGGAGATTCCTTGTCATTCCCTATCACAATTTTAACATCAGTTGGCTCTACACCAGACTCACCACTCATATTATCCGATACTGAGACTGAACCCTTTGAGGAGGACAAAGTTGCACCTACACCACCACTGTCACCATCGATTCGTCGTAGGAACAGGGCAGTTCCTATCATTCTGCCTGGACAGATCATACCATTTGGTAGGACTTATAGGCTTAGTCCTAATGGACCTATTAGGATGCTTACTGCAAGGAAGAGAGTACATTATCTTACCCTCATTCTTAGATCATGTGCTACTCATGTACTAAAACCACCATCAGCTATTCATACCACTATTAGTCGTCCAATAGTGCATACTCTAGTTTTATCTCTAAAACGTCGTAAGAAAACACGAAAAAGGGTAGTATTTCATTCACCATCGTCACCATCATCTCCTAATTCACCACTAGGATCGCCATTATCATCATTATCATCGTCATCATTTTCATCATCATTATCATCTAGAGCACCATCCGTACCATCACATCTCATAGACACTACTCATACATCTGACTTGCAGCTTGAGAAGCGTGCATGATTTGACACACCATTACCATCTACCACTAAGACTATAGACGCTACACCATCTAATAGGTTTGAGGACGGTGAGAGTTTCAGAGCTATTGCTGCTAGACAGCCTACTGCTCCTAAACTTAAGACACGATTAGACCATCAACAGGAACAGATAATAATTACCTTTCTATCTAATGTAATCTTTAACCTGTATTATCTCCATGTGTAACATATTGGATTTCACATACACATTAAACCATAACCAAAGTAGGCGTACAAGATGAGTTCTAGAGAGAGAAAGTTAGAGGTTTAGGCAACTTTAGTGAGAGAAAGAAAAATCTTATTATGAGCTCCAACTCTCTACCTTGGGAGGTAGAGAGTATTTATAGTACTTACATAAAACGCCACCTGACGGGTTGTGGATCAGGCATACAGTGGGTAAAGACCCGTCCGTCCTCCACGGTGTTACTAAACTAAATACTAGTTAACATTAAATAACTACGACTACGAGCTTTCTAACGATTACATATACTTGAGGTGACCGACACTTTAACTACTGGATTTTCCAAATCCTAACAATCTCCCCCTAAGGGAGGTCACCTCAAACACACATTACATTACGTAGAAAAACAAACAGATATAACATTGAGATTGTTCTTAGATTCTTGTTATGTAGCTCGTAGTCTTGATTCTTCATCTTTGCATTTTTTGGATAATCTGAGTGGAGGTCTTTAATAGATCCACGTGATACTGAGTTTTGATTTAGCTTTGAGATCATCAGTCACATTAATCTCTGACTCATCCATTGTGGTGTTGGTATTATGTGATGTTGTGACTTTTGGACCGACATGCTCACATTCTGGATCATGATATATTCTTATCAGAGTAGCGGAAGCTTTCGTTGATTCATGATATTGGCAGCAGCAGTAGCGAGAGCATGGATTGATAATATCAGAGTCATTGATGCACTAATCATGATTTCTTTTAGATATGAATGTGTTGTGTGAGCATGCGGCTATGGATTGACCGCTCCATTCTGATCAGCTGCAAATGTCGGGGCATACCTGCATAAGACAGTTAGCAATAAAGCATACGAAAGTGTCTTTGATCACTTTCGATGAATTGAGGTACACGGCCCACAGTTCCCCGTTGATCAGTACAAGTACTGCCTGTGATCAGGTATAATTCCGAAGAATATCCTTGACAGGGTTTCGCAGCTGCTCTAGCTGTTCTCAAACCGGAACGTCTCAAAGAAGACAACACGGACTGAATGAACCAACGAAATGAGATTCACTGACTGATGAAAAGAGATTTGAAAAACAATCGTGTATTGCTCAATGGAAATTGTTTTTGCAATACAACGAAGGTTTTAATGAAAATCAATTATCAATCATAAACACCTTTTATTTTGAGAAATAAGTACACAGTCGATGTGCTAAAGGAAAGAGTTTTTAAGCACAACGACCGATTTTTCAAAGGTATCCGTCAATCCATAACCTGAACTAGGATTGATTCAAAAGATTGAATCTCTCCATTGTTTCTGTCCAGTTGTCACATGGTTGATCTATTGGATAGATCGCACATGCCACCTACCAGGAGCTTGTTTGATGTTGGCTCCAGAAGGCTTTCCATCTTCATCGTGAATATGTATGCATATCACTTAGATGTTCTGGCAATACCACAAGGATAATGCGTAGGACTCATAAGATATAATCTCTCTTTCCACATTGTGTGAAACAGAGAGTCTTCATTGAAAGTGTCCTAAAGAGATTTATAAGATGATCTCGTGGCTCTAGACTCAATTGTGTATATTTGGTTCCTATGCCGGAGACTAGAGAGAGGGTCTCCTTCTTCAATATCAACAATCTCTAAGAGAAAGTCGATATATTATGTCGGTTCCCTGTGAGAATGAAACAAGTCCTTTTAAGAGGAACTTGAGAGGTTTGGAAAGTTGAAGTGTAGTGCGTCACTGGGTCCATGACGTCTTGTCTTCAATACCGATGTTACCTTGGTAACCACCAGTAGTATATGAATTGAACCCGGTTTCTGCCCTAATGGTTGAATAAATTGAGGGCTATTTCTTTTCACCCTTTTTCACATTCAATTCTTTTTCATTCTTCAACCCCTTCAGTGCTTACCGAGACTTCATAACTAGAACCTTGTTGGGTTTATTCCAGTACTAGCTCTGACTCAGTCCGCACTCTTCCCATTTCTCATTTTTCTCCTTTTTTTCATCATACCTAAGGACTTCTACACTATCTAGTGGATTGTCCCCGGGTAGATCCCTCCGGTTCTGGCGGATCATGGGACCTCAACCTAACCTTATCATCCTTATATCACCATACATAAAGTAAAGTTGGTCGGTCTTTTTGGTATTGTTCATCTACCATTGGAACCAATTGAAAACCATTTGAAAAATCAATCAAGATACTTGTGATATAGAATCAAAGCATTTTGTATCTTAACTGTTTTGATATTTTAGAAATGCTCCCCTTCAACATATGCATAAAAATTTAGAATTTGTTTAGCACATGGAGGCAAGAGATCTTTGAAATCGTTAGATTAAGAGTGAAAGGTCCAATCTTTTGATTAACATTTTCTAAAATGATCATCATCACTTCCCAATCAATTTGAGTAGATAAAACATTTTGAGGAAGGATGAGGTTTTCAAAATTTTGCTCCCCCTCAATATGTGCCTCGAATTTTGAAAGAATTTTGCACATATTAGAGGGAACCTGCACTTAGAGACAATTCAGTCACGTTTCAATAATTTGAGGTTTAAAATAGTTGCTCCCCCTCAACATGTGCATGGAAAATTTGAAATCGTTTGTCACTTGCGGGGAGGCAAACTTGTACATCCTTATAAAACCACTTACTGACTTATCAGTGTAAATCCAATTTAAATCACAAATTCTCCCCCGATCACAATTATCAAATCATTTGAGATTTGTGATCTCTGTAGATTTAAATTAATTTTGAAAGCATTTAAGGAGAATTGTGACTTGATATGAAAATGTTTTAACTGATAAGGATCGGATTTTGAGACTTTAGACTCCAAAGATTAAACATGCTTGAGTATCTTTTGAAAACATAATAATAACCAAGGTCTGGTACCATTTTTTGAAAAATACACTTTTTGATTTAATTGAAAAAATCAATTCTCCCCCTCAATCAATGACGAAAGTCGTTGATTGATGAATTGAGATTTTGACACTTGATAAGTTATTTTGATTTTCAAAAATAGAGTCCGAAGTGTTTTCAAAACAATTGAGTTTTCATAGGATTGCAAATATTTTTCAGAGGAATCTTTAGAAGGAAAAATATTTGAAGTTAAACATTTGTCTTGTTGATGACAAACGTTTGTTTTTAGAATCAGAGCATTGGGTTTAAAACAAGAGATAAAGCACGGCTCTGTTCTTTCTTTGAAAAGAAGGTTATTGTCTGAAATGACAATAAACCATCGTTTTACTTTCTCCCAAAAAATATTTTTTGATTTTTTTTAAACATTCGAAAAACATCTAAAGTCCCGTGTCATTCTTTGAATGACAACACAAAGACCGTAGATATAATCGAATCGAGGAAGAAAAGACAAAAAGATAATAATTTTTGAGAATTTTTCGAGATTTTTCAGATTTTTATGGATTTTTTTTATGGAAAGTTTTATATTTTTCTATTTTCTTTTTCTTGGTTTTATATTTTTGTATTAGGTTTTTGATAAATATTTACAAAGATAGATGAAGAAAAGACCTTTACTCCTCGTCTTCCTCCTGAAGACGTTTGAGTGTTTCTGGTTGAAGGCTTTTCAAGCCAAGTCGAGGAAGAATAAACTCAAAGCGTTCTCTCGGAAGAGCTTTGGTGAAGATGTCGCGCTAACCGGTATTCGACTTCACAAAATAGAGTTCCACCACACCGTTTTCCACTTGTTCCCTGATGAAATGATGTCGGATGTCAATGTGCTTTGCTCTTGAGTGTTGTGCGTTGTTGCATGAGAGAGCAATAGCACTTTTATTATCACAGTACAGAGGGATTTTGTTGAATTCAAAGCCATAGTCAGATAATTGGGATCTCATCCAAAGGATTTGAGCACAACAAGATGACATGGCTATGTATTCAACCTCTGTAGAGGAAATAGAAGTACTCATTTTCTTCTTTGAAGACCAGCTCACAAGCTTATCACCCAAAAACTGAGCACCTCCTGATGTACTTCGACGTGTATCTTGACATCCTGCATAGGCCGTTAGTGACATACCAGTGTCCTTCGGGTACCATAGTCCCATATTGATGGTTCCTTGGAGATACCGAAAGACCCGGTTAACCGCTTCAAGGTGCTTTTTAGTAGACTTAGCCTGATATCTAGCACACATGCACACAGCGAACAAGATGTGCAGTGCTGCTAGCTGTGAGGTACATCAGGGATCCAATCATGCTACGATATTTCGTTTGATCTATCATGATCCCTGAGTGTTCCTCATCCAGCTTTGTTCGTTCAATCATGGGAGTGTCAACGGTGTCACATGATACAAATTCAAATTTCTTTAAAATCTCATTTGCATATTTAGATTGATTTATAAAAATGCCTCCGGGACTTTGTGAAATTTGTAATCCCAAGAAAAATGACATTTGTCCCATCATTGACATTTGAAATTTGGAACCCATTTCATTTGAAAAATGATCACATTCATTGGGGTCAGTCGAGGCAAAGATAATATCATCAACATAAATTTGAACGTGAATTAAATGTTTGCCTGACTTCCGGGTGAATAATGTAGGATCAACTGCTCCTTTGCTAAATCCAGTTGATAGAAGAAACTTTGACAGCATATCATACCATGCTCTAGGAGCTTGCTTTAAACCGTAAAGAGCCTTTTTCAAGCGATAGACATGAGTAGGATGCTTTGGATTCACAAAACCCTCTAGCTGGCTGACGTAAACCACCTCTTTCAAATCTCCATTAAGAAAGGCGGTTTTAACATCCATCTGATACACAACCATATCCTTGCTAGCAGCATTAGCCAAGAGGATTCTGATTGCCTCAATACGAGCAACAGAAGCAAATGATTCTTCAAAGTCAATACCCTCCTCTTGACGGTATCCTTTAGCGACCAATCGAGCCTTGTTCTTTAAGACATCACCATGCTCATCAAGTTTCACTTTGAAGATCCATTTTAGAGCAATGATCATAGCACAATCTGGGCGGTACTAATTCCCATAATTCTAGTCGATCAAACTCATGAATTTCTTCTTGCATGGCATTGAACCAGCAATCTTCATTCATGGTGGTTTTAATGTCTTTTGGTTCGACCTTAGAGAGTACGAAGTTGAAGAAGCACCATAAGGCATCGGTTGCAAGTTGTTTTCGTGTGGATACTGGACGAGAGGGGTTTCCTATGATGTTGTCCAATGGGTGATCATGTGTCCATTTTCTAAGGTGTTCATGTGGTTATTGTTGTGGAATCGAAGTAGCAGAGTCGATATCTCCTGATGAAGAAGGTTTTGATGATGATTCAGGAGCAAAGATATTTTCAAATGGAGCATCTTCGGGAGTAGCAAAGGGATTAACTTCTTTATTCATGCCAGAAACAATTCCATGATGTACATTTGATGATTGATGATTTGTTGATGAGACAGAATGATCAGCAGCAGGCGCTTCTTGACTTAATGATATTGAGACTGAAGGGTTCACTTCATTCACAGGGATAGGAGCAGCCTCTGTTGATGGAATTGACATTTCATCAGCATTCGGTTCAAAGTGTTCATCAAACATTGGATCAAACAATTTCTTTAAATCATCTTCGGATGGAGGTACATATGGAGTTCTTGGAAATGAGTTTGGTACAAGGGATGAACCAATGGGACTGTTTTGAAGTGCGGTTCCAGAACTGGATTGTCCAGGAGCCATTTGACCGGTCAGCTCATCGAACGTAACGTGAATTGTTTCCATGATATTTCGGGTTCTCTTGTTGTAGATTCGGTAACCCTTCTTGTTTGGTGCATAACCAACAAAAACTCCAATATCTGCCTTTGCTCTTAATTTACCTAAGTCGTGACCGTCATTCGTTGGATAGCACAAAGCTCCAAATACACAAAGGTAGGAGAGATCAGGTTTTCGTTTATGAACAAGTTCATATGGAGTTTTTCCATGAGAGGTGCGTATAAGGGAACAATTTTGGGTGTAGCAAGCAGTGGCAATGGCTTCTGCCCATAGAAACATTGGAACCTTCGAATAAATAAGCATTGTTCTTGCGGCTTCCACAAGAGTTCGATTTCGTCTTTCCACTACACCGTCCTGTTGAGGAGTTCGTGGAACACTTCTTTGATGACTGATTCCAACACTTTCATAAAACTGCATTAAGTCTTTGTTGACAAACTATGTGCCATTGTCTGTTCGAACAATTCTGACAGTATTGTTGAGTCAAACCTGAAACTGTTTGATTAGTTTGATGATGACATCCGGAGTTTCATCCTTTGTCCTCAAAAACTTTACCCAAGTAAATCGAGAGTAGTCATCAACAACTACTAGAATGTATTTCTTCCCATTTATCGTTTGCACTCTCATCGGTCCGCACAGATCCATATGAAGGGTATGAAGAACTTCCATTATTGAATTTGAGGGTTTTGGTTTGTGGGCATATTTCGTGCTTTTACCCATTTGGCAAGCTGAACAAAGATGATCTTTTTCATATTTTAATCTGGGTAAGCCTCGGACAAGATCCTTTCTGGAAAGGTTATTAATGGTTACGAAGTTCAAGTGATTGAGACGAAGATGCCATAACCATGACTTTGTTTTAGAAGCCTTTGACAGCAAGCAGATTGGAGAAGACTTCATCATGTCTTCGATAGAAATGGTGTATAGGTTAGAACCACGAGTACCTCTTAATAATTCAACACCATCAAGTTCTCTAACGAAGCAAGTATGTTTTCTAAAGGCCACCTCTAGATTGGAATCACAGAATTGACCAACAGAGAACAAATTATGACCAAGACCTTCCACATAATATACCCTGGAGATTACACTTTTTCCAACTACATAATCACCATAACCCATAATATCTCCAAAATGGTTGTTCCCGAATCTAACAGTTCCTATGAATTTACTCACGAAGTCCATGAGCCTCGACCGGTCTCCAGTCATATGCTTGGAACAGCCTGAGTCCAAGTACCACAGGACGATTTAAACGATCTGCAGTTGAACACAGACAAGAATGGATAACTGGATAATTGGGATCCCCATGAAAGAATGGGTTCCACTTGGTTAGTAACAGTGATTGGAACACCCACATCAGAAATAGAAACATTCATATCAGAAGTAGAAGCAATGGAATCATTAGGAATAGATGCAGTTCTGGTGTCTATATTTGACTTATTCAAAGTATGTTCACTTCTTAAGAGAATAGTTCTACCAGTAGGCATCTATTTTCTAGTGGGCATTGTCTTAGCAGATTGAGGGCAGAACTGATTGACCTTATGGCCAAAAGGTATCCAATGATAACCTATCTTTATAAATGTTCTTCCTGTGGGTTTCCACTATTTTCTAACTTTCATTCGCTTTTGCCTTTTAGCCTTCTTTGCAAGATTTTTAGCATTAACAATTTTAACTGGGCATTTGACAGCATTAGACAAAGCATTCACACCATAATCATGATTAGCAACAGAATTCTCACAGACATCATTACATGGTTTGCAAATAGTATCAAAATTCGAATTAATTACAGTACGCCTATGGCTAATACTAGAATCAGCACGATTTATTTTATTCAACACAAACTTAACGTTGCTAGGTTAGTCTTCTACTCTCTTCCAATGCACATTCTTAGCTTGCGAGGTCCTATCTTGCTTGGTATTGCCTGGAGGCTTTGACCCGCTTGCTTTAATGTCCCTGATTACTTCTGTAGAGGGAATTATGGGAACATTAGTTGGTTGATCTACTTTTTGCATTCCTGAACTAGATGTGCAAGGGTCTGTACTACTAGAAGGCACATTGGTGTTCACTTTCTTGAAACTGGGCTTAGAATGGTTTGTATGCTTGGCACTAGGCATAGAACAAGGCATCACTGCTTTGCCTTTTTCACCAGGCATCACAACTTTTCCTTTTTCACCTAAGGATTTTGGACATGTTGCAATTACACATTCTAGCAGCTCTTGAGATCGTTTGGCCTGAAGGCAAGCAAACCTAATTTCTCTATCGAGAGGTTTATTGATGAAATCCTCTTCAACAATCTCACGGAGACATTCTAGACTGTCCTTAAGATGAGCACAATAGTCATGAAACGCAGGTTCATTATTCCTAAGATGAGGAGGAATGTATTTAACAGTTACAGTATATTTGCAGTCTGAGGATGACGTTGATGCAACATTCTTATTAAACACAAGTGGCAGTTTCCCATTTTCCTGACTTCTCAGATTCTCAATTTTCTTTTGTAAAGACGTTATTTTTCCGTTGTTTTGGTCACGAGTGACTTTCATTGAATCATATAACTCTTTAAAGTGTCGTTTAACTTTTTCATTTTCTTCTAGAAAACTTTTGTTTTCCTTTTGTAAGGCATTTACTAAGTATTGAAGATGAAAACTTTGAGAGTACTGAGAATCTAAAGGAGGAGGCATTTGGGATCCAGTCACATTGTTCATTTCACCCTTTAATTGAGAGATTTGGGTTTTCAACTTTCTGATCATGTTACAATGAGCTCGAATCTGATCGTCACGTTTGTTTATCTGAAAAATTGCATCAAACTCTGGAACATCTGAGGATGTCTTGATAATTGAGGTTTTGACATTTTCTTTAAGATGTTGATATTTTAGTTGTAAATCAAAATGTTCAACTTCTAGTTTAGAAAGATGTTTTACCAAATTATCGTGATCATCCTGATCAATTTTCTCATTAAGTTTCGAATTAATCTTTTCAAGCTCAATGACACGATCATGAGAGACTTTCAGAGCAACAGATAATTCATGAAATTGAGAAGCATTAATGGAACAGTTTATAGCAGTGTAAAACACATCTTGAGCAATACATTCAGAAATAAGATTCTCATTAAAGGTATGCAAGTTTTTCCTCTCAATCTCATTATATTTTAATGCTCGCTCATAGTCACTAACCTCAACTATCATTTCATCAAATTCCTTTTCCATTCCTTTAATATCTGAATCTATCCCCTTTTTAAGACTCTCAAATTGATATTTTAGTTGTTTAAAGAAAGGCATGACCTCAGTTAGATAACATTCTTTTGTTTGCTCAAAACCCTTTTCCCCTTCAGTTATCCCAGTGGGTGTGATCCTTTTCTTACAAGTTTTCTCAAAATCGACAAATAGTTGAAGAATAACATATTGGCTGATTAAGGTCTTACTCTTAGTGGCAATAGTTCTAGGAACTAAATGCATTGGTGTATTTGGAGGATACACAGTCGCTGCAGGCATTTTCCTAAGGGGAGGGTTTGTTTCAACAAGATTTTCAGCTTTTTCTTATCTAAGTCCTTTTTCCAGAAAACTTGTTCAGGTGTTAACAACGTTTGAGGCTTAAATTTGTTTAAGGAGATCCAGTTTTCCTTCTTGTAATCATGGGGTTTGATCGTGATGTTATTCTTTTTGCATTCAGGATCTTCTAGCTTCTTATTCATTTTCTCCCTAGATGCATCATCTAATTTTCTATCTTCCTCAGTGCACTCAACGCAACTAGGTTTCTGTCTAGGTTTAAGAATTTCATTGCCATCATAGATTACATTTTGAGATGCTTTTGCTATCTTACCGTACTCAGGATTAGGTTTATCCATAATGGGAACACTATGCTTATCGCTTAGAACTCTATGCTTAGTGACCATGTGAGCAGTCTGAATGGTATTTCCTTGTACGTACAACTTATTTTCAAGCTTGTTCTTCAAAGTTTTTAGATTAGAAAAATCTTTCAAAAGTTTTGATTCCTTAGCATGAAATTCTTGCTTAAGCACTTTAACATTTTCTTGAAGTTCTTGTTTTTGCTTAGCAGTTTTAGAAAGCTTTTCTTGTAAGGAGTTTAACTCTTGTTTTAACACTTCTTCTCTAAAATAACTTTTTCTAATAATTGTACGCATTTGGTTATCCAACTCCTGCTCACGAGTAGTTAGCTCAAACTTAGCACGTTGTTCATAAATGGCAACTCGTTCTTTATAGGCATTAAGTTCAGAGATAACAGAATCATAAGGGGCACATGCAGTGTATTCATAAAAAACATAGTCATCGTTGACTGCAGAAGATGCATCACTTGGTACGACCACACTTTCACTTTGTTTCACATATTGATCATATGGGACAACATTGATATTACCCATATTTTCAATATTTGACTCAATAGTTTCAGTTGATAGTACTTTGTCATGCATCTTTTGCACATCAGCATCATCATATAGTTTTAATACCTCAGAAATGATTTTGTCTTTGGATGGGCCAGCTTGTGGTGATGAAGAGACTTTAGGAGAGACCATTGGAGAAATGCTAGCCATGAAAATGGTTTGTGTAGTAGGTTCATCATCAACATCAGAGTCGTATGCTTCACAATCAGCTACTTGAAAGGCATTCTGATGATTGTTGCCTATCTCCTGAATTGGCTGCTCATCCACATCTGCATCATACGTCTTGGCATTTCCCTTAGCAAGAAACAACAACTCTTCTTCATCCAAAGCTGCACCATTATCCTGAGCTTGCATAAGCAACATCTTATCCCTGAAGTACTCTACATTCTGAGGGCGTTTTGGCGATGTGCAGTTCCTTGCAATGTGTCCCTCACCTCCACAGTTGTAGCACTTGATCGGCTTTGCTTGTCCCTGATTACCATTCCTTCCCCTATTCTGATTTGCAGCATAACCTCTACCAGCTCCACCTCTTCCTTGTTCGTACTGCCTTTCTTGAACTGGCTGCACCATAACTTTCCCATCTCTGACTAGTGCATGATTGTGAAGATTGGATGCAGTTCTGATCTCATTGTTGGTGTGAAGACTGTTGGTATGTGGACTGAGAGTCAAGTTTTGTTTAACCATAAGGGCCAGTTGAGTAATGAAGTGTCCCACGGCTGCATCAGCATCAGCTTGTTTGAATCTTGGATCGGGAATGAGTTTGTGATTACCATCACCCATGGGTATAACTTGAGATGCTTTGGTGGTAATTCCAATGTTTGAGTAGAAAGAAGTTGAATCATTTGATGAGCTTGTCTCTCCCTGGTTAGTTTTGAACTGATCAAGAATCCTTTTTTCAAACATAGCATGTCTCTCATTCTGTAGAAGGAAGGCATAGAGTTGCTCATAGTTTGTATTCTTCAATCCTTTGGTTAGCTTCACAGAAGTGACAAACTTATGCCATTCGGGATTCATGTTGTTCACAAACTTTGAGTTCAGCTGAATGTTTGGCATAGTCATTCTGATGTTCCTCATGTCATTAACAAGCTTGTGGAATCTCACGTAATACTCATAGACACTCTCATCTGGTTTCATTTTGAAGTGCTCAAATTCATCATAGAGTTGGGATTCTCTGTCTTCCATAGTTAATTCAGAACCAGAAAGAAGCATCTTGACATTATCCCACACTGCCTTGGCTTCAGTGTTGTGATTGATAAGCTTGTAGATATCTTTTGGAAGACCTTGAAGTACGATGTTAGAAGCCCTGATATCAACATCGAATCTCTTTTTCTCCTTATCATTGAGCTCATCATATGTCTTTGGTCTGTCTATTCCATAGATCATTGTTCCATCTGCAGCTGTATCAATTAAGTCTCTTGTAGTCTCAATCTGATAAGGTCCTTCATCAATCGATTTGAGAATGTTGACCCCATTTTCCTTTCCAAGACAGTATAGTCTGATTCTTTGAGCCCAAGAGTCGTAGTCAGTTCTGTCAAGCATGGGTGGACGGGTATCTGAACCAGCTGCTTGAACATCCTCGGCAACAGTGGAGATGATTGTAGGAACGTTGGTAGACATGTTTAAAGATTTACACGGGATTTTATAACTCTATGATTAAACCGGGAAATAGATTCTTTCACGGGATTTTACTAAATCAAGAGAAAATCGTATTACAAACAAAATTTAATCAAGTCTCTAATAATCCTTGAACCAAGTCGCTAAGTACTAAGTTGCTAAGTAATAACAAAAAAAGTCGCTAAGTACCCAAGTCGCTACAAATTTTGACAGCAAGTCGCTATGCACCAAGTCGCTAAGAAATCAAGTCGCTAAATAGCAACTCGCTACTGATCCAAATCGCTAACACCAAGTCGCTAAGAAACTTAAGAACAGGTCTATATCAAAATTGAAAGCAAGTCGCTTCCTTACCAAGTAGCTACCCGTAGTGGAGAATCCACCAACAGTACTTTTTGTCGGCTTGTCTCTAAAGGCAAGTCGCTAGGACCAAATCGCCACCAAACAACACTACAACTCGCTAATTTTTTCTGAAGCAAGTCGCTATCAAGAAAATTACATCGAGAGCCAAGTCGCTAACTTGAAAAACTTCCAAAACACACTTTTCAATCAAAAAACAACCCAACCACGATGATTCAAGCCTTCCAAATCAAAACCTAAACACTTGTGATGATCCTAAACACAAAAGTACAATAAAAATCCAAACTTTAACACTAGAAATCAACCAAATGATGCAAAAACCACTAAAATTTCTCAAACTCAAAAACCACCTAAAAACTACTAGAAATCCAAAGATATGTAAGAGATGATCTAACCATGGCTCTTGATACCATTTGTAACATATTGGATTTCACATACACATTAAACCATAACCAAAGTAGGCGTACAAGATGAGTTCTAGAGAGAGAAAGTTAGAGGTTTAGGCAACTTTAGTGAGAGAAAGAAAAATCTTATTATGAGCTCCAACTCTCTACCTTGGGAGGTAGAGAGTATTTATAGTACTTACATAAAACGCCACCTGACGGGTTGTGGATCAGGCATACAGTGGGTAAAGACCCGTCCGTCCTCCACGGTGTTACTAAACTAAATACTAGTTAACATTAAATAACTACGACTACGAGCTTTCTAACGATTACATATACTTGAGGTGACCGACACTTTAACTACTGGATTTTCCAAATCCTAACACCATGATAATCACAAACTTTGTTTATTTCATTCCCTATTCCAATTGCCCAATTTTAAATCATTTCGCAACAATATACCGCTATCTTACTAGGGATTAGGCCAACTTTATTCTTGACCAATTAGGAGACTATTACCATTCTATGAGGTTCTCCCATGTATCCTACAAACCATTCAACAAATCTTATTTCAAGTTATCTTGCTACCACTTTATGAGATTATTTCACATAATTTTATTTCAAGCTATTTTGCCACCATCTTAGGAAAATTGTTTCACAAAGTTCTAAAACAATCTATTTTGTTACCACCATATAAATTGATTTTCTATCATTCTATCAACTATTTACTACCATTACGCGAAACGATTTTCATGTTACTATGAAAAAAAAATTGTTTGAGCCATTATCTTACAAAACAACACGTTGAATACCCTCTAAAACTTCGGAGAAATATAATACCATTTCAACAAAACCAAGCATCTCATCACTTGTCCTCGATTATACATAGCCTGATCACCTATGTATAATTCAGGAAGGATTATGTCATGAAAGAAACAAGCATCATTTCAAACTTCCTAAAACAATCTTCATTCAAAAAAACAAAGCCTTGTAATCAGATAACTTGTTCATAAACATTTCTTTTGTTAACACTCTATAGATACCTACGCCACTCATCACTCACTCAACCGATAAGTTAAAATTTTTACCAGTGACCTTTTTAGGAAAGACTTTCTATACCATCTACGAGGAGGATCCCTCGATAAAAGAAAACAATGAAAGGATTTCAGGACTACCAACAAGGACTAGAAGTATGTAGTAAGATGTTTCCAAACTCAAATAGAAATTTTAAGACATCACGAGACAATCTGAACCACTATCTTTGGAACTAGAAGCCAAATTCTATCATTTCAAAAGTACTAGCTAGACCGAGTTACAAGATTTAGTACAAAGCGAATACACACTAAGCAACACTGTAGAAATAAACCAAGCCTCCTAACTGAGACTACAGAACATTCCATTAAACGTGGCCTCAGCAATATGAAAACTTCCCTACAATGAGTTTCCCTCAAAGGATAATTGAGTTAAATTAAGGTTATCGATATAAACTTTCCCTAAGGCATTGTGTTCTCTAGAAATTCCAAATAACCTCACTTCCATACCAAGAGATGCAACAGGTCTGAACATATCGGACAAATCAATGACTCTCCATCTACAAGTGAAATCAGAACAAACATTCTTCGACATAATATGAGCTGAAATTTACGTTGTTGCTAGTATGATAACAATCTCAGTGATGAACTATTTTAGAAGCACTCAATATCGGAACAAATCTTGAAAATCAACCACCACACCACATCACTTAAATATTTAAGGTTTTGTGACTTGACGACATAGAGCGTGGAAACATTTTGAAAAGAGAAATTAAGAGAGACACCATCAAACAATAAACATTTTAGTAATGGAGACTAAGCACCTTAGGCAAGGAAGACTCAAGTCATAAAATTTGCTAGAACTAGAAATGCGAGGAATCACAACTGTTACCCATAATCTATTCTTTTCAATAATGTCCTTATCGACAGACTTGACATTTTGAAATTTGGCACGAGACACGTGGTATCAATTTCAATTATACCTAATATAAGGTAGCCGATTCACCTTAGACTTCTGACAATCATTTTAAGATTCCCATGGAACCTACTGGGACATGAGTACCGCCTATTATCCTCAGCTCCACGGTCAGAACGAGAGAACGATTCAAACATCAGAAGATATACTCAAAGCATGTGTGATTTTCTGGAAATGATTAGGCAAATCCTTCTTCATCGAACCAGTTCCCTTACAACAATAGTTATCACATGAACATACTGACTGCACCATTTAAGGCACTCCATGGTTGAAATGTCAATCACCTATTGACAAGCCAAAAATCAGGAAAGTCCAACTCACTAGTCCATAACTTATTCATGAAACAACAAAGAAATTGTATAGACCAAGAATCAATTACAAGCAACAACAAATAGATAGAAAAGCTACGTCGATATATGACGCAAAATATTGGAAATGTGTTCCATAAGTCACAAACCATTAGAATTCCAAGTTGGCAACAAAGTTATGTTGAAAGTCTCGCCTTGGAAAGGCGTGGTACGATCCAGAAAACGCGGGAAGTTAAACTCTTTTCACAAATAACACCGTAGAAACCAACATGAACTGAATTCAGGGACTGAATTCCTTTTTGAGTGGGCGAATGCGACAACTCGTAATTTCAGGTCATTTCTCAAATTTACTATTCATCTCGTGAATTTACTATTCACATATTACTATTCATCATTTTACTATTCATCGTTTTTGAAGTCGGTTTGAGACTTTGAGAGGTTATTTCAAAATTTTACTATTCACGAAACACTATTCATTCCTGGAGAAAATCACTATTCATGATTCACTATTCATCATTTTTCGTAAACTCAGTTTACGAGTATCAAATACGCGTAACCTTGAGGGTTAAGCTGCGTATTCATGGAACATCATTGAGAACACTTCATATAGACTAGAGTTAGTCTACATATCATCAGTAACATCATTTCCATATTAGTTCATTTATGGGTTTGCATATTTCATTAACGTATATTTATTTATTAAATAAACGCTATCGGACGATCATTTATTTTTGAATAATTGATCCGACACTTCCGACAATTATCCAGATATATTTTTATACTCATTTTAAGACTATAAAAATTATATTATTAGTTTACCCGATGTTTTGAATTTATTTTGTATATATATATTTACGACGGTTTTCGTAAATTATATTCTATAACTATTTATTCACTCAATACTTGCGAGAAATGCATTTTTATAATTTTTATGACTTCGATATATTTTATTTGGTTCCGTTAAAATCAATTTCTAACTAACGCTACACTAAATAATTAATTATATGTACAAAATATACATTATACATAACCTTAAACACATTCAATCATCAAAAATACATATGTTGTCTCCCCATTCTATCCTAGCTGCCCCCCCCCCCCCCCAGTCATCAAAGTAGCAAATTTGATATTTACTACTTAAATGTACACATACTCATTATCTATGACTAGATATTATATTATACAAGATATTTCATAATCAAAAACACTTACAAACACATTTTAGAAGGTGAAAACAAAAGGAAACTCTCTCATCTCTTGATGATGGTCAGCCAAACAAGAAAACAAGAAGAAACCATATTTTTTTTTCAAGATCCAAGTGTTTATCAAGTTCTATTAGTAACCTATGTTAAGGTTTTGAAATAAACACGTATAGATTAATTAAGTTTTCTAGCTCAAAAACTCTTCAATCACTCAAGTAAGCTTCAACTAATTTTTACTCCTCTTACAAACTCTTACTTGATGTATTTTTATGATCTAGTAAGAAAAACATGCAAGTATACTAAGATCCATACCGCTTTTTACATGTTTTTATTTCTTAAAATGAGTTTAAATTATCCTATCAGCATTCCTAGGAACCCTATCATTTTGGTAAAGTTTAAGAACCCATAACACCCTAAGAAGGTGTATGGTAGGTTTAGAATAGCTTTGGTGTAGATTGGAAGAGTTTAGTACAAGCTTTGAACTAGAAAAATTATTTTCGACAACATATAATTAAGGGCTGTCACGTTTTGTAAAATCTGGAATTTTCAGTAGGTTTTGAGTTATTTTGGCTTATATTTTCAGAAAATAGACTTAAAAACGAAACCGTGGCCGCTTGAACGGGTTAAAACGGGTTTATAACGAAAAAGATACGCTATTTTCAAGTTTAACGACGAAAACTAATTTTCTAGAATAGTACTTGCTGTCAAGGGTTTTTCTAAGGACAAAAATGAGTTTTTAACGTAAACTAGAGGAGTCGCCTTATCAAAAATATATTAGTATATATTAACACGAAACTAAGGATATATAAAACGTAGAAAACGAGTTTATAATGACCGAGATACAAGCATTTGAAAACCGACGTTCACTACTTATTTCCATCAGCTTTTACTAAAATATTTCTAAGTGTTGAAACTGTCTTTGTGAGTAACCATGTTTGGAGCCGTTTTTCTCAATGATCGAGTCAGTTTTGGTAAAATAATATCTCTGAGTTAAAGTTAGTTCACCTAGCCTATATTCTAAAATGTCCAACCGTTTGTCAAACGGAGTTATAACGTGTAACTTACGAGCTCTCAAACTTTTCCGAAAACTGCCAAAAACTACATAATCCACATAATCACCTCACTTCACGACTATTTTTCTATAGGATTGGGTTCGAATGAGCCGAGGTTCAGTTCTAGAATTTTGTAAACAATGTTCCACACTATCCAAATTCACCGAGTTTGTTTCCTAACACGCGATATTCACTATTTTACGACTAGCTTTTCGAGGCCACTTAACCATTTTTCCGAAACTTAACAAAGTGTTTACTTTTGCCGAAAATCTTTATTTTCACAATTAATCACTAGACGATTATCGTAGAATGTCGTTACAACATATATACGCGTAAAGTAATTTATAACTTGACAATATGTCATAAACGTATATTTCGACGATAAACTTTATTTTCAAATGCACAAGTGGTATGGATATCATATGAGTTTGCATGCACAACATTATTTCATGACTTATGTCAGATCATATCATTCATAATAGGTTGCAGTTAGAGATTGCGCCTTATTTCAGTGTATCCACTTTTGCCATCATAATCATTGTATCAAGTGAGTTTTCATAGCCCCGTCTTTCAAGTTTATACTTTATTTCAAACCTATGGGGGAGAATACATTGTTTAAGTTACCTCATTGCCAATTGAATGTCCCCATATCAAAATCATTAACCGTTAATTATGGAGTAAGCGAGGGTGACTGAATAAATCTATTGAGAGTGACTCCTCCATCCGGGTTGGTGGTTCCAACTGGTCAAACGGACGCATTTCATTTAATATCAGAATGAGAGTTGTTTGGCAAACACTCTATTGGGGTGAACATCATGATCAGTCTAGCTTCGGTGTCATGTGCTTATAGCAATTGCATCATTTTTACGTGACATATTTGTCATACATGACTTATACTTGTGGTAGTCGTATAAAACATTTTCATAAACCTATGATTTCTTACCAATATTATTGTTGACCGTTTTAGCAATGTATTTTCAGGTATCTAAGGCATATACCTCATGGCATGCATAAGGACTTATCATAGAGTCGCGGTGACGATGCGTCTCACTTGTATATTATTGCACTTTAAAACGTCATTTGGCTTGTAACAAACTTATTTCCGCAAACGTTGACTACCTTTTGGGACCTATCTTTTGTAACTCTGAATGCTTTAATAAATATCAAACGATGTGTTTTAAAACGACACTTTAGGTCGTTCAATATAACTATAACTGAGATGTTATGGCAGTCATCCCCCAAGAATTCCGTTCCACTGCAAAACAGGTATTTTGGGGGTGTAACAGATTGGCATCAGAGCAAGAGTTATAGAGAACTAGGTTGTATCATTAACCCTAGACTATAACTACATCATCATAGCATCTCATCATTTCATCATAAGTGCATATTCACTATGCATGCGGTTTCATATGTACATTTTGCGAGTTATTTTCTTTCATTTCAAATCGATTGTCACATAGATGTCTTCGAACACCCATTCCATCATCATTTCTTCAGACTCCAACGTGGAGAATGCCTTGTCATTCCCTATCACAATTTTAACATCAGTTGGGTCTACACGAGACTCACCACTCATATTATCCGATATTGAGACTGAACCCTTTGAGGAGGACAAAGTTGCACCTACACCACCACTGTCACCATCGATTCGTCGTAGGAACAGGGCAGTTCCTATCATTCTGCCGGGACAGATCATACCATTTGGTAGGACTTATATGCTTAGTCCTAATGGACCTATTAGGATGCTTACTAGAAGGAAGATAGTACATTCTCTTACCCTCATTCTTAGATCATGTGCTACTTATGTACTACAACCACCATCAGCTATTCATACCACTATTAGTCGTCCAATAGTGCATACTCCAGTTTTATCCCTAAAACGTCGTAAGACAACATGAAAAAGGGCAGTATTTTATTCACCATCATCACCATCATCTTCTAATTCACCACTAGGATCGCCATTATCATCATTATCATCGTCATCATTTTCATCATCATTATCATCTAGAGCACCATCCGTACCATCACATCTCATAGACACTACTCATACATCTGACTTGCAGCTTGGGAAGCGTGCATGATTTGACACACCATTACCATCTACCACTAAGACTATAGACACTACACCATCTTATAGGTTTGAGGACGGTGAGAGTTTCAGAGTTGTTGCTGCTAGACAGCCTACTGCTCCTATGTTAGCCTCGCTTTTTATAAAGATAAAGTCACTTACGTGAATTGGACTAGATGCGTAGTATACTTTGCCCTTAGGGACTAGTATCGTTTAAGTGGCAAAGTTAGGGCCTATATATACCCCTCATGACTCTCCATGAGGGGTGAGGTGAAGCATTTGGCTAGTTGTATTGTTTTGTTCTTATCAATAAACCTTATGTTTTCTCCTCCCTCTCTCTAGTTTCTCTCACTAAAATGATGAAGATCTTCATCTTCTTCCACCAACCTAGACCTCCAAAACCACATAAATCTTTGTATTTTTCGGTCCTAACAAGTGGTATAACGAGCCAAGGTTACTTTTGATGATTTATGTTGGTTTTAGATACATGTTTCAAACTGTTTTTAGTACTTTTTTGTGGTCGGAAATTTTTTTTCCGTATACTGTGGGATAACAGTTTTTAATATGTTTTGGTATCTTTTGGTCAAAAAGTCCTGGTCTTTTATTGATATCTCAACTGTCTTGTGTCAATCTTTTGGTACAAACAGTTAATCATTCTTATGGCTTTTGAGTACCATATCCGTGAAATAATGGTTATCTTTCTTGGTCAAACTTTGGTCAAACTGAGCATTCAAGAACATTCATAGCAGTTTTTCTGGGTTTTGTATGAAGATGAACGGTTTTTTGGTCGGAAATACTCGCCGAAAAAAAGTGGTCAAAGGGTCAAAACCCTAAACTTACGCATAAGGAATATCTACAGTGAAAGTTACGCGTAGCTGTGAAGTTACGCGTAAGGAATGGGTTACGCGTATGCGTTTACGCTTAAGCCTTGGCTTACGCCTATGGCCTACGCATAAGCATGACGTTACGCGTAAGGCTACGCATAAGGACCAAAACCTGTTTTACGCATAAGGTTTAAAGATACATCTTTACGCTTAAGAAAGAAAACAAAATAGTTATGCGTAAAATAGACTACGACCACACCACAACCGTATACCATTTACCAAAAGAAAAACATTTACAACTCAGTTCAATCCTCCACTTCATATCCCATCTCCATCTCTAAACCCAAACTAGACACGGATTAAATAAAACAACGACCTCAATCGACATCTCAGATCATTATCATCATCATCGACAATTTTTTTCGAAGCTATGCTTCGTTAATATCCGAACTAATTAAGACCGATTGATAACAACTTTGTTATAATCCTTCCTTTAATTCGTTAAGACTCAAAACCTCAATACAAAAAGAAAAAAACCTACCCGAGATCAATATCTTGATCTTGACGCGTTTGTCTTTCAGGAATCTTGCAAGAATGAATATTTGGGTTGTTATGTCTTTGATATTTAATGTTCGACTGATGAAGACTGAGTTTAGATGAACGAATTTGAGATTATTTTGATGGGAGATGTGTTATTTCTTCAGATCCGGTTGGAGAGAAAAGTTGTAGGCGTTTATTTTGAGAAGTGATATTTAGGTTTAGGTCAAGTGTTGAATACACTTTAGTCTTAACCGGATATCTCATAGCTGTTGGGCTTTGAGCTTAACACGTTGGATGGGCTGTTACATCAAAAGAGTGGCATAGATGAGTTAATGGGCTGATCGTGTGAATTTTTAACATGGGCTGCAATTGATGAATTGGTATATCAAATGATATCTTGAATTCAATATCTGGATATAAGTTTTGATTTATTAATTATATATTTGAGAGGTATATTTGGTTATAAATTTCACGGAGGGATACATTATTCACAGCTTGCGCGAAATTTGAAAAATGACTACGGAGTTTTTGTACGGTATTATTGATGCGGAATTGAAGTGACATTTCACGGGTGGACTTCTTTATCTTTGAGACGATGGTTGGTTGGATGCATGTCTTAAGATAACTTGTTGGAGCACATTATGAAATTTGAAAATCTAGTTATAACTGGTAAGGAGTTACGTTGTAGTGCTCACAGTGTGTAACCATCACTTAAAGGAGTTACGTTGTTGTGCTCAGTGTCACACGAAGTTGTGGATTGTTCAAAAATTTAGAAAAAGTAGCAAGTCACAAGTTGGGATGCTTACATCCTTTTCAAGTTAGTCGTACATGGCTATCTCCATATGTGGTCATTACATTTAGCCGGTGAATTCAAAGGAGGTTCGATAAAAGGTTGGTTTGAGAGACGTATTGAGAGTATATTCTTGCGACATATTCTCACGGGATTTTGATCAAGCTATGATGTTAAATATTGCATCAAGCAGGTAATACGGCATGTACGCAACATTATGATGATTCCGATAGCTCGCAACCATCAAGAGGGAGAAGTTGGTATTTCATCTTCCGTGATTGGATTACGAAGGGATTTTTGCTTAAGACTGAAGAAGGAGAAGTAGTGTGGTGTACATCGGGGTTTTTTACCAACTTGGATGCAATACTTAGTGAGTTATGTTGTTTTGATGTTCCCAGAACGACAACCATTGTGCTTCAAGAGTTTACTTTCTCCGCTGCGTGTCTGAAGATTAAAGACGTGTTGGAAGAGAGTTGTCGGTTCAGGAGGGAGCAGAAAAAGAAAAAAGGCTCACTAGTTAGGAGGGAGTAATAACCTAACTAGACCGTTACAGTCGAAGTTCAGAGCTACAAGAAGATCATTTTCCGAGGTCATCGGAAGGGAGAACTTCAAGTTTGCCTCAGTATCTAGACTACAGAGACTCTGCACTTCAAGAAAGTCAACATTGTTCTTTACTATTGTAATTTACTTTGTTTTGTATTTATAGGTCTCATTGTAACCATTCACGTGTGTCACTATCTTGGAGGGAGATTGTTAGCCTCGCTTTTTATAAAGATAACACCACTTACGTGAATTGGACTAGATGCGTAGTATACTTTGCCCTTAGGGACTAGTATCGTTTAAGTGGCAAAGTTAGGGCCTATATATACCCCTCATGACTCTCCATGAGGGGTGAGGTGAAGCATTTGGCTAGTTGTATTGTTTTGATCTTATCAATAAACCTTGTGTTTTCTCCTCCCTCTCTCTAGTTTCTCTCACTAAAAGGATGAAGATCTTCATCTTCTTCCACCAACCTAGACCTCCAAAACCACATAAATCTTTGTATTTTTCGGTCCCAACATCCTATACTTGAGACACGATTAGACCATCAACAGGAACAGATAATAATTACCTTTCTATCTAATGTAATCTTTATTCTGTATTATCTCCATGATAATCACAAACTTTGTTTATTTCATTCCCTATTCCAATTGCCCAATTTTCAATTATTTCACAACAATATACCGCTATCTTACTAGGGATTAGGCCAACTTTATTCTTGACCAATTAGGAGACTATTACCATTCTATGAGGTTCTCCCATGTATCCTACAAACCATTCAACAAATCTTATTTCAAGTTATCTTGCTAGCACTTTATGAAATTATTTCACATAATTTTATTTCAAGCTATTTTACCACCATCTTAGGAAAATTGTTTCAAAAAGTTCTAAAACAAGCTGTTTTGTTACCACCCTATAAATTGATATATGACGCAAAATATTGGAAATGTGTTCCATAAGTCACAAACCATTAAAATTCCAAGTTGGCAACAAAGTTATGTTGAAAGTCTCGCCTTGGAAAGGCGTGGTACGATCCAGAAAACGCGGGAAGTTAAACTCTTTTCACAAATAACAACGTAGAAACCAACACGAATTGAATTCAGGGACTGAATTCCTTTTTGGGTGGGCGAATGCGACAACTCGTAATTTCAGGTCATTTCTCAAATTTACTATTCATCTCGGGTATTTACTATTCACAGATTAGTATTCATCATTTTACTATTCATCATTTTTGAAGTCGGTTTGAGACTTTGAGAGGTTATTTAAAAATTTTACTATTCATGAAACACTATTCATTCTCGGAGAAAAATCACTATTCATTATTCACTATTCATCATTTTTCATAAACTAGGTTTACGAGTATCAAATACGCGTAACCTTGAGGGTTAAGCTGCGTATTCATGGAACATCATTGAGAACACTTCATATAGACTAGAGTTAGTCTACATATCATCAATAACATCGTTTCCATATTAGTTCATGCATGGGTTTGCATATTTCATTAACGTATATTTATTTATTAAATAAACGCTATCGCACGATCATTTATTTTGAATAATTGATCCGACACTTCCGACAATTATCCAGATATATTTCTATACTCATTTTAAGACTATAAAAATTATATTATTAGTTTACCCGATGTTTTGAATTTATTTTGTATATATATATTTACGACGGTTTTCGTAAATTCTATTCTATAATTATTTATTCACTCAATACTTGCGAGAAATGCATTTTTATAATTTTTATGACTTCGATATATTTTATTTGGTTCTGTTAAAATCGATTTCTAGCTAACGCTACACTAAATAATAAATTATATGTACAAAATATACATTATACATAACCTTAAACACATTCAATCATCAAAAATACATATGTTGTCTCCCCATTCTATCCTAGCCGACCCCCCCCCTAGTCATCAAAGTAGCAAATTTAATTTTTACTATTTAAATGTACACATACTCATTATCTATGACTAGATATTATATTATACAAGATATTTCCTAATCAAAAACACATACGAACACATTTTAGAAGGTGAAAACAAAAGGAAACTATCTCATCTCTTGATGATGGTCGGCCAAACAAGAAAACAAGAAGAGACCATATTTTTTTTCAAGATCCAAGTGTTTATCAAGTTCTATTAGTAATCTATGTTAAGGTTTTGAAATAAAAACCTATAGACTAATTAAGTTTTCTAGCTCAAAAACTCTTCAATCACTCAACTAAGCTTCAACTAATTTTTCCTACTCTTATAAACTCTTACTTGATGTATTTTTATGATCTAGTAAGAAAAACATGCAAGTATACTATGATCCATACCACTTTTTACATGTTTTTATTTTTTAATATGAGTTTAAATTATCCTATTAGCATTCCTATGAACCCTATCATTTTTGGTAAAGTTTAAGAACCCATGACACCCTAATAAGGTGTATGGTAGGTTTAGAATAGCTATGGTGTTGATTGGAAGGGTTTAGTATAAGCTTTGAACTAGAAAAATCATTTTCGACAACATATAATTAAGGGCTGTCACGTTTTGTAAAATCTGGAATTTTCAGTAGGTTATGAGTTGTTTTGGCTTATATTTTCTGAAAATAGACTTAAAAACAAAACCGTGGCCATTTGAACGGGTTAAAACGGGTTTATAATGAAAAAGATACGCTATTTTCAAGTTTAACGACGAAAACTAATTTTCTGGAATAGTACTTGCTGTCAAGGGTTTTTCTAAGGACAAAAACGAGTTTTTAACGTAAACTAGAGGAGTCGACTTATCAAAAATATATTAATATATATTAACACGAAACCAAGGATATATAAAACGTAGAAAACGAATTTATAATGACCGAGATACAAGCATTTGAAAACCGACGTTCACTACTTATTTCCATCAGCTTTTACTAAAATATTTCTAATTGTTGAAACTGTCTTTGTGAGTAACCATGTTTGGAGCCGTTTTTCTCAATGATCGAGTCAGTTTTGGTAAAATAGTATCTCTGAGTAAAAAGCTAGTTCACCCAGCCTATATTCTAAAATGTCCAACCATTTGTCAAACGGAGTTATAACGTGTAACTTACGAGCTCTCAAACTTTTCCGAAAACTGCCAAAAACTACATAATCCTCACAATCACCTCACTTCACGACTATTGTTCTATACGATTGGGTTCGAATGAGCCGAGGTTCAGTTCTAGACTTTTGAAAACAATGTTCCACACTATCCAAATTCACCGAATTTGTTTCCTAACACTCGATATTCACTATTTTACAACTAGCTTTTCGAGGCCACTTAACCATTTTTCCGAAACTTAACAAAGTGTTTATTTTTGCCGAAAATCTTTATTTTCACAATTAATCACTAGACGATTATCGTAGAATGTCGTTACAACATATATACGCGTAAAGTAATTTATAACTTGACAATATGTCATAAACGTATATTTTGACGATAAAGTTTATTTTCAAATGCACAAGTGGTATGGATATCATATGAGTTTGCATGCACAACATTATTTCAAGACTTATATTAGATCATATAATTCATAATAGGTTACAGTTAGAGATTGCGCCTCATTTCAGTGTATCCACATTTGCCTTCATAATCATTGTATCAAGTGAGTTTTCATAGCCCCGTCTTTCAAGTTTATACTTTATTTCAAACCTACGGGGGAGAATACATTGCACATCATTTTTATTACGATCCCAAGTATATCAAATTCATTTACATTGCTTAAGTTACCTCATTGCCAATTGAATGTCACCATATCATAATCATGAACCGTTAATTACGGAGTAAGCGAGGGTGAGTGAATAGATCTATTGAGGGTGACTCCTCCATCCAAGTTGGTGGTTCCAACTGGTAAAACGGATGCATTTCATTTAATATCAGAATGAGAGTTGTTTGGCAAACACTCTGTTGGGGTGAACATCAAGATCAGTCTAACTTCGGTGTCATGTGCTTATAGAAATTGTATCATTTTTATGTGACATATTTGTCATACATGACTTATACTTATGATTTCTCACTGTCACACCCCCAAAATACCTGTTTTGAAGCGGAATGGAATACCTGGGGCCTGACTGCCATAGCATCATAGTTACAGTTATATTGAACGACCTAAAGTGTCGTTTTGAAAATACATCGCTTGATTGAGTAAAATAATTAGACTTTACAAAACATAGGTCCCAAAAGATTTCCAAAAGTACCAACATGAGTTTGTTACAATCAAACGATAGTTAAGTGCATAAAATCCATGTGAGATGCGTCAACTCAACGACTCCATGCAAGCCATGATGATATACTAAATACCTGAGATAAAACATGCTTAAAAGTGTCAACACAAAGGTTGAGTTTGTTCATAGAGTTTGCGTTATCATGAAAAGCCTTAAAAGAACGTTCATGCAGCAAAGGCATTGCAAATCCACTCAGTTCCAAGTTCCGCCCATACAAAACTTGCAACCTGTGTATTCACAACCCACTGCCAAAATATGTATAGTTTATGTTCAAGCATACATCGTCAAATGAGTTCACATAATAGTACATAACTTAATGTATCAATAGTCAATTGATATAGCACATAATATAGTATAGTTTCAAATAGTTTCACGTCCGTCAGTTCATGATTGTACCAAGTCCGTTACTTCAACATTATACAAAGCCCGTTAGCTCAGCATTATCCAAGTCCGTTAGATCGTGATCATACCAAGTCAGTTAGCTCAATGGTCTATGATATAGAAACTCTAAGTATGGCAATATTGTTACTTCGTATGACTAAACATTCAGTTCAGATAAACATATAGTTTACAAATAATCATGATTGTCATAAAAGTAGTTGAGCATGTATCTCCCCCAAAGAGTTTAATAAATAGTTAAAACAAGAAAAATAGGGCTATGACTCACCTATGATTATGATGACAAAAGTAGATACACTGAAATGAGGCGCAATCTCTAACCGCGACTTGAGTGATTATGAATTTTTGAGCCAAGTATACTTAATAATCTTGAGGTTTTTTGTCACACCCCCAAATTACCTGTTTTACAGCGGAATGGAATTCCTGGGGATTGACTGTCATAGCATCACAGTTACAGATATATTGAACGACCTAAAGTGTCGTTTGGAAAATACATCGTTTGATTTAATAAAATAATCAGAGTTTACAAAGTGTAGGTCCCAAATGAAATTAACTTGTGCGGAAATAAGTTTGTTACAAGCCAAACGATGTTTTAAAATAAATAAATCCCATGTGTGACGCGTCGTCACCACGACTCTATGATATGTCCATATGCATGCCATGAAGTGTATGCCTTAGATACCTGAGATAAAACATACTAAAAAGTGTCAACACAAAGGTTGAGTGAGTTCATAGAGTTTGAGTTGAAATGTAAAGCCTTTCAGAATCGTTTATGCAGCAAAGGCATTGCAAATCCACTCAGTTCCAAGTTCCGCCCATACAAAACTTGCAACCTGTGTGTTTACAACCCATTGCCAAAATATGTATAGTTTATGTTCAAATGCATGATGTCAAATGAATTCACATAACAGTACATTACTTAATGTATCAATATTCAATTGATATAACACATATGAGTGTTGTTTCAAATAATTCCAAGACCATTAGTTCATAATTTATACCAAGACATTTAGTTCAATGACTATCCCAAGACATTTAGCTCAATGATTATCCCAAGACATTTAGCTCAATGATTATCCCAAGACATTTAGCTCAATGATTATCCCAAGACATTTAGCTCCATGATTTATGATATAGAATATGACTAAACATTCAATTCAGATAAACATATAGTTGCAAATAATCATGAATGTCATAAAAGTTGATGAGCATGTATCTCCCCCAAAAAGTTTAATAAAAGCATTAAAACAATTGAAAATGGGGCTATGGAACTCACCTGTTGCATTGATTATAATGACAAAAGTGGATACACCGAAATGTAGCGTGAATCTCTAAACTTGACCTATTATGAATGTTATGATATGTAATAAGTCATAATGTAATGTTACGCATGCAATTCGGATGATATCTATACCACTTATGAATTTTTGAAAATAATATTTCTCGTCGAGAAATAATCTTTTAACGTCTTGACCATTTTTAAATTACTTCACATGTATTTACATTGAAATGATATCCAACGATAATCATTTAGTGATTTATTATGAAATTATAACTTTTCGTCGTAAAATAATGTCGTTGAAATTTTCATGAAAGTGACTAAACGGCCTTGAAAAGCTAGTCGTAAAATGGTGCACGTCGAGCGTTAGGAAACGAACTCAACGGTTTTGGGAAGCTTGTATCATTATCTCAAAGTTTTAGTGTTTAAGTTTTCATCTTAGAGGTCTCGATCACGGAGAAAAATATAGGTAAAGTATGGTACTTGTGTCCAAAATATTGTTTAAGGATGGTTTTCGGCAAAGTTTAAGTGATCGTATCTTATTCGTTACAACTCCGTTTGACAAGTGGTTTGACATTTTGAAAAATATGCTTGGCGAACTTACTTTTACTAGAAGACATCACTTTATGAAAAGTTCTACATCAATGTTAAAAACGACCCTCAACATGGTCCTGTGTTGACGTAAAGTTTGTCTAATAGAAATATACTAATTTTTCTTATATAATAAAGTTACGGCAACTTGTTTAAAATGTGAATAACTTAGTCGTTATAAGTCCGTTTTCTACGTTCTTTATATCCACGGAATCGTGATAACATATACTAATATATTTTTGATAAGTCGACACATTTAACAACGCTTAAGACTCATTTTTGACTCGTAAAAAGTCAAGACAGCATGCTGAATTTTCTGGAATTAATAGTTTTCGTCGTCAAACTTCAAAATAGCATAACTTTTTCGTTATAGCTCCGTTTTAACCTGTTCAAGCGGCCATGTTTTCGATTTAAAGTATATTTTCCAAATATCTAGCCCAAAATATTTTGATTATTGTCGGATTTTCCAGATTTCAAAAATAAGGACAGACCCTTTTGCAAACTTGTCGAAATGAGTTTTTCTCGCGCCAAACCTATTCTAACCCATTCAAAACAACTCCGAAGCTATTATTATCCTACCATACACCTTTTTAGGGTGTCATGGGTTCCTAGACATCACCAAGAGTGATTTATAACAAGGAGTAATTATAGGATGACATAAATATATATAACTCTTAAAATCAATGAAAAAGTGGTATAAACATCCATGAGACTTGCATGTTTACTCAAATATGATGAAATGAATGTAACAATGAATATGAAATATAAACATGAATATGGATGCTTACTAGTAACTTGATGAGGTTTATAAGCAAAGGTTTTTCCTAATCACCCAAGGTTTTTATTGCAAATCCTTAATAAAGAGTGAGACTAGAGTGTTAAAATCTTGTCTAGAAAATTTTTGAAGAACTTTTCCTTAATCCTTGAGGTTGGCCGGTTTCAAGAGGAGAGGAAGAAGAGAGAAACTTGATCTTTTACTTTGGATATTATTGTGTTGTATGTGTTTGCATAAGAAGTATAATACAATATACTTGTAAGATATTTAGCAAAGGTAAATGACTCACCCCCAAGTTGGTCGTCACATGTATATAAAAAAAAAGACTAGTTGCATTTGATAACAATTAAGTGTATTAATGTAGAGTAAATGTGTAGTTAGTTAAGAATTATTAGTAACTTGTGTATATTTTTAAGCTTGTAGGGTAGCGTTAGCTAAAATAAATTTTAGCGGATCAAAATAAAATATATTGAAGTCATAAAAATTTTAAAAATACATTTCTTACAAGAATTGAGTGAATAAATATTTATCGGGTTGAATTTACGAAAACCGTCGTAATTATATAAACATAACAATTTATATACGAAATAAATTGAAAACATCGGGTAAATTAATAATATAATTTTTATAGTCTTAAAATGAGTATAAAAATATATTAGGATAATTTTGGAAGTGTCGGATCAAATGTTCAAAATAATTAATTACGCGATAGCGTTTATTTAATAGGAAAATAAACGTTGAATGAAAAATGCAAAACCATGCATGAACTAATATGATGACGATGATGCTAATGATATGTAGACTAAACCTAGTCTATATGAAATGTCCTTGATGATATGTTCATGAATTCGCAGCTAAACCATTAAGGTTACGCGAATTTGATACTCGTAAACGTAGTTTACGATAAATGATGAAATAATGAAGCATGAGTAGAAATTTTCTCCGGGAATGAATAGTGTTTCGTGAATAGTAAATTTTGAAATACGTTCTCAAAATATTACTTCGACTCCAAAAACGGTGAATAGTAAAATTTTGAATAGTAACCGGTGAATAGTAAATTCCCGAGATGAATAGTAAATTTTGAAAATGACCTGAAATTGCGAGTTGTCACATTCGCCCAACCAAAAAAGAATTCAGTCCCTGAATTCAGTTCGTGTTAGTCTATCGAATTTTTGAGTTTGTGATGAATAACGAGGAAAGAAGACATGAAGAGATGTCGTTATGGTTATCGATGATTTAAAGCGTACAAAACATCATAGTAAACAAAATATTGGATGAATATCTCCGATGAGCATAACTTTGACTTTTATGAATATGTGAAAACCCTGCTTGCACTAAGACTTATAAATAACTGCTCCCAACATAACATGATCCCTCCAGAATTAGACATAGTTAGCTAGGCTATGTATAATTAAGGAACGATATCCCTCCAGAATTAGACATAGTTAGCTAGGCTATGTATAATTAAGGAACGATAATGTGACGTTCGGTTTAGTTGTTATAACTCTCGATGTTTACAGAGATCTAAACCTTGTAAGTGATAACGAATCAGAAGGAAAAGAAAGTACGCTTAATGAGAATATTTTACAACGAGTGGTTTATCAAAAGTAGTACATCTTAATTCATAAGATCCGAATACGATGGAAGACATAAACTTAGTACGACATAGTACATAAGGAAAATTAAGACTGTTAGTTTCCGAACTTCTTCAGTCTTCCGCATTGTTGAGACCATGACGAGCTTCTCCTCCTTCTAATATGTATGCATTCCCATGAGCACCTTCAACTTGTTGACCTTGGTTTTGAGGACATTGATTCCGATAGTGTCCTTGCTCCCCGCATTCGTAACATGTAACTATGGTCTTGCCTCTACAATTCCTGGCATGGTGTCCTAGTTTTTGACACTTGTAGCACTTAACAGGGCAAAGACCCGAGTGATGATACTTACATCGATTACATAGTGGGTAGGTTCCAGCATAACCTCTGCCTTCTATTGATGCAGCAACATAAACCATTGCGGTTTCTTTCCCTCTATTCTGTTGTTGATGATGATTAGTGTTACAGTTTTGGTTGTCGTTATCATAACCTCCCTGGTCATTTTCCCATTTCCTTTTGTTGTTGCTAGTTTGGTTGTTGTGGTTGTTGTTACGGTTATTGTTGATAATGTTTTCCCCTTTCACGACTTGAGCCATGAGTTTTTGAGTTATCCTAATAGTTTCTTCAATTGTTTGTGGATCGGAAGAAGTTACATCTCCTTGAATACATTGTGGAAGTCCTCCAATGAAATTTTCCAGTAGTTTCTCATTGTCCGAAACCATTGATGGACATAGTGCAGCCAATTCTTGAAACCTCCTAATGTAGGTCTCGATGTCATAACCAACAGTTACTAACTCATAAAATTCCGTTTCTAATTTCTTCACCTCCGTGCGTGGACAATACTTCTTTGTCAACAACCTCTTGAATTGATCCCACGTGAGTTTGTAAGAATTTTCGATACCAATAGGCTGCGCATACGAATTCCACCATGACATTGCGCCATCTAAGAGTGTACCAATGGCGAACTTCACCTTGTAGTCATCTGGGCAATTGCATAGAAGAAACACAGACTCCATCTTCTCAAACCATCGAACCATAGCAGTGGCTCCTTCTGTGCCTTTGAACTTTGTAGGATCACAGTTCTTAAAGTCCTTGTATGTACAATTTCGAACTCCAGATCCTCCTGCAGCTCCTGTAGCAGTAGCAAGTCTAGTAGCTTCAGCAGCAGCCGTGGCCTCAGCAGCAGCAGCTACCGTTGCTCGTTCTTTCCTTATTGCCTCGGCTATACTATCCTCTATGTACCTTTGGATAGCAGCTGGTGTCATTTCTGGTGCAGCTTTCTTCGGTGCCATAACTCTTCAAGATAAGAGGAAAGGTGAGACGTAGCAAAGTCCTATGTTAAGAATAAGTGCTCTAAAGAGATGTGATGTGAAGTGATAAGTTCGAGGTTACTTTTCAAAATAATCGACGGGTTCCCAAAAGATGGGTTATGAGGTGTCGAAAGTGCTTCAAATGTATGATGGTCTAGTGACTTAATGCGTGAATAACGTGTAACTTGACATGTTAGTGGTGAAACAAAGGAGTGAGAGTGACTTCGCCCTACTTAAAGGTTTATCTCGGCATTCGACGTTATCGGTGATGAATCAGCTGATATTAAAATTATGATAAGGAATGACAAAGCATTCTCCACATTAGAGTAGAAGGAAATGATCATAGGATGGGTATTTAAAGGCATCTATATGACAATCGATGTGAAATGAAAGTAAATAACTCGAAAAATGTAAGTATAAACCGCATGTAAAGTGAACATGCACTTATGATGAAATGATGAGATGCTATAATGATGTAGTTATAGTCTAGGGTCAATGATGCAACCTAGTTCTCTATAACTGAAGCTCTGCTGCCAATCTGTCACACCCCCAAATTACCTGTTTTACAGCGGAATGGAATTCCTGGGGATTGACTGTCATAGCATCACAGTTACAGATATATTGAACGACCTAAAGTGTCGTTTGGAAAATACATCGTTTGATTTAATAAAATAATCAGAGTTTACAAAGTGTAGGTCCCAAATGAAATTAACTTGTGCGGAAATAAGTTTGTTACAAGCCAAACGATGTTTTAAAATGAATAAATCCCATGTGTGACGCGTCGTCACCACGACTCTATGATATGTCCATATGCATGCCATGAAGTGTATGCCTTAGATACCTGAGATAAAACATGCTAAAAAGTGTCAACACAAAGGTTGAGTGAGTTCATAGAGTTTGAGTTGAAATGTAAAGCCTTTCAGAATCGTTTATGCAGCAAAGGCATTGCAAATCCACTCAGTTCCAAGTTCCGCCCATACAAAACTTGCAACATGTGTGTTTACAACCCATTGCCAAAATATGTATAGTTTATGTTCAAAGGCATGATGTCAAATGAATTCACATAACAGTACATTACTTAATGTATCAATATTCAATTGATATAACACATATGAGTGTTGTTTCAAATAATTCCAAGACCATTAGTTCATAATTTATACCAATACATTTAGTTCAATGACTATCCCAAGACATTTAGCTCAATGATTATCCCAAGACATTTAGCTCCATGATTTATGATATAGAATATGACTAAACATTCAATTCAGATAAACATATAGTTGCAAATAATCATGAATGTCATAAAAGTTGATGAGCATATATCTCCCCCAAAAAAGTTTAATAAAAGCATTAAAAGAATTGAAAATGGGGCTATGGAACTCACCTGTTGCAATGATTATAATGACAAAAGTGGATACACCGAAATGTAGCGTGAATCTCTAAACTTGACCTATTATGAATGTTATGATATGTAATAAGTCATAATGTAATGTTACGCATGCAATTCGGATGATATCTATACCACTTATGAATTTTTGAAAATAATATTTCTCGTCGAGAAATAATCTTTTAACGTCTTGACCATTTTTAAATTACTTCACATGTATTTACATTGAAATGATATCCAACGATAATCATTTAGTGATTTATTATGAAATTATAACTTTTCGTCGTAAAATAATGTCGTTGAAATTTTCATGAAAGTGACTAAACGGCCTTGAAAAGCTAGTCGTAAAATGGTGCACGTCGAGCGTTAGGAAACGAACTCAACGGTTTTGGGAAGCTTGTATCATTATCTCAAAGTTTTAGTGTTTAAGTTTTCATCCTAGAGGTCTCGATCACGGAGAAAAATATAGGTAAAGTATGGTACTTGTGTCCAAAATATTGTTTAAGGATGGTTTTCGGCAAAGTCTAAGTGACCGTATCTTATTCGTTACAACTCCGTTTGACAAGTGGTTTGACATTTTGAAAAATATACTTGGCGAACTTACTTTTACTAGAAGACATCACTTTATGAAAAGTTCTACATCAATGTCAAAAACGACCCTCAACATGGTCCTGTGTTGACGTAAAGTTTGTCTAATAGAAATATACTAATTTTTCTTATATAATAAAGTTACGGAAACTTGTTTAAAATGTGAATAACTTAGTCGTTATAAGTCCGTTTTCTACGTTCTTTATATCCACGGAATCGTGATAACATATACTAATATATTTTTGATAAGTCGACACATTTAACAACGCTTAAGACTCATTTTTGACTCGTAAAAAGTCAAGACAGCATGCTGAATTTTCTGGAATTAATAGTTTTCGTCGTCAAACTTCAAAATAGCATAACTTTTTCGTTATAGCTCCGTTTTAACCCGTTCAAGCGGCCACGTTTTCTTTTTAAAGTATATTTTCCAAATATCTAGCCCAAAATATTTTGCTTACTGTCGGATTGTCCAGATTTAAAAAATAAGGACAGACCCTTTTGCAAACTTGTCGAAATGAGTTTTTCTCGCGCCAAACATATTCTAACCCATTCAAAACAACTCCGAAGCTATTATAATCCTACCATACACATTTTTAGGGTGTCATGGGTTCCTAGACATCACCAAGAGTGATTTATAACAAGAAGTAATTATAGGATGACATAAATATATATAACTCTTAAAATCAATGTAAAAGTGGTATAAACATCCATGAGACTTGCATGTTTTCTCAAATATGATGAAATGAATATAACAATGAATATGAAATATAAACATGAATATGGATGGTTACTAGTAAACTTGATGAGGTTATGAGAACAAAGGATTATCCTAAATACCCAAGGTTTTTATTGCAAAACCTTAATCAAGAGTGAATCTAGAGTGTGAAATTCTTGTCTAGAAAATTTTTGAAGAACTTTTCCTTGATCCTTGAGGTTGGCCGGTTTCAAGAGGAGAGGAAGAAGAGAGAAACTTGATCTTTTACTTTGGATATTATTGTGTTGTATGTGTTTGCATAAGAAGTATAATACAATATACTTGTAAGATATTTAGCAAAGGTAAATGACTCACCCCCAAGTTGGTCGACAAAAAGACTAGTTGCATTTGATAACAATTAAGTGTATTAATGTAGAGTAAATGTGTAGTTAGTTAAGAATTATTAGTAACTTGTGTATATTTTTAAGCTTGTAGGGTAGCGTTAGCTAAAATAAATTTTAGCGGATAAAAATAAAATATATTAAAGTCATAAAAATTATAAAAATACATTTCTTTCAAGAATTGAGTGAATAAATATTTATCGGGTTGAATTTACGAAAACCGTCGTAATTATATAAACATAACAATTTATATACGAAATAAATTGAAAACATCGGGTAAATTAATAATATAATTTTTATAGTCTTAAAATGAGTATAAAAATATATTAGGATAATTTTTGGAAGTGTCGGATCAAATGTTCAAAATAATTAATTACGCGATAGCGTTTATTTAATAGGAAAATAAACGTTGAATGAAAAATGCAAAACCATGCATGAACTAATATGATGACGATGATGCTAATGATATGTAGACTAAACCTAGTCTATATGAAATGTCCTTGATGATATGTTCATGAATTCGCAGCTAAACCATTAAGGTTACGCGAATTTGATACTCGTAAACCTAGTTTACGATAAATGATGAAATAATGAAGCATGAGTAGAAATTTTCTCCGGGAATGAATAGTGTTTCGTGAATAGTAAATTTTGAAATACGTTCTCAAAATATTACTTCGACTCCAAAAACGGTGAATAGTAAAATTTTGAATAGTAACCGGTGAATAGTAAATTCCCGAGATGAATAGTAAATTTTGAAAATGACCTGAAATTGCGAGTTCTCACATTTTTATTTCAAAACCCTAACTAGATTATCACTAAGACTTGATTAACACTTGAAGCTTTGAAAAATCAATGGTTTCTCCTTGTTTCTTGCCTTGGCCGACCATACACAAGGAAGGAGAGGGTTTTCTTTTTATTTGTCACCTTTCAAATGTGTTTGTATGTTTTTTGTATTTCTTGGAACTCTTGAATACAACAAATATCTAGACAAATTGAATAGGTGTACAAAATAAAATATATCGAAGTCATAAAAATTATAAAAATACATTTCTCGCAAGTATTGAGTGAAATAATAATTATCGAATAGAATTTACGAAAACCGTCGTAAATATATATATAACAATATATATACAAAATAATTTCAAAACATCGGGTAAACTATTAATATAACTTTTATAGTCTTAAAATGAGTATAAAAATATATTTGAAACAATTTTTGGACGTGTCGGATCAATTATTCAAAATAAATGATCATGCGATAGCGTTTATTTAATAAAGAAATAGACGTTAATGAAATATGCAAACCCATGCATGAATTAATATGAAAGTGATGTTACTGATGATATGTAGACTAACTCTAGTCTATATGTTGTGTTCTCAATAATGTTTCATGAATACGCAGCTTAACCCTCAAGGTTACGCGTATTTGATACTCGTAAACCTAGTTTACGAAAAATGATGAATAGTGAATCATGAATAGTGATTTTTTCTCCGGGAATGAATAGTGTTTTGTGAATAGTAAAATTTTAAAATTTTAAAATAACCTCTCAAAGTCACAAACGAACTTCAAAAACGATGAATAGTAAATTCCCGAGATGAATAGTGAAATTTTCAAAGTTTTATAAATGACCCGAAATTACGAGTTGTCACACTCACCAAAATTATTGTTGACCGTTTTAGCAATGTATTTTTAGGTATCATAGAGTCGCGATGACGACGCGTCTTACTTGTATACTATTGCACTTTAAAACATCGTGTGGCTTGTAACAAACTTATTTCCGCAAACGTTGACTACCTTTTAGGACCTATTTTTTGTAACTCTGAATGCTTTAATATATATCAAACGATGTGTTTTAAAACGACACTTTAGGTTGTTCAATATAACTGTAATTGTGATGCTATGGAAGTCATCCCCCAGGAATTCTATTTCTGCAAAACAGGTATTTTGGGGGTGTGACAATGTCGGTCCAGAAGTCACAAATATCAGATTAGGCGTTGGAGGAGAGTCGTATGACCATTATACCAACATTCATCAATGTAACATATTGGTTTTCATAAACACACATACACAATCACAAGGATTCGAATGCGAAGAGTTCTAGAGAGAGAAAGTGGAGAGAAATGGGAACTTCTAGTAAGAGAAAGAAAAAACATATTATGAAGCTCCAACCCTTTGCCTTGCTAGTCAAAGGGTATTTATAGTATCTTACAATATACGCCACCTACGGGCTATGGATCAGGCATACTGTGAGTAAAGACCCGTCCGTCCTCCACGGTGTTACTTAACTAAATACTAGTTATAACTAAATGACTACGACTAAGAGCTTTCTAAGATTACATATACTTGAGGTGACCGAGTCTTTAACTACCGGATTTTATAAATCCTAACAATCTCCCCCAAGGGAGGTCATCTCAATTACAAACAGATATTATATTTTGTGTGTTCTTGGATTCTTGATTAAGTTCTTTGCTATGTAGCTCGTAATCTTTGATTCTTCATATTTCGTATGTTTTTACTTCAAGTGGAGGTTTTTAACTGATACACGGATTGGTTATTCTTTGAGCCTTATTAGAGATCATCAGCAACGGTAAATCTTTTGACTCATCCTTAGTTGTGTTGCCTTCATGTGATGTTTGTGACTTTGGACCGACATGCTCACATTATTGGATCATGAGATCTTTTCATCAGAGTTGCGGAAGATTCTTTGTATCATGATATTTACATTAGCATAGCGGAAGCATAGCATGATGGTATCAGAGTGAAATCAAATTTCTCATGATGATATCAAAGTAAAAGAGTGTAGACGTGCACTTGTCATGATTTCTTTAAATGTGGGTATGGTTGACTTCTCCATTATGATCAACTGCAATCGTCGGATGTTCCTGCAAAGAACAATTAGCAATGAAACACACGAAAGTGTCTTTGTTCACTTTCATTGAATACGATTGCAAGAACCATGGTTCCCCGTTGATCAGTATAAATACTGCTTGTGATCAGGTAGAATACCTAAGAATCTCCTTGACAGGGTTTCGCAGTTTGATCTAGTCGTTCTCAAACCAGAGCGTCCCAAAGTAGACAACATAGAGCGAGTGAACTAGTGAATTGAGATTCACTGATTGATGAAAAATTGATTTGAAAACAATCGCGTATTGCTTAAAAGAAAGAGTTTTGCAATACGACGAAGGTTTTATGAGAAAGATTAATTTTCAATCATAAATACCCTTTTATTTTGGAAAATTAATACACATTCAATGCGCTAGAGAAAAGCATTGTTGAGCACATCGAATGGTTTTTCAAAGGTATCTGTCAAACCATTTCCTGGACCAAGGTTGATTCAAGAGTGAATCGCCCAATCGTTTCTATCCAGTTGTCACAAGCTTGATCTTATAAAAAGATCTCACATGTCACCCACCAAGAGCTTGTTTGATGTTGCCTCTAGAAGGATTTCCATCTTCATCGTGAGTACTTTACATATCACTCAGATGTTCTGGAAATACCACAAGGATAATGCGTAGGACTCTCAATATATATATTCTTACTTTTCACATTGTGTGAAATAGCAAGTCTTCATAAATTGTGTGTCCTAATGAGATTTATTGTGAATGATCTCTTGGCTCTAGACTCAATTGTTCACTTTGGTTTCCTATTCAGAGACTAGGGAGAGGGTCTCCTTCTTCAATATCAACTATCTCTAAGAGAAATTCAATCAATTATGTAGGTTCTCCATGAGAATGAAACAAATTCTTTTAAGAGAACTTGACTAGCTTGGGAAGTTTAGTGCAGTGCGTCACTGGGTCCATGACGTCTTGTCTTCAATACCAATGTTACCTTAGTAACCACCAGTAGCATATGTATTGAACCTGGTTTATGCCCTAAGGTTGAATTATTGGAGGGCTATTTCTTTTCACTCTTTTCACTTTTCATTTCTTTTTCATTCTTCAACCCATTCAGTGCTTACCGAGACTTCATCACTAGACCCTTTTTGGGTTTATTCCAGTCCTAGCTCTATTTCAGTCGGCACTCTTCCCTAATTCTCACTTATCTCCTTTTTTCATCATACCTAAGGACTTCTACACTATCTAGTGGATTGTCCCCGGGTAGATCACTACGGCTCTGGCGGGATCGTGGGAACGAATACCTAACCTTACCATCCTTATAACTCCAATGCATAAAGTAAAATAGTCGGTATTGCGGTATAGTTCTTTCCTCCTTAAAACCAATTGAAAAATCATTAGGAAAATCAATCAAGGTACTTGTGATATAATATCAAAGCATTTTGTACCTTAATTGTTTTGATCAATTTTATAAATGCTCCCCCTCAACATGTGCATAGTGTTGAAGAAATCTTTTGGCACATAGAGGAAGGATCCAATGAAAGCTCCAATTCTTGATTATGTTTTTCTACAATGATCATCATCACTTCTCCGATCAAATCTAGTCTTTAAATACTTTAGATAAAACATTTTGGGAAAGGATGTGGTTTTCTTTTACTTGCTCTCCCTCAATATGTGCATTGAAATTCTAAAGAGTTTTGCGTATATTAGAGAGAACCTGCACTTGCATGTCATCCTCTCTACTTTGAGTCAAATCTTGGTTTTAGATAAGAGCTCCCCCTTAACATGTGCATGAAAAATTTGAAATCGTTTGGCACATGTAGGAAGGAGTGCCTTTTATTATATTTCTAAAACACTCACCAATTTATCAGTTTATTTCTGATTTAAATCACAAACTATCCCCCAATCACAATTTTCAAATCCTTTGAGATTTGGGATCCCAATTGATTTAAATTATTATAAAAACCTTTTTGAGGGGAGATGTGACTTTGTTTTAAGAACTCGTGACTGATAAGGATCAGATTTTAAGACTTTAATCTCTATTGATATAACATGCTCAGGTACCAAATGTAAAATGTTCAGATTTTGTACCAGTTGTATGAAAACTCAAGGTTAGCATGCTCTTGATCCAATTGTGTTCAAAATGTTGGGAATTTAGCAAATACAGTTTGTACTGCCAGGTTAGATAGTTAGTACTGTTAGCTTTAGTTTTGGACTGTGTAGAATATAACTAGCAGTACAAACTGCTAGTATGTTTAGTTAGTACTGCTTATGATATTAGTATAGTAGGTTAGATAATTATATAATTGTTTCTATAATATGTTTCTTTTGTAGAAAGTTATTGTAACCCTAGAAGGACTCCATAGCCTATAAAAGGAGGTCCTAGGTTAGATTTAGAGTACGTATTATTCTAGAGTCGATCACTTCAAGGTTCTTGTAACCCTAATACTTTTGAGTATTTGTATATTAATATATTGAGGTGTTTTGTGAGAAACAAGTTGTGTTAAAGTATTCTCTTAATCGTTAAACATTAGTCTCCGCATATTGTTTAATCTTAGTTTCAAGACAGCTTGCTATATTGATTGTGTTAGATTTATCTAACTTAATCAACTTGATCAATTGCTCAACTGAGATCAACAAGTGGTATCAGAGCTTGTGATCTAGAAGCTGTCATATAAAGAGAATTTGTGTTCAATACTACTGCTAAAGATATGGAAGATTCAACACACATGGTTATTGCATCTAAGGTACCTATGCTGAAGTTAGGAGAATATGAACTGTGGAGGTTAAGGACGCAACAGTACCTCAAGATGTTGGATTTCTCTATGTGGGAAATCATTCTGAATGGTGATTCTTTGCCTGGTAAGGGTGCTGATGGGAAGGATCTACCCATCAAGACTCATAGTATCCTTCTGATGGAATTACCTAATGAGTATCAATTAAGCTTCTGTGAGAATGAAGATGCCAAGTCTTTGTGGGAAGCTATTGAGCAAAGATTTGGTGGGAATGATGCAACCAAGAATTCAAGGAAGAATATCTTGAAGCATCAGTTTGAAAACTTTGCTGCCCTAAACAATGAAGGCATTGATCAGACACGTGACAGACTGCAGAAACTTGTGAGTCAACTAGCACTCATGAAAGCTGAAATTCCTTAAGAAGATGTGAATCTCAGGTTTCTAAGAAGTCTAGCACCAGAATAGAGCTTGCATACTGTGGTCTGGAGGAACAAAGAAGGTCTTGAAAAGCTGACCATGGATGATTTATACAATAATATCAAAGTGCATGAATCAGAAGTGAAAGGAACATCCAGTTCAATCCCAGGCACATAAAACCTAGCATTTGTATCCTCAAAAGGGTCAGACAGTCATCAGGAAACTCATTCTACTACATGTGGAGTTTCTACTGCTATTACAAGAGTTTATACTGCTAGTGATAATATCAGTGATGCTGCTATTTATGCTTTCTTGGCTGATCTTACTACCAGTACTCATGTAGTAAATCAAGATTTGGAGCAGATTGACCCTGATGATCTGGAAGAAATAGATATCAAATGGCAGATGGCTATGTTGACTATGATGGCAAGGAGATTTCTGAAGAAGACTGGAAGAGAGTTCAAGTTCAAAGCATAGAGCACTGTAGGGTTTGACAAGTCAAAGATTGAGTGCTACAACTGTCAAAGGAAGGGACACTTTGCCAGAGAGTGTAGGGCTCCTAAGAATATTGGTGACACTCCAAGAAGAATCACTATTGAATATGCTAAGCCTACTGCAGCTATGGTGTCATGTGATTGCTTAGGTGAGTATGACTGGAATGATCAGACTGGAGATGGACCCAACTTTGCTTTGATGGCCTATGCCTCTTCATCATCTGGTTCTGATTCTGAGGTATCTAATGATTCTGGATGTTCTATTAAATCATGTGCAGATACTTTAAAAGAACTTAAGGCTAGAAATAAGTGCTTAAGAGATGAAGTAGAACTGAAAAATTAGATAATTTAGGCTATAAATTTGGTCTAAAATCAGTTGAAGAAAAGCTAGAATTCTTAAGCCAAATGAATTAGAATACGCTGATAAGATAGCTGCGCTAGAGGGTCATATTTTTAAAAAGGACTGTGAAATTAAATTTCTCAATCAAAAACCTGAAGAAGCTTCACAGGAAAAAGATATTGCTTTAGCTGATAAAGAAAAACATATAGTTAAAGTAGATAAACTTCAGTTTGCATCTAATCTTATGAACAAATCTTTTAAGAGTCACATAATGAGAAAAGGTAATGGCTTAGGATACAATGAAGTATCTCCTCCACTTTTGAGTGCTTATGCCCCCCCCCAAGAGAGAAATCTCCTTTAAAGGAGAAGTAGGAAGTACATTGGTAGGAGAGACTAGTGAGAGTAGCCAAGACACACCCAAGGTTAGGTCATAGTCATCTGATGCTCCAATAATTGAAGAATGGACATCAGACAGTGATAAGGAAAAAGATGAGTCAATACCTAAGCAAATTAAGTCAGACAAACCTAAGACAGTTAAACATGTTAGGTTTGAAAAACCAGCTTTAGGTAAAAGGATCTCTAGGAAGGTAGCTGAGTATGATGAGAAACCTAGAAAGATGCCAAGAAGAAAAAATAATAGGCCTAGAGGAAACTAGAGAAACTTGAACTACCTAGTCTCTCAAAGATTAGGTGATGATTCTAAATTGGTTAAAAAGGCTTGTTATAATTGTGGTAGTTTTGAGCATTTATAGGAAAATTGTTTTTACCACAAGAAAACCTCATGGAACCACAACAATAGGGTGAATCATAAAAGGTTTTCAAAACAAAATCACCCTCATGATTTTAAAAAGATGGTTACAAGGACAGTGTTAATGAGATCTGGTTCTACTAGAACTATTACTACTGTTCTTCCAAATAAGCAAAGGTCTTTTCAAAGATGAGCAGATGTTTGTACTGCTAGGGCAAAAGAAGTTTCTACTGCTAAGCCAAAAGTGTTAACAGACACTGTTTTGGGCAATCATTTTTATGCTGTAAAGGCCTCAGCTTGTTGGGTCTAGAAACCAAAAATAAAGGTTTTAGATCATGTTTCTAGGAACAGTAGTGCATCAATGGATTTAAAACGCTTTGAATATGTTGATGCACAAGGCATACCCAAGTCAGTAATGGCTTGGGTCCCCAAGAGAAACTGATTCTCTTCTTTTATTTGCAGGGCAATTTACAGGTGGAGCTAAAGGATAAAGCAATTTTTGATTGTGGTTGCTCTGGACATATGACTGGTGATATGTCCAATCTGGAAGATTTTGAAGCTATAGATGGTAGATATGTTGCTTTTGGGAATGACCCCAAAGGATGAAAGATCGTTGGTAGAGGTACAATTAAAACAGGAAAATTGGATTTTGAAAAAGTGTATCTTGTAAATGGACTTAAGTTCAATCTCTTTAGTGTCTTACAAATGTGTGACAAACAGAATTCTGTCCTTTTTACCAACATTGAATGTCTTGTCCTTTCTCTTGATTATAAGATGCCTGATGACAAATTTGTGCTTCTTAGAATCCCTATAACAGACAATATATACAGTGTTGACATAAAGAACATAATTCCCAAAAGAGCTTTAACTTGTCTATTTGCAAAAGCCACTGTTGATGAATACAAGCTTTGGCATAGGAGACTTGGTCATTTAAATTTCAAAACAATGAACAAATTGGTAAAGAGTAATCTTGTAAGAGGGTTACCTTCAAAAGTTTTTGAAAATCCTGAAACCTATGTTGCATGTCAGATGGGGAAACAACACAGAGCTTCTTGTAAGTCCAAAGTGGTTTTCTGAGCCCCTTTATATGTTGCATATGGATCTATTTGGGCCAACCTTTATGAAAAGTTTGAATAATAAGATGTACCGCTTAGAGGTCACTGATGATTACAGTAGATTCACTTGGGTTTTCTTTCTTGGAACTAAGGATGAAACATCAGAAATCTTTAAGGCATTTATTGTTAGAATAGAAAACTTAGTAAATCACAAGGTAAGAATAATCAGATGTGACAATGAGACTGAATTTAAGAACAGTGTGATGAATCAGTTCTGTGTAGATAAGGGTATTGTAAGACAGTTTAGTGTGGCTAGAACTCCTCAACAAAATGGAGTACCAGAGAGGAGGAATAGGACATTAACTGAGGCTGCAAGGACTATGTTATTAGAATCCAAAGTACCTACTACTTTTTGGGCTAAAGCAGTTATGACACACCCCTAAAATACCTGTTTTGCAGCGGAATGGAATTCCTGGGGGATGACTGCCATAGCATCACATTTACAGTTATATTGAAGGACCTAAAGTGTCGTTTTGAAAACACGTCATTTGATATAATAAAACATTCAGAGTTTACAAAAGATAGGTCCCAAAAGGTAGTCAACATTTGCGGAAATAAGTTTGTTATAATCTAAACGATGTTTTAAAGTGCATAAAACCCATGTGAGACGCATCGTCACCGCGACTCTATGATAAGTCCTTATGCATGCCATGAAGTATATGCCTTAGATACCTGAAAATACATTGCTAAAAGTGTTAACACAAAGGTTGAGTGAGTTCATAGAGTTTATGTAATTGTTTTATACGACTACCAGAAGTATAAGTCATGTATGACAAATATGTCACATAAAAATGATACAATTGCTATAATCACATGACACCGAAGCTAGACTGATCATGATGTTCGCCCCAACAGAGTGTTTGCAAAACAACTCAAATTCTGATATTAAATGAAATGCATCCGTTTGTCCAGTTGGAACCACCAACCCGGATGGAGGAGTCACCCTAAATAGATCTATTCACTCACTCTCGCTTCTTCCGGAATTAACGGTTCATGATTATGAAATGGGGACATTCAATTGGCAATGAGGTAACTTAAGCAATGTAAATGAATTCGATATACTTGGGCTCGTAATAAAATGATGTGCAATGTATTCTCCCCCGTAGGTTTGAAATAAAGTATAAACTTGTAAAACGTGGCTATGAAAAACTCACTTGATACAATGATTATGATGGCAAAAGTGGATACACTGAAATGAGGCGCAATCTCTAACTGCAACCTATTATGAATAATATGATCTAATATAAGCCATGATATAATGTTGTGCATGCAAACTCATACGATATCCATACCACTTGTGCATTTGAAAATAAAGTTTATCGTCGAAAAATAAGTTTATAACGTCTTGTCAAGTTATAAAATACTTTTACGCTTATAAATTTTGAAACAACATCCCACGATAGTCGTTTAGAAATTGAACAAGAATTTATAGCTTTTCGTCTTTAAATAATATACTTTGACAACTCATGAAAATGACTAAGTGGCCTCGGAAAGCTAGTCGTAAAATAGTGAATATCGAGTGTTAGAAAACAAACTCAATGGTTTTGGAAAGCTTGTAGCGATATCTAATAGTCTTAGCATTTAACTTTTGATCATAAAAGTCTCGATCATAGAGAAAAATATAGATGAATTAAGGTAGTCGAGCTAAAAATATAGTTTATGAGTAGTTTTCGGAAAAGTTTGAGTGATCGTATATTATTCGTTACAACTTCGTTTGACGAACTGTTGAACATTTTGGAAAATGGGCTAGGTGAACTCATTCTTATTTGTAGACATCGTTTTCTCAAAAATACTCTATCGATATGAAAAACGGCACCAAACATGGTCACTTGCGATAACCATTTTGGTCTAATAGAAAATATATAAGTGTTATTACTTGTATAAAATAGTTACGATAGCCATATTTAAAACGCGAGTAACTTAGTCGTTAAAGCTTGGTTTTCTATGATTTATATATCCTTAGTTTCATGTTAATGAATACTAATATATTTTTGATAAATCGACTCATTTAGATCATGTTTTCTTGACAGCTTGTATATTTCAGAGAATTAGTTTTCGTCGTTAAACTTGAAAATAGCGTAACTTCTTCATTATAAATCCGTTTTAACCCGTTCAAGTGACCACGGTTTCATTTTAAAGTCTATTTTCTGAAAATATAAACCAAAATAATCCATGACCTGTCGAAATTTCCAGATTTTACAAAAATGAACAGCCCTTAATTATATGTTGTCGAAAATGATTTTTTTAGTGTAATACTTGTTCTAAACCCTTCCAATCAACACCAAAGCTATTCTAAACCTACCATACACCTTATTAGGGTGTCATGGGTTCCTAAAATTTACCAAATTGATAAGTTTCATGGGAATATTAATAGGTATAGGACCTTAAATATATCAACCTTATCACAAACCCAACACTTAACAAATACCAACGTTATGCGTAGAAGAAAAGAAGAGAAAGATGGTGACTTGAAGATCTATGTTTTATGCGTTTGATATGAATGAAAAGAAGAACTTTTATTACTTGAAAGAACACACACAAAACACACTCAAGCACACCCCTCAAATGACCATTTGAGGGGTATTTATAGTTGGAATACATGATGCCCTAAGAGGCTTTCCATGGGCTTGTTTGGGCTTGGGTTAGATTACATCATACATAAGGCTAGCTTAACTTAGCTTATAACCAATTAGCTTAGCCCAAGTCCACGAGCCCGTTGACTATTCTATCACGATATCTAACACACGTTACAAAGTTCCTAGACGTGAATGACCATCACTTCTAATAAAAACTATTAAGGCTAACAATCTCCCCCTAAGAGGTGGTCATTCAAAAGATGCTCCACTTGATTTGGTCTTTACTTTTCTCGAGCTTGAACTTTGTGCGTAGATATAGAATAGTCTTGATTCTTTGTTCCTTCATGCTTTGTGATCAGATAATGTGGTTGTCTGCCATTGTCAACTTCGTTGGTTTGGTGTCTCCACGTCATTCTCCACCATGCTCACACTTCTATTTGTCTTTTGGTTACCAATGATGTAGTTCTCGAGTCTTTAAACTTTGTAGATTCTTTGACATTGAGGAAGAATCATCTTTAACTTTGAGTAGCCTTTGATTTTGATGAGAACTTTCATGTGTTGTTGGTATGAGCATGTGGAGAGTCTGCATGATCAATCCGCTCCAGAGCTTCCATAAGAAGAAAACATAAAACAGGTTAGTAATAAGCGGATTCCGGCACTTACAAGTTTGAATTTCGAGGGTGTTAACAGCATAGTGTGAAAACACTTCTCTAATTCTCACAAAGGCCGTTCCTGAACTGGAGTCCCACAAGTGAGATAACGCGATATACCGAAGTACACCTACAGTTCAGATGAGTCGATGAGGTACACCGAAGCATCACCCCACGACTGTAGACCGTTTGAGACACACTAAGCGTAATCCACGGGGAGTTACCAAAGTGACCTGCTGTCAGGGCTGCTTGATGTTGACCCCGGCAGGAGTTTCCATTCAATCACTGAAGATCACAGATGTGAAACTTCTCATAAATGTTTCGCAGGTTGCTAAGACCTGCGTAGGACTCTAGAATATATCACTTGTGTCCTTATTGATGAACAACAAGTTTATGTCATGTCATGTGTATGAGATCTTTTGATGAATCTCGTGGCTCTAGACTCAATTAGTGCATTTTGGTTTTCCTCAGCGGAGACTAGGGAGAGGGTCTCCTTCATCAATACCAACGATCTCTAAGAGAAAGTCAATAGATTATGTAGGGTTCCCAGTGAGAATGAAACAAATCCTTTTAATAGGAATTGAGTGGCTAGAAGGTTTAGTGCAGTGCGTCACTGGGTCCATGACGTCTTTGTCTTCAATACCCGTGTCATCTTAGTGACAACCAAGAGTGCAATGAATTGAACCCGGTTTTTTCCCTAAGGTTGAATATGGAGGGCTATTTCTTTTCACCCTTTCTTTTACATTTCTTTTTAATTCTTCAACCCCTTCTTTCTCCTTTCTCACATTACTCCTTTTTCAATCATTCCTAAGGACTTCTAATACTAACTATTTGTGATGTCCTTGGGTAGATCCCTCCGGCTCTGGCGGATAATAGGATGAATATTCCTATCCTTAGACACCTTATAACTCCATGACTGTCCCATGTTGCCATAAAACCATTTTTCTTGAAAATCTCAGAGTGTTTATGATAGAAAACATGTTTGAGACACTGAGAGTTTTATATTTTCGAAACACTCCCCCTTAACATGTGCTTATAAGTTTTGACAGAAATCTGCACATATAGGGTAGAGTTCGCACTTTTGAATTGATCGGCTCATGATAGACAATTCCCCACGAGACACGGTTACGCTGCCTAGTTAAAGAGTTCCATTGTCAGCTTTTAGGTGACAACTAGCTCTAATAACTAACTTGAAGTTGTAAACACTCCTTGAAAAGGAGGTTAGACCCATGAAAGTGCATATCTATCACAAGTTTCTCGAGATGGTACATTTACTAACATTGATTCCGTCAATTCATTGGTACCGTCTGAGTCGAGCTCATTTTGAGATTCAAACAACGATCATTAAACTTTTTGATCACATTTTAATCACGTCTCCTCCCTCTCAAAAATAGCATATTCGAGATATTTTTGATATCAACGGATTAAACAACATTTTAGAATCTTTTGGGGAGACAAACGGATTTGATTTAAGCATGAATTTGGAACATTTTAGTTTTATACTCCCCCTTTAATAAAGCATAATCAATTAAAGGGTTTTAGAGGGAGTTATCTTGAGCACAAAATATTTTGAAAGATTTTGAAAAATCTTTTTGAACAATCTTGAAAAGGTGCTCAAGATGATGATGATTTCTCACCATTTTTAAATGTAGTGCACTAAAGCGTACACTTGTGATGTTCATTAAAAAGCACGAGTTTTGATTTGAAAATAATCAAAAGTCATCATTTTAGTCCGGGTTTCGTACTGAAGTATACGAAAGCCATTTTTTAAGAAATTTTGAGAAACGACATGTTTTGGAAAACATTAAAGAACCCTCTCGCTCAAGCATCTGTACATACCCGTATCATTGTTGAATGACATTTCTAGAAACGTCACGTAATATCGATTATACAAAAGACATGTCGTGAGAAGAATATTTTTGGATTTTTGATTTTATATTGTTTTTGTATTTTTGAAAAATTTTATATTTTTATATTTTGCTTTTGTTGGTTTTTCAAATTTTGTATTTTGTTTTTCAAAAATATTTACAAGCTTTTGGAAAATCATTTTCAAGAAGATTCGAGAAGACGCTTTCTAACTCCTCGTGGGTTAGGGTCAGCATTCCAATTCGTCGAACTCGATCGCCAAACCTTTCTTTTGGAAGGGCTTTAGTAAATAGATCGGCGAGTTGGTAATCTGCCTTCACGAAGAATAATTCAACAATACCATTTTCGACGTTCTTTGATGAAGTGATAGCGGACTCACGATATGCTTAGTCTTTGAGTGATGAACGAGATTGCATGATATGGCTATGGCACTTTTCGAGTCACAATACATAGGTATTTTATCGAAAGTAAAGCCATAATCTGTGAGTTGTGTTCTCATCCATAGAACTTGAGCACAACACGCAGATAGAGACACATACTCGCTTCACGTTGAAAGTGCAGTGTAATCATGTTTCTTTGAAGACCAGCTTACTAACTTTTCACCCAAAAATTGTGCTCCTCCGGATGTACTTTTTGTCAGAACTTGATCACCTGCGGGTCCGTGATCTGAAAAGGCTATTAGATCAAATCTGGATTCCTTTGGATACCAAAGTCCCATGTGAATGGATGTCTTCAGGTACCGAAAGATCCTTTTAACCTCTTTGAGGTGCGAGTCGGTAGGCTTTGCCTAAAACCGTGCTAATAAGCAAACAGCAAAATGAATATCTGGTCGACTAGCAATGAGGTACATGAGAGAACCAATCATGCTCCGATATTTCTTCGGATCAATAGGTTCCCCAAACAAATCGGCTCCAATTTTTGGTGAAGTTACCATTGGTGTTCCGACCAGAATCACAATTATCCATAGCATGATTTTTCAAAATCTCACTTGTATATTTAGCTTGATTTATAAAAATTCCACGAGGGGATTGATGTATTTGTAAACCAAGAAAGAATTTTAGTTCCCCATCATGGACATTTCAAATTTACTTTTCATGAGATTTTCAAAATGTTTTGAAAGATTCGGATTAGTGGACCCAAAGATGATGTCGCCCACGTAAATCTGAACAATCAAAATGTCGTTTTTGCATTTTTGTGTAAACAAGGTAGGATCAACTGGTCCTTTGGTGAAATTGTTTTGGATAAGGAAAGAGGACAGTTCGTCATACCACGCTCTCGAGCTTGTTTCAATCCATAGATTGCCTTTTGAGTTTGTAGACGTAGTCTGGATGTTCCATGTCTATGAAGCCTTCGGCCGACTCACGTACCTTCTTCTTTAGAGTTCCATTCAAGAACGCGGTCTTAATGTCCATCCGATAAACCGTGATGTTTTTGTGAGCTGCATAGGCTAAGAATATCCTGACAGCTTCAAGTCTAGCTACCGCGCTAATGACTCTTCAAAGTCTATCCTTTCCTCTTGTTTGTATCCTTTGGCCACAAGACGAGCTTTGTTGTTGCGAATTACAGCCATTCTTCATCCCGTTGTTCTTCCATAACAATTTAAGATCAATGACACGAATGTCAATGGGTCTTGGAACCATATCCCAAGAGTCATGTAGACGGTATTGGAGAAGTTCCTCCGGCATCACTTCTATCCATGCGGGTTCTGCCATTGCCTCGCGAATGTTCTTTGGCTCTATATTGCTAATTGAGCAAAGGTAAATGCATAAGTCGCAATCGGGTGGCAAGTTGGCGTCACGTCTGAATTGGCCTTGAAGGTTCACCAATAACTTGTTCAATCGGATGGTCTTTAGTCCACTTCAGAGTAGAAGGATACCGCTGGTTATAACGTTATGCGAGTTAGATTGTTCTCGTAAGCTTGAAGATGATTCAGCTGATTCCGTAGCAAACGGGTTTTCAAATAAGTCTTCATCTAACGCTGCATCGTTCTGGTTTTGGTTTTGCTCATCAACTGTTGGTAGAACGGGTGCAATAACTGTAGTAGATGTAGATGATGTAGATGGAGTTGGTGCATTGGTTTCGCCGTTGTAGATGCATCTTCGTTGGTGGTGGAGGATGATTTTGAGCGGTGCATGCGTGGAATGATGGTTTGATGCATTTGTCAAGGTTCCACCATAGTATTCATCGAACATTAACTCGAAGAAATTCTCCCATTCTTGTTCTTTAGGATTGTCAAACGAGGTTGATTGAGCTCTTTGAGGTGCAGAGTCCTCGAACCGATGTGTCCGAAGTTCTGTGGCGGTTTAGTGCGGGTTCTAGAGCGAGTCTCTCGGAAGCCATATGTGAAAGTTCATCAAATTTCACATTCATCGTCTCCATGATCCTCCTAGTTCTTCGTTATACACCCGAATGCCCTCGAAGTTATCCAATATCCAATGAAGATTCCAATATCACCTTTTGCTTTCGTTTCCAAGATCTTCTCAGTCATTCGTAGGATAGCACAAAGCGCCAAACACGTGAAAGTAAGAGATATCAGGTTTTCTGTTGTTCACAAGCTCATATGGGGTTTTATTGAATCTTGGATGGATTAGGGATCGGTTCCGAGTGAAACAAGCAGGGCAACAAGATCACCCATAGAAATAACGGTGCACTAGAATAGATTAGCATTGTGCGGGCAGCTTCCACAAGAGTTCTATTTCTTCTTTCAACTACCCCATTCTGCTGTGGAGTTCTAACAACCGATGTCTGATGTGTGATTCCAACATCTTCAAAATAAGCTCTTAACTCCCGATTAGTGAATTGATTGCGTTGTTCTGTTCTTACAACCCTTACTTGGAGTTTGAAGAAGTACTTGAATTCGCTTCTAAAGGTGATGATGATGCACGGTGCTTCGCCTTTTGATCTCGAAACTTAACCCATGTATATCTTGAATAATCATCGGCGATAACAAGAATATACTTTTTCCCATTAATGCTTTCAACTCTCATTGGGCCACATAAGTCCATGTGCAACATATGCAACTTTGCTTCGAACTAGGTGCGGTTTTGGGTTTATATGATGCTCTTTTGCTTTTTCCTTGTTCGCATGATGGACATAAGTGATCCTTGGTGTATTTGAACTTTGGAAGTCCGTTGACGATGTTGTCTTTGGCAAGATTTTTGATGGTGTCAAAATTGAGATGGGATAACCGCTATGCCACAACGAGACTCGTGTTCCGTGATGCTCGTGTCATAAAACATATTGGTGATGAAGAGGCCATTTGATTGATGTCGATAGCATACAAGTTTGTATCATGATTCGCCAAGAGATCGAGTGCCATCCAAGTTTCTAACGAAGCAAGCATTTTTCCTAAAAGCAACCTCTAAATCGCATCACGTAACCGCCTCGACCGAAAACAAATTGTGTCCCAACCCTTCACATAGTAAACCCGAGTAAACAAATAATTTCCAAAAGGTAGATCTCCATAACCCATGATAGCTGCTACATGATCATTTCCAAAACATACGGTTCCCATGAATTTCCGACGAAATTGATCGCCAGCCTTCAGATTCCCGGTTATATGCTTGGAGCAACCCGAGTCGACGATCCAAAGACAAATTTCGATAACTTACCCGCCAATAATGTAAAAGAATATTGTGGAAACCGTTTTGATTTTGGTTCCTTTGGGTTAGAGGTAAAATCTTGATCACACTCAAAGAGGTTTTCTACGGGGAATTCGGTTTATCACTCATTTTACCATTCCGAGTGTGAAAGTTCTACCGTGGGTTTCCAAATATCATCCCTAAAGTAAACACTATAGTTCCCGCAAGTAGTGTAAAAGCCTAAGTTTTGCAACTAGTCTTCCTACTTGTTTAGCGTAAGATCTTTTAGGAACGTTCTTCTTAACAGGCTTATCATTCATATTCTTAGAAACACAATCATCTTGATCATTAATTAAAGATTTCTTGCAAGTTAAACAAAGAGATTCAACACATTCATTAGACTTAGCAAGTTTCATAGGTTCAAGTACATTCAGATGAAATGTCTTTCTTATTCAAAAGCTGTAAATTTCTAGGGTGTTCTTCTACTTTCTTCTCTTTATTCAAGCTACTACTCTTAGAGGCAGTCGAGACTCTATTGTTCCTTGTATTGCTCTTAGGCTTTAGTCTGCCGCTCCTAGAGGTGCTTTCTAGTCCTGTAGAAGGTAAGGCACACGCATTAGGATTCACATTTTTATGAAGGGAGGTGGTTTCAGCTTTCCTAGTCTCTTTAGAGTGCTTTTCTAAACTTATGTCGTTTGTTCCATATGTTTTAGATGTGGAGGCGGACGCATTAGTGGTACTCATCTTAAAAAGGCGGTGAGCTAAAACTTTTGGTTTCTCGATAACCGCTTTTCCCTTATCAACATTTTGTTTAGGTAGGGCCGGTGGAGTGACTGGTTTTGATGAAACATTTTTCTCATTGACTTTGGAGGAGGCATAAAGCATGACATTTTGGTTTGGAAACCGGTTTGGGAACATTTGCTTTCTCCGCAGTCAATGGTTTTTAATCACAAGGTATCCACTTGCCTTTCCTTTTGACTTTCCAACTGAGCCCTCAAAAGATCATTTTTCGCTTTCATGTCATTGTAGGCACGTTCATACGACAATTTGTCATATTTGCATTCCTCAGTTTTTCGATCAAGTTGTTTAAAATATGACATTTTCTTTTTCAAGTTTTTCAAGTTTTTCAAGAGCCTTTTCATATTTTGAAACAATTTCGAGGTCTCAGATGAGTCTTTCATGATCTTCAACAGTAATATGTTTGCAAAATAATGGACATAATATCGAGTTAGAACATCTTCGAAGAGAGAGTCATTTAAATTTTCCAAAACTTTGATTTGTTCAACACATTTGTTAGCTTGCTTTACCAGGGATTTATGGTCCTTGACAAAGTCGACTGTTTCTTTCAAAAATGCTTGTTCAAAATGAATTACCCTTGCTTGATGATGGCATTCAGCCGTGAGGGGCAATTTGAGTTTCCAAAACTTTCTCTGTTCAATATCAAAACTAGAGAACCAGTTATTAGGTGTAATAGTGGTTTTAGTTTTAACAGCTTCTTGAAGATCCACAATTCTCGTTTTCACATTGTCTAAAATACTTCTCGCATCACTTGTGTTAAAAGGATTGTTTGAAGACATTTGTTCAATGTTCGAAAGAGATTTTGAGACAACGACCGTTTTGAAACGGATTTTGAAACAGTGTTGACTCTTTGTTTGAAACATTTTGTGTGATGGAGAACTTTGACTTTTCTTTTGATTGACAAAAGTAATTCCGTTAATTTTGTTCCATTTGTTATAATCAATTGGTTTGATTTCCGATTATTTTGTTTCATTTTTAATCTACTCTCCTCAGATAGTTCTAACGTTTCAAGAGAATCATGAACAATAATGGGTTCATGCAAAACATTTCCATTGTTTAACACATTCCGAGATTTCGAGCTTTCGAGGAACGAGGAAGGGTCATTACCAAGTGCCATTCTATTATTAGTATGAAAACGTGGATTTACTTGATTAGAAAGCATCTTGATTGTTTGAGCAGAATGACCCGTTGTAAGAAGCAAATTTTCCAAAGTTTTTATCTTTTCATTCTTATCAAGAATTTCATCAAGAAGAGAATCTTCTCGCTTTGAAAAATCAGAATCAATCGCTTCTTCTCTTTTCAAGATTAGAATACATTTCTTTTTGTTTAGAAAGTTGGTTATTTAAATCAGAAATTTCCTTGTTTAAAGATTTAATTTTCAAGTTCAAATTCACATCAAGTGTGTTATACTTGATTTGCAAAAGTTTTTCTTTAGAAACCAAATTTCGATAACCAATTTCTAATTCTGATTCTTTTGTTTTTGAAATTCAAAGGCTTTTGCGTTCTCCTTGTAACTCTCAAGCTCAGGGGTCAATTTGGCATTCGCGGCCTTAACTCGCTTTGCCGATTGACCTTTTAACTTTCTCAATTTCAATGCCACAGTTGTTGATTAATGATTCAAAATAAGCACGAGTTTCCTCATCGCTCAGATTTTGTGCCACACGCCTCCACTAGGATCCACATCCGAGTTTCAGAGTTAGTATTGCTACAACTCGGATTGTCCGTATGTATCATAAGTAGGTGCGATGTCACGCAGAATGTTGTTCGTCATGAGTAAACACATCAAATATGACATTGTTATAGCATGGATCGCTGATTGGTACCTCGATACTGCGTTGGCGTCATAGACGGGGAGGTGAGTCAATCAGGTCGCACTTCATGCCGTAGTCTCCGAAGATTTGCCATGAAGATACAGTTTGCATTGAGTTCCTCGAGGTCTTCCAAATCATCCATAATAGCCATGAAGTCATGTTCCTCAAGACTCAATTGAAGTCAGATTGTTCCTTTTGTACCAACAGAATAGCTTTCTGAAGATACGCAAGATCCTTCTTTTTAGGCATTTGGACAATTCCTTGCCATGTGACCCAATCCTTGACAGTTATAACACTTAACCGATTACTGATTCACATTTCCATAATTCCCAACTTTGATCGAGTCGCAACATTCCCATTCGATTACCCATCGCTCTATTCCCAACATTCTCGACCCATCCGATTACCCCGATTCGGAACCGCCTGATTACCCATGCGAAATCCAGTAGCATATCCCGGCTGATTCCCAATAACTCCAACCATTTGACCTTGATTGCCCATGTTCACACCCTACCAGGCAATTTGCCTATTAATGTGTTTGATGAAATCCTTTGGTTGTTGTTAGTTGGTGTGGAATAGCGACTTATGAATGCTTTACCCAAGAATACAAATGCTTGTGACAAAGCTTCTTCTCGGTTCCATTTCAAGATCGCTGATTCCTTGTTCTTAGTAATGTTGTTGTTCATGTGGATAGTTTTGTTGTTGAGGGATGTATTGCTGCAAGTTGTTGTTTGTGGAAGATGATGAAGCTTGTTGTTGTGTATTCACCGAAGTTTGAGTCTTTGCAATAAGTGCCAATGGATCATGATTCTTGCCAATCTTTCTTTCCCCGACTTCATTCACTTCATTTTGGTTTTGTTTTAAAAATCGCGAGTTGATCAAAGTTCACTTGATGTAAGTCTTTTTATTTGGTTGACAATAGTGACATATCGTCCCCATTCTTCTGGTAGATTGTTCAAGAACTTGATGTTGCTCACGATAGTTCGGGGTGTCAACTTGTTTCTGATCAGCTCATTCATTAAAGTGCAAAACCTTCCATAGTAGGATTCAATGGATTCTCCTAGAGTAGATGTAAACTTCTCCCATGCAGTTAGCAACTTGTTCTCCGTGTCTTGTTGACCAATTTCAGTTCCATGACAAAGTCGCCTAACACGCTCCCACATGTCGCAGCTTTCACAACCGCTAAAGAAAGAAAGATGTCTCTTGGTAAACCCAGCTTGGACAATATGAATTGCCATGTCATCCGCCGACTTGTTTCGATCCTCTTCGAGTATTCCGACTTCTTTTGAAGACGAAAAAATGGTGGGACGGGAGGTGTTGCATCAGGATTTCCATGGTCTTGGACTTGTCGAGGTATGAAGGGTCCATCCTGAATGGATTTGATCATCAATTTTCCATTAGGTTTTGTCTTGATGTAACGAAGCATTCGACTTGTCCATTGAAGATAACCACCTTTTTCCAACATAGGAGGACGGTTTTCGGCACCGGCTTCATGAATGTCTTGTTGAGTTTCCATTGATGAAGGTATGATCTGATAAAGTTGATGTAGGATCGATTCAACGATAAAGAAGTTGTGTTTCAAAAGATATAACCGTTTGAAGTTTTTCTGAAAGTCGTACTCGTAAACTTGGTTCTTAGGCCTAAAAACTTTTTCTCCCAAAATTTGAAATTCACTTTAAAAATCAATTCTAAGGTCGTATGAAAAATTTGAGTTATGACAATTTTGACGCCAAATATGACCTAAAAAATTTGATTTTGGGTCCAAAAATTTGAATTTTTGACCAAAATTTTCCAAGTTATACCAAAATTTGAATTTCGCGGTAAAATTGAACGCTTTAGTCTCCTCAAAAATTTAAATTTTACTCAAGCTTTCCGCCATTTTTTTAATGAAAGCTTAACGTAGACACACGAGTTACAGTATCGATGCGGCGTAGAGATTGTGCTTAGGCGTAGGATTCCTTATCGTAGACCAGTGTAGATGCTTAGCGTGAAAGGCTTAGTCGTAAACAAAATGCTTAGAAAATCTTATGCGTAAGTGGAACTTATGCGTAGATGTTGTTACGTGGCGGCTTTATGCTTATGCGTAAACGTAGGTTTAGAACCAAAAATCCTTTACCTGTCACAGTAAAAGATATCCACAAGTCGAAGTGTTCCACACACTTATCCAAGTGAGGGAAGCACTCAGTAACCTTTGATGCTCGAAGATTCTTAGCCAAAAAGTTATGCGTAGGAAGTTATGCGTAGAAAAAGGACGTTGAATTTTCTTACGCGTAGAACTAAGGTTTTGACCTAGTAAAAATTTCGATTGATTCAAACAATTTCTCTTGCAAAACCTTAAAAACACTCCAATAACACAAATCTTGACCTTTTCACAAAATTGTGTAAGAAAACTTACAGTAGAAATGACCAATAACCAAGAACGAGCGTTCAAAATGATTTAAAACATGCTTCGAACTTTTTGCAAAAAACTGAAACTTTAGCACCAAATAAACCTTAAACCACAAGAATCTTGAATTTTTAAGAGAAAAAATTAAAGCTTTAAGCGTGGCTAATATGAATAACGTGAGCCTTTACGCGTAACCCTTCAAAACAAACACAAACACTCCTAAACCATTGTTTGTCGATTGATACCAATTGTAGGACCTTAAATATATCAACCTTATCACAAACCCAACACTTAACAAATACCAACGTTATGCGTAGAAGAAAAGATGAGAAAGATGGTGACTTGAAGATCTATGCTTTATGCGTTTGATATGAATGAAAAGAAGAACTTTTATTACTTGAAAGAACACACACACAAAACACACTCAAGCACACCCCTCAAATGACCATTTGAGGGGTATTTATAGTTGGAATACATGATGCCCTAAATGGCTTTCCATGGGCTCGTTTGGGCTTGGGTTAGATTACATCATACATAAGGCTAGCTTAACTTAGCTTATAACCAATTAGCTTAGCCCAAGTCCACGAGCCCGTTGACTATTCTATCACGATATCTAACACACGTTACAAAGTTCCTAGACGTGAATGACCATCACTTCTAATAAAAACTATTAAGGCTAACAATAGGATAGTTAAAACTCATTATAAGTAGTAAAATCAAGTATAAAGTGGTATGATTCATAGAATATTTGCATGTTTTTCTTACTAGATAATAAAAATAAATCAAGTAATAGTATGAAAGATTAGGAAATTATTTAGAACACTTACTTGATTGATTGAAGAATTTTTGGAACTAGAAACTTAATTAATCTTTAGGTTTTTATTTCAAAACCTTGAAATAGATTACTAAATGAACTTGTTAAACACTAGGATCTTGAAAAATATATGGTTTCTTCTTGGTTTCTTGCTTGGTCGATCGTCACAACAAAAATGGAAGAGTTTTTTCTAGGCTTCACCTTTTAGTATGTGTTTGTAGGTGTTTTATTTTTGTAGAACTATTGTATATTACAATATCTAATCATTTTGGTGTATGTGTATAATTTTTGTCAAGATATTTTTAATAAAAGGATGACATGGGGGGGGGGGTCGGCAAGTATATATTGGGGAAGTAGGTTATGTATTTTGATAATTTAAATGTGTATAAAGTTATGTATAATGTGTATTTTGTACATGTAATTAATTATTTAGTGTAGCGTTAGCTAGAAATCGATTTAACGGAACAAAACAAAATATATCGAAGTCATAAAAATTATAAAAATTCATTTCTCGCAAGTATTGAGTGAATAAATAATTATCGAATAGAATTTACGAAAACCGTCGTAAATATATATATATATATACCCATATATATACAAAATAAATTCAAAACATCGGGTAAACTAATAATATAATTTTTATAGTCTTAAAATGAGTATAAAAATATATTAGGATAATTTTCGTAAGTTTTGGATCAATTATTCAAAATAAATGATCGTGCGATAGCGTTTATTTAATAAATAAATATACGTTAATGGAATATGCAAACCCATGCATAAACTGATATGAAATGATGTTAATGATGATATGTAGACTAACTCTAGTCTATATGAAATGTTTTCAATGATATTCCATGAATACGCAGCTTAAACCTCAAGGTTACGCGTATTTGATACTCGTAAACCTAGTTTACGAAAATGATGAATAGTGAATCATGAATAGTAATTTTTCTCTGGGAATAAATAGTGTTTTGTGAATAGTAAAATTTTGATGAATAGTAATCAGTGAATAGTAAATTCCCGGAATGAATAGTAAATTTGCGAAATGACCTGAAATTACGATTGTCACATTCGCCCACCCAAAAAGAAATTCAGTCCCTGAATTCAGTTCATGTTGGTTTCTACGGTGTTATTGTTGAAAAGGTGGGGATATTTGAGTCATGAAATTTGTTAAGTAAATGGCGAAGTTCGACAAAGATCAAGTTTGTATGCTAAGGGATACTCTATCCGAATCTTAAATAACCCAATATACCTCGAGTTTAACTTCCCGCGTTTTCTGAATCATACCACGCCTTTCCAAGGCGAGACTTTCAACATAACTCTGTTGCCAACTTGAAATTCTAATGGTTTTTGACTTATGGAACAAATTTCCAATATTTTGCGTCGCATATCGACGTAGCTTTTCTATCTATTAGTTGTTGCTTGTAACTGATTCTTGATCTATATGATTTCTTTGTTGTTTCATGAATAAGTTATGGACTAGTGAGTTGGACTTTCCTGATTTTTGGCCTGTCAATAGGTGATTGACAATTCAACCATAGAGTGCCTCAAATGGTGCAATCAGTATGTTCATGTAATAACTATTGTTGTAAGGGAACTTGTTTGATGAAGAATGATTTGCCTAATCATTTCCAGAAAATTACACATGCTTTGAGTATATCTTCTGATGTTTGAATCGTTCTCTCATTCTGACCATTGAATTGAGGATAATAGGAGGTACTCATGTCCCAGTAAGTTCCATGGAAATCTTGAAATGATTGACAGAAGTCTAAGGTGAATCGGATACCTTATATTAGGTATAATTGAAATTGATACCACGTGTCTTATGACAAATTCCAAAATGTCAAGTATGTCGAAAAGGGCATTATTGTAAAGAATAGATTATGGGTAACAGTTGTGATTCCTCGCGTTTCTAGTTCTAGCGAATATCATGACTTGAGTCTTCCTTGCCTAAGGTGCTTAGTCTCCATTACTAAAATGTTTATTGTTTAATGGTGTCTCTCTTAATTTCTCTTATCGAAATATTTAAGTGATGCGGTGTGGAGGTTGATTTTCAAGATTTGTTCCGATATTGAGTGCTTCTAAAATAGTTCATCACTGAGATTGTTATCATGCTAGCAAAAACGTAAATTTCAGCTCATACTATGTCGAAGAATGTTTGTTCTGATTTCACTTGTAGATGGAGAGTCAGTGATTGTCCGATATGTTCAGACCTGTTGCATCTCTTGATGTGGAAGTGAGGTTATCTGGAATTTCTAGAGAACACAATGCCTTAGGGGAAGTTTACATCGATAACCTTAATTTAACTCAATTTTTCCTTTGAGGGAAACTCATTGTAAGGAAGTTTACATATTGCTGAGGCCATGTTTAATGGAATGTTCTGTAGTCTCAGTTAGGAGGCTTGGTTTATTTCTACAGTGTTGCTTAGTGTGTATTTGCTTTGTACTAAATCTTGTAACTTCGGTCTAGTGGTACTTTAGAAATGATATAATTTGGCTTCTAGTCCAAAGATAGTGGTTCAGATTGTTTCGTGATGTCTTAAAATTTCTATTGAGTTTGGAAACATCTTACTACATACTTCTAGTCCTTGTTGGTAGTTCTGAAATCCTTTCATTGTTTTCTTGTAACGAGGAATCCTCCTCATAGATGGTATGGAAAGTCTTTCCTAAAAAGGTCACTGGTAAAATTCTAACTTATCGGTTGAGTGAGTGATGAGTGGCGTAGGTATCTATAGAGTGTTAACAAAAAGAGATGTTTATGAATAATTTATCTGATTACAAAGCTTTGTTTTTGAATGAAGATTGTTTTAGGAAGTTTGAAATGATGCTTGTTTCTTTCATGACATAATCCTTCCTGAATTATACATAGGTGATCAGGCTATGTATAATCGAGGATAAATGATGTAATGCTTGGTTTTGTTGAAATGGTATTATGTTTCTCTGAAGTTTTAGATGGTATTCAACGTGTTGTTTGGTAAGATAATGGCCTAACAATTTTTTTTAGAGTAACATGAAAATCGTTTCGCGTAATGGTATTAAATAGTTGATAGAATGACTGAAAATCAATTTGTAGGGTGGTAACAAAATAGCTTGTTTTAGAACCTCGAGAAACAATTTTCTTAAGATGGTAGTAAAAAAGCCTGGAATAAAATTAAGTGTAATAATTTCATGAAGTGGTAGCAAAATAACTTGAAATAAAATTTGTTGAATGGTTTGTAGAATGCATGGGAGAACCTCATTGAATGGTAATAGTCTCCTAATTAGTCAAGAATAAAGTTCGCCTAACCCCTAGTAAGATAACGGTATATTGTTGTGAAATGATTGAAAATTGGGCAATTGGAATAGGGAATGAAATAATTGAAGGTTGTGATTATCGTGGAGATAATAAAAGATAAAGATTACATTAGATAGAAAGGTACTTATTATTTGTTCCTGTTGATGGTCTAATCGTGTCTCAAGTGTAGGAGCAGTAGGCTTGTCTAGCAGCAACAACTCTGAAACTCTCACCGTCCTCAAACCTATAAGATGGTGTAGTGTCTATAGTCTTAGTGATAGATGGTAATGGTGTGTCAAATCCTGCACGCTTCCCAAGCTGCAAGTCAGATGGGAGTAGTGTCTATGAGATGTGATGGTATGGATGGTGCTCTAGATGATAATGATGATGATGGAAATCCTAGTGGTGATTAGAAATGATGGTGATGATGGTGAATGGAATACTACCCTCTTTCATGTTGTCTCGCGACGTTTCAAAGGTAAAGCTGGAGTATGCACTATAGGACGACTAATAGTGGTATGAGTAGCTGATGGTGGTTGTATTACATGAGTAGTAGGTGATCTAAGAATGAGGGTAAAAGAATGAACTCTCTTCCTTGCAGTAAGCATCCTAATAGGTCCATTAGGACTAAGCCTATAAGTCCTACCAAATGGTATGGTCTGTCCCGGCAGAATGATAGGAATTGCCTTGTTCCTGTGACGAATCAATGCTGACAGTGGTGGTGTAGGTGCAACTTTGTCCTCATCAAAGGGTTCAGTCTCAGCATCTGATGTTATAGGTGCCGAGTCAACTGATGTTAAAATTGTGATAGGGAATGACAAGACATTCTCCACATTGGAGTCTGAATAAAGGATAATGGAATGGGTATCTGAAGACATCTATGTGACAATCGATTTGAAATGAAAGTAAATAACTCGCAAAATGTGTGTATAAAACCGCATGTATAGTGAATATGCACTTATGATGAAATAATGAGATGCTATGATGATGTAGTTATAGTCTAGTGTCAATGATACAACCTAGTTCTCTATAACTCTTGCTCTGATGCCAATCTGTCACACCCCCAAAATACCTGTTTTGCAGCGGAATGGAATTCCTGGGGGATGACTGCCATAACATCACAGTTACAGTTATATTGAACGACCAAAAGTGTCGTTTTCAAAACACATCGTTTGATATAATAAAACATTCCGAGTTTACAAAAGATAGGTCCCAAAAGGTAGTGAACATTTTCGGAAATAAGTTTGTTACAATCCAAACGATGTTTTAAATTGCAAAAACCCATGTGAGACGCGTCGTCACCGCGACTCTATGATAAGTCCTTATGCATGCCATGAAGTATATGCCTTAGATACCTGAAAATACATTGCTAAAAGTGTCAACACAAAGGTTGAGTGAGTTCATAGAGTTTATGTGAATGTTTTATACGACCACCACAAGTATAAGTCATGTATGACAAATATGTCACATAAAATGATACAATTGCTATAAGCACATGACAACCGGGCTTAGACCGATCATGATGTTCACCCCAACAGAGTGTTTGCCAAACAGCTCAAATTCTGATATTAAATGAAATGCATCCGTTTGACCAGTTGGAACCACCAACCCGGATGGAGGAGTCACCCTAAATAGATATATTCACTCACTCTCGCTTATTCCGGAATTAACGGTTCATGATTATGAAATGGGGACATTCAATTGGTAATGAGGTAACTTAAGCAATGTAAATGAATTTGATATACTTGGGCTCGTAATAAAATGATGTGCAATGTATTCTCCCCCATAGATTTGAAATAAAGTATAAACTTGTAAAACGGGGCTATGAAAAACTCACTTGATACAATCATTATGATGGCAAAAGTGGATACACTAAAATGAGGCGCAATCTTTAACTGCAACCTATTATGAATGATATGATCTAATATAAACATGATATAATGTTGTGCATGCAAACTCATATGATATACATACCACTTGTGCATTTGAAAATAAAGTCTATCGTCGAAAAATAAGTTTATAACGTCTTGTCAAGTTATAAAATACTTTTACGCTTATATATGTTGAAATAACATCCCACGATAGTCGTTTAGAAATAGAACAAGAATTTATAGCTTTTCGTCTTAAAATAATATACTTTGACAACTCATGAAAATGACTAAGTGACCTCGAAAAGCTAGTCGTAAAATAGTGAATATCGAGTGTTAGAAAACAAACTCAATGGTTTGGGAAAGCTTGTAGCGATATCTAATAGTCTTAGCCTTTAACTTTTGATCATAAAAGTCTCGATCATAGAGAAAAATATAGATGAAGTAAGGTAGTCGAGCTAAAAATATAGTTTATGAGTAGTTTTCGGAAAAGTTTGAGTGATCGTATATTATTCGTTACAACTTCGTTCAATTAACGGTGAACATTTTAAAATGGGCTGGTGAACTCACCTATTTGTAGACATCGTTTTCTCAAAAATACTCTATCGATATGAAAAACGGCTCCAAACATGGTCACTTGCGATATCCATTTTGGTCTAATAGAAAATATATAAGTGTTATTACTTGTATAAAATAGTTACGATAGCCATATTTAAAACGGGTGTAACTTAGTCATTAAAGCTTGGTTTTCTACGATTTATATATCCTTAGTTTCTTGTTAATGAATACTATTATATTTTTGACAAATCGACTCATTTAGATAATGTTTAAAACTCATTTTTTCCCCTTAAATAATCCTTGACAGCTTGTATATTTCAGAAAATTTGTTTTCGTCGTTAAACTTGAAAATAGCGTAACTTCTTCGTTATAAATCCGTTTTAACCCGTTCAAGCGACCACGGTTTCGTTTTAAAGTCTATTTTATGAAAATATAAACCAAAATAATCCATGACCTGTTGAAATTTTCAGATTTTACAAAAATGAACACCCCTTAATTATATGTTGTCGAAAATGATTTTTCTAGTGTAATACTTGTTCTAAACCCTTCCAATCAACACCAAAGCTATTCTATGTAACACCCCCAATTTCGTGATACGCATCGGAATTCAAACTGGGTATTACTTCATGGCACAACAGTCATAACAATAGAAAACGATCTCTAAAGGAGTCGTTTAAAAAAGGATTTATCATTCAAATTATTAAAATATATCAGAGTTTACAAAATAGGTCCCAGTTGGTTCCATTGTTTAAAAAGTACATCAATATAAAGTCTTTGATGTTTTGGGAATGATAAAATATTTATAGCCTTCTTGATCTAGCCTCCTCGTCGCCCACATTATGGACTGAAATACATGCTTGGTCAACACAAAGGTTGAGTTAAATTCATAGAGTTTGTTTGATGGTTGAACACATTATGTTTGTAGTGTGAGTTATAAATTCACACCAATGGTTTGAAAACCAAAACAGTTATTATTAGACTAAGCATCATGCAATCAAGGTGTTAACGTGTTCCAAAATTAATTGGAGAAAATTTCGGTGCGTGCCCTATCAGATAAAATTGCCGTTTTTACCAATGTTACTCAAATATAGTGCGTTTGTTTGCCTACCCGGTCAACAAAAACGGGATTCGTCAATCCCAATAGATCTATTCACAAGATTCATACCACTCTCACTAGTGAATAATGATTCATGATTAAGGGACTTAAGTTTGGCAAATGCGGTAACTTAGTGCTAATAAAACAATCAGATAAGTATACAGTTTGAAAGCAATGTGTTCGATTTAAAATAAAGCATGTATCTCCCTCAAGGGTTTGTAAAACAATTAAGTAATAAAATTGGGGCTATGAACTCACCTCAAAGTAAATGATAGAAAATGTATAATGAGAATGATGGATATGCCGTGAGAACTTCTACGAGCAACCTAGAATAGGATGTTGTGACTTAGGTTTGAAATAATGATGCGAAAGAAATAACAAACCTATATACGCGTTGATCATGATGTAGTACATGGTTTTTGTGTATGTCGTTTTATAGAAATGGTCTAGTTGTGAAAACGAGTTTAGTTTATACATATCGTACTACCGTTCGGGCCATCACAATTCAGAGGTCATGTAGTAAACGTCGAGGATCTAGACACTTTAAATCGAAATCCAAAGAACTCGTAGATACGTTTTACTCAAATGAAACCCCTCACATGAAGCTCCCTAGTTTTGTAGCACTTAGTAGATATAACATATGTTTTGTTTATATATCATAAGTGTCATATGGTTTGTAAACATGATCCGCGCAAAACCGTCAAGTTATCTCACTCAAGCCTGCCACTTGTGAATGGCCGACCGTAAGGAACTTAAAACAGTTCAGCCGCGAAAGCAATGAAGATCAGGAGAGTATAGTGTTTCCCCAGGTCGTTAAGTCCCAACGAGCTGTGCGAGAATAGTCAAACGTAAAGTGATCGAGAGGATTTGAACGGGAAAAGATAGTGATTGATCTATACCTAAAGAGAAAGCCCATAAACTACAGGGGCTTAAATGCAAATTAAAGAAAGTTAAAAAGATAAAAAATAATATTAAATAAACGCTATCACTATATTTAAAATGATGTTTTTGTTTTTATGTTTTTATAAAACTGAAATTAAAAACTACGTAACGTACAAATGAAAATGTGAAACTTACACAATATAAATCCTAAAAATATGAAAATGACATTTTTACAAACCTAATGATATAAGAAAATTTATAGAAAAAGAAAATTATTTTTATAACTAATTATCTAATTATTATTAATTAAAAACTATTTTTAAACAAATTAATAATAGCCTAAAATACAAGAAAATAGGAAATAAAGCTAGAAAAATAAAATTATAACTTAAAAAAATCTAAAATATCAAAAGAGAATTTTCAAAACTATTTTTGTATTTTTCTGATTATTTTTCTATTTTCTAGGAATTTTAAACTATTTAAAACTAATTAAATTATTTAAAAATACAAATTTAACTAAGAAAAATCTAGAAAAATATTTTTTTGTCTTTTTATATTTATCTTAACTTAAGAAAATTGAAAAATTATTTTTTTGAAGCTTTTCTTAATTAATTGGATTAAAAGCTAATTAAAAATGCTTAAAAACTAGTTTAAATTAAGAAAAATAGCAAACAAGCTTGGAAAAATATGAAAATTTCAGGAAAACTCTAAAATAATATAAGGAATCTAAGAAAAATGGAAAAACAGGGTGTTGTGTGTGAGAAATTGAGGCTGCTATGTCAAGTGCTTAGAAATAAGCACTTGAAATAAGCAAATGGAACACAACAAGCACCAAACTGAAAACAGAGGGATACTATAAGCTAAAATTGACCAAATGCAACAAAAATCAACAAGCTAAACCACTGATATGCAAGCTAGCACAGATTTGATGATTTGAGAAATAAGCTAAAAAGCAGATTTTGGGGTCTACTTGCAGCTAGATTATAAGCCACAAAATAAGCTAAGATTGAAAACCAATAAATGGAACCTAAATCGACACTGGGTGACTATCTAAAACCCCAAGCTGAGACCTAGAGAAGCTCAAATGAGCCTTGTGCAAGAGTTGCAAAAGCTGCACAAGCCCTGTGCAGGCTTAATGCCCTGCACAGGGCATTTAGCACCAAATTGACAAGCTCTTTTGAGCTTTTAGAAAAAATTACAAAAATCCACTAAAATAGACATAAGAAAATAGACCAGTAGTACTTTCTAAAACCACAAGTTTCATAGAAAATGACTCAGAAATGAGTCCAATAAAAATCCTTCTATCTTGGCCAAAACTGAGTATTATGCAATTTGACTTTTTAAGCAAATCTGAAAGTTTGACTTATTTGAGGTTTGATCTGGATTTAAGGACTGAGAATGATGTAAATATATGAAATAAAGCTACTACAACCTAACTCTATGGAGTTTACACACAAAATGAGCTTTTGACTTGAAAATGACTCAACAGGTAAGCATTAAAGACTGATGATATGGAAATTTGACTATGGATGTTTGCAGGCACAAGTGACTAACTCAAATGAGCATAAAACATCTACACAAGCATGAGACAACAGATTATAACCTCTGAACAAACCTCTAGTACAGTTTAAGCTATAAACCAAACACCCTTTAAACTACTGATAACCAAATAACACTAGGCTAGCTACTGATCAAACTAGTACCAATGACCAAACTGAGTATAAATTACCTAGTTACAACTAATTGAACACATAAAAACCAATTGTGACCACAGATACACATACAACCATAAACTGCAATTTTGACTTGAAAATTGAAAATGAGCAAATCACTCACATGTGCCCAGCTGGTGTGCAGCTTAAAACCAAACCCAAAGACCACTAAACTAAGCCATTTCCAACCCAAATCCAAGCTGCTTCAACCACATTTCCAATTCCAAAACTGTTTGAGCCATTTTGTCTTCACTGTTGACTTTTGTTGACCACAAGTGAAAATGATTGAAACTGCTTCCAAAGCTTATCAAAAGCTTTAATAAGCTTGAATAAACATGTTTGGGTTAAAATAAAACTACTTGAGAGCTTTAGTACAGTAGTTTGAAATTACAATTTTTAACAGTGTATATAGAGCTTGAAACTGAAATGAAACTTGAAATTAGGATTTAAACTTGATTCAAAACACTTAATTAGCTTAACTTCAATATATAGAAACTGAGAAATTACATTTTAAGATTAAAACTAAGACATTGTTATCAAAACGACATACATTGAAAATTAAAAAACTAACTACTCCTTTTTTGCTTCTTCTCTCTTCCTTTTTATAGCTCCAAAAGCTTCCACGTGGCCTTCTAAGAGAATCCCACCACTTTGTTTGGCCAATGGGAGAGTTTGGTGGATTTTGGCTACTTGATCATTTTGGCGGGAACACTGGGATTTGACTTGTAGGGCTCTGTTTTATCAACTAGGGGGGGGGGGGGGGGATGAGGTGTGATGATTGTGGGTTGATGTGGAAGAGATAAGGTGAAAAGGTGAGGTGATGGGAATATGTTGAGAGTTGCAGAGGAACAGGGCAAGTGGTGGGGGAAAACCAGATGGGAGGGAAAGCTTGGGTAGTTTGACTTGGGGTTCAAAAAGGGAGGTGACAGGGGGGTCAAAAAGGGTATATGGCAGGGGTCAATTTGAGTTATGACTTGGTCCAAAGGCTTGAAGGGGTTTAATAATCAAGGAACTTGTTTGTAATTTCTGAAAATTCAGGGACCAATGTTGCCAATTCTGCAAAGTTGTCACAAGGACCAAAAATGACAAACTTAAATAGTACAAGGACCAGTTTTGACATTTTCAAATTTCCAGGGACCAAATTTGACAATTTCAAAAGTTCAGGGACCTTTTCTGCCATTTAACAAAAGATTTATTCAAGGACCATTTTTGACAAATTAGAATATTTCAGGGACCTTGAATAACATTTTTCTTTATTTTGGTTTACCAGGGACTGTTTTTGACAACTTTTGAAACTTGGGGGACTAAAACTGCCAATTATGCAAACTTTATACGTTTTTCACCAGATTTTGATATTTTTGCATTTAAAACACATAAAACACTTATTTGTAATATTTTTATCATTTTGATGCATTTCTGAGTGTTTTCAGATGTTTTTGCAGTTAAAACAGTACAAAAATGATGAGTATTTAGACACTCATCAATCCCCCACACTAAGATATTGCTAGTCCCTAGCAATGTTTTGAGAAAAATTAATGGATTTCATCTCTTTACCAAAAGCCATTACTTCTGGAGTAGCCAAATGTTTCAGTTCAAGTAAGAACTATGGTACACTGATAACCATCTGATTTATTGGCAAATCATAAACCATATAACGGATTTGATGTGTCTTTACCAGAAGCCGTTTGCTCTGGACTAGCCAACTCTTAGATAAATTATCAATATTATCTTTGGTGAGTTGATTACCAATTATGGTTTTTCCACTGCCTTTACCACAAGCCATAAACTTGCGGGCTAGCCAACTCTTCACTTTTAAGGATATGGTGAGCTGAATACCATACAATTTTGGGCAAATTGCAAGCCGTCAACGGATTTGAGATATCTTTACCAAGAGCCGTTTGCTCCTGGATTAGCCAATCCTTATGTGGGTTAGACATGGTGGACTGATTACCATTTGTTGTGTTTAGTACATAGTACTTCCACTAAAAATTTTTTTTTAAATTTGGCCATTTTGGGGGAAAAAGGGACTAAAAGGGTACATTTATGATCAAATTCGCCAGAATTTCCCCCCCACACTTAGAAATGAATATTGTCCTCAATATTCAAAGTGTGGAAACACAACAATTATTCTCTTTTTTAATATTTACAATTTTCATTCATTTTTTAGATCTATACACAACATGTGGGGCATCTCCCCCACACTAGGGTGGTACACACGGGTGAAAACCCATGTTTAGCTACTGTTTTTGATTACCGAGTCGCTAGCTTGACTCGACCCCGAATTAGTTTGTTCATGGAGAAGTAAGTGGAAGAGACAATCTCCATCGGACTTTCATTCAAGATGTTTGGATAAACATTTGAAGTACGTGAAAGTTCCACACCGATGAGATACAGAGACAGACAGACCCGGCTCACAAATGGTACATGGAAATGCCGGGGTCAAAGATAATGTCTTCATTCCCGAAGGAGTGAAGAACAGGAGAAGTCACGGGATATATGAAGAAAAGAAAGAAAGTCATGATACAAATCATGACTAACTCTTCATCCTCAATAGGAGAATTCATAGTTTCATGGGTGTGTCTAGATCAAAGTAGAAATTATCATACTCCGGCGGAGATATGATATGAGTAAGTTCACAGGAGAACTCCTCGAAGGTAAATGAATCATATTCAGAATTGGTATCAGTGGGTTCACTGGTGAACTCATCCAATGTAAATGATTCATAATCGGGGAGAGAATTATGAGAATGAAAAGTGGTACTGCCACTAATCTTCTCTCCCATATTATCAAAAGAAGGCTTCCATTTCCGGAATAGAATCATCGGAAAGAATGTCACTATCCTTAATGGGGATAGGAGATGAAATAGGTTTTTCATTGAAAGCCTCGATTTTAGAAATGAGAAGACTGACATTCAGTAATGTTGCACGAAGTGCTTCATCTTTGATTTCAGTGTCAGTAACTTCATCATTCTCTTCTTCTGAGCTAACAAGCTCAGAAGGTAATTCTTCCATATAACTGATGTCTCCACAAGATAATGAATCGTCATCAATAGAATCGGAGCACATCTCAACATGATTACTTTGGAAGACAAGAGGAGGAGGGATATCACACACATGATCAAGAATTCCCTGTGACTCTCTTGGGATTGGGACAAGGTTCTCAACACTAGACTTTATGAATTCGTCCGATTCCTTTTCAGGAACAGTGTCAAGAAGCTCGTCCCCCATGTTCAGAGAGTGAGTGGGAGCTTCGGGTGTGATAACAACAGACTGAGGGAGTTTAGAAGGACTAGCATACATATGTTTTATACTTTCCATTTGTTCTTCTGCTAGTAATTCCATCATAGTCTTTTCTCCCTGATTTTTCATGGAAGGAATTTCAACTGATGAACTTGATGAACTTGTACATAATTGACTAATATCAAGGGTAACTTCATCATCATCGTCATCAGGAATGAAACGGAATCGAGAGCTAGATTTGGCTGCTTTTTCTTTTGCAATTGATTCCCTAACAGATTTTTCAAAGGCAATCTGGGAATCTAATTTAGCAGCCCGCTCTTCAGCTAACAAAACTTCCATGGATTTCTCATTTGGATTATCTTGGGAATGTTTACATTCCTTCAAATCTTTCACTAAATCCAAAAGATCAAGGAGAAGATTTTGAGGAAGTGGGTCAGGCTGAGGTGGTGCCTGATTCATTTGGTACTGTGGAGGTTGGTCATGATATGAAGAGTCGTAATTGTTACAGGGAAATGGATTCCTTGTTTGACAATCAGAGCTACAGTGTGGACCTTCACAATACTCACAACAGTAAAACTGATGTGGCTGTGAGTCATTTGTGTTGTAGTTATAATTGTTATCAGGAACCTGCTCATAGACAAGCGTGTTTCCCGATTGACAATCAGAACTGGAGTGTGAACCACCACAGTACTCACAACAGTAAAACTGCTGAGTCTCACAGTGTGGTAGCTGATGGAATAAATCAGTTGTGTTATGGTAGGAATAGGGATCCTGGTTATAGACAGACCCATTTCCTGATTCCACCATGCTACAACTGGGGCAATTGCCACCATTATAAGGACCACCACACCATTGACAACCAAGAGGGTGAGGATGAGACATAGAAAGAATCAAAGGGTTTCAGAGGGTAAGAAATGAAGAATCAAAAGGGTAAGAGGGTAAAGAGGAATATTTTTGGTATTTTTGAAAAACATGTTGTAAAAATAAGAAAGAAAATCTTTTTGGGTTTTTATAAGAAAATATAAACATATATAGATGGTATGAACAAGGAGTGAATATCAAAATCACTAATCTGCTAAACGTAAGACTATTAGCACTGCTCCCCGGCAGCGGCGCCAAAATTTGATCCGCGCAAAACCGTCAAGTTATCTCACTCAAGCCTGCCACTTGTAAATGGCCGACCGTAAGGAACTTAAAACAGTTCAGCCGCGAAAGCAATGAAGATCAGGAGAGTATAGTGTTTCCCCAGGTCGTTAAGTCCCAACGAGCTGTGCGAGAATAGTCAAACGTAAAGTGATCGAGAGGATTTGAACGGGAAAAGATAGTGATTGATCTATACCTAAAGAGAAAGCCCATAAACTACAGGGGCTTAAATGCAAATTAAAGAAAGTTAAAAAGATAAAAAATAATATTAAATAAACGCTATCACTATATTTAAAATTATGTTTTTGTTTTTATGTTTTTATAAAACTGAAATTAAAAACTACGTAATGTACAAATGAAAATGTGAAACTTACACAATATAAATCCTAAAAATATGAAAATGACATTTTTACAAACCTAATGATATAAGAAAATTTATAGAAAAAGAAAATTATTTTTATAACTAATTATCTAATTATTATTAATTAAAAACTATTTTTAACTAATTAATAATAGCCTAAAATACAAGAAAATAGGAAATAAAGCTAGAAAAATAAAATTATAACTTAGAAAAATCTAAAATATCAAAAGAGAATTTTCAAAACTAATTTTGTATTTTTCTGATTATTTTTCTATTTTCTAGGAATTTTAAACTATTTAAAACTAATTAAATTATTTAAAAATACAAATTTAACTAAGAAAAATCTAGAAAAATATTTTTTTGTCTTTTTATATTTATCTTAACTTAAGAAAATTGAAAAATTATTTTTTTGAAGCTTTTCTTAATTAATTGGATTAAAAGCTAATTAAAAATGCTTAAAAACTAGTTTAAATTAAGAAAAATAGCAAACAAGCTTGGAAAAATATGAAAATTTCAGGAAAACTCTAAAATAATATAAGGAATCTAGGAAAAATAGAAAAACAGGGTGTTGTGTGTGAGAAATTGAGGCTGCTATGTCAAGTGCTTAGAAATAAGCACTTGAAATAAGCAAATGGAACACAACAAGCACCAAACTGAAACAGAGGGTACTATAAGCTAAAATTGACCAAATGCAACAAAAATCAACAAGCTAAACCACTGATATGCAAGCTAGCACAGATTTGATGATTTGAGAAATAAGCTAAAAAGCAGATTTGGGGGTCTACTTGCAGCTAGATTATAAGCCACAAAATAAGCTAAGATTGAAAACCAATAAATGGAACCTAAAGCAGACCTGGGTGACTATCTAAAACCCCAAGCTGAGACCTAGAGAAGCTCAAATGAGCCTTGTGCAAGAGTTGCAAAAGCTGCACAAGCCCTGTGCAGGCTTAATGCCCTGCACAGGGCATTTAGCACCATATTGACAAGCTCTTTTGAGCTTTTAGAAAAAATTACAAAAATCCACTAAAATAGACATAAGAAAATAGACCAGTAGTACTTTCTAAAACCACAAGTTTCATAGAAAATGACTCAGAAATGAGTCCAATAAAAATCCTTCTATCTTGGCCAAAACTGAGTATTATGCAATTTGACTTTTTAAGCAAATCTGAAAGTTTGACTTATTTGAGGTTTGATCTGGATTTAAGGACTGAGAATGATGTAAATATATGAAATAAAGCTACTACAACCTAACTCTATGGATTTTACACACAAAATGAGCTTTTGACTTGAAAATGACTCAACAGGTAAGCATTAAAGACTGATGATATGGAAATTTGACTATGGATGTTTGCAGGCACAAGTGACTAACTCAAATGAGCATAAAACATCTACACAAGCATGAGACAACAGATTATAACCTCTGAACAAACCTCTAGTACAGTTTAAGCTATAAACCAAACACCCTTTAAACTACTGATAAGCAAATAACACTAGGCTAGCTACTGATCAAACTAGTACCAATGACCAAACTGAGTATAAATTACCTAGTTACAACTAATTGAACACATAAAAACCAATTGTGACCACAGATACACATACAACCATAAACTGCAATTTTGACTTGAAAATTGAAAATGAGCAAATCACTCACATGTGCCCAGCTGGTGTGCAGCTTAAAACCAAACCCAAAGACCACTAAACTAAGCCATTTCCAACCCAAATCCAAGCTGCTTCAACCACATTTCCAATTCCAAAACTGTTTGAGCCATTTTGTCTTCACTGTTGACTTTTGTTGACCACAAGTGAAAATGATTGAAACTGCTTCCAAAGCTTTAAAAAGCTTGAATAAACATGTTTGGGTTAAAATAAAACTACTTGAGAGCTTTAGTACAGTAGTTTGAAATTATAATTTTTAACAGTGTATATAGAGCTTGAAACTGAAATGAAACTTGAAATTAGGATTTAAACTTGATTCAAAACACTTAATTAGCTTAACTTCAATATATAGAAACTGAGAAATTACATTTTAAGATTAAAACTAAGACATTGTTATCAAAACGACATACATTGAAAATTAAAAAACTAACTACTCCTTTTTTGCTTCTTCTCTCTTCCTTTTTATAGCTCCAAAAGCTTCCACGTGGCCTTCTAAGAGAATCCCACCACTTTGTTTGGCCAATGGGAGAGTTTGGTGGATTTTGGCTACTTGATCATTTTGGCGGGAACACTGGGATTTGACTTGTAGGGCTCTGTTTTATCAACTAGGGGGGGGTGGTGGATGAGGTGTGATGATTGTGGGTTGATGTGGAAGAGATAAGGTGAAAAGGTGAGGTGATGGGAATATGTTGAGAGTTGCAGAGGAACAGGGCAAGTGGTGGGGGAAAACCAGATGGGAGGGAAAGCTTGGGTAGTTTGACTTGGGGTTCAAAAAGGGAGGTGACAGGGGGGGTCAAAAAGGGTATATGGCAGGGGTCAATTTGAGTTATGACTTGGTCCAAAGGCTTGAAGGGGTTTAATAATCAAGGAACTTGTTTGTAATTTCTGAAAATTCAGGGACCAATGTTGCCAATTCTGCAAAGTTGTCACAAGGACCAAAACTGACAAACTTGAATAGTACAAGGACCAGTTTTGACATTTTCAAATTTCCAGGGACCAAACTTGACAATTTCAAAAGTTCAAGGACCTTTTCTGCCATTTAACAAAAGATTTATTCAAGGACCATTTTTGACAAATTAGAATATTTCAGGGACCTTGAATAACATTTTTCTTTATTTTGGTTTACCAGGGACTGTTTTTGACAACTTTTGAAACTTGGGGGACTAAAACTGCCAATTATGCAAACTTTATACGTTTTTCACCAGATTTTGATATTTTTGCATTTAAAACACATAAAACACTTATTTGTAATATTTTTATCATTTTGATGCATTTCTGAGTGTTTTCAGATGTTTTTGCAGTTAAAACAGTACAAAAATGATGAGTATTTAGACACTCATCAAAACACAAGTTACAATGTTGTTTGGTTATGATTAGGAATCATAATGGTTATTACAAGTATCGTCATAATTTATGTCACAAGTGTTTAAAGAAAATTTTACAAGTTTCTAAATTGTAAAGTTGGTTATTACAAGTATAGTTTCATAGTTTATCAAGGAAGTAGATCCAAATTGTATTGAATACATTTAGGTTTGTCAAGGCTAAGGCCTTTGGTTTACGGTCTCGGCTAAATAAGTCTTGAGGCTTTAGCCATGGCCTTGCCGTGGCTTTGTTCTAGGCTACCATGGTCTTGAGACTCAGCCTTGGCCTTAGCCGTGGCTGTGGTCTCGGCTTAAGGCCATTAGGCCTCTTGGTTTGCCTTTTAGTTGTGACAAAAGTATAGTTGTGAAACTATATATAGGGCAGTTTTAGTTTTTGAAAGAGAATGGCCTATTTAAGCGTTTTCAAGGTCCGAGCTTCTAGGTAACCAAAGGAAAACTTCGTTCCAGACAACTTTCGTTTTTTTACTTTTTGATGATTCGGACCAGAAGTACCACTTTTAAAACGGACAGACCCTTAACAGCTTGTGTTTAGGCAGTTTTGACGTTTTGGTTTCGCTAACTTCTTTTGGCCATAACTTTTGACTCGTTTTTCCGTTTTGGGTGATTCAAATTGCTATGTTTACCTTTTTATCTTGTATACCATAATATGTGAGTTAAAAAGTCCATATGTGACAGATTTTAATGGTTTCAAACGTGTAGAATATGACTAGTTTACTAGTTTGTTACTTTTATGACAATATATGAATTAAAACATGTAATTGAGTATATGTACACCATGAATCAACATAGTAACTATATATATAGCATGAAATTGTTAAGATTATGAATAATAAAGATGAGATGATGGTGGTGATTAGTTACTTACAGCTTTTGGCTTTCAATTAAGAAAGGAGTAACTTAGTAAGGATAGGACTTTGATTGATCACTTAGGACTTCGGATTGAGCTAGCTTTCTACACCTTGGCACCCTTGCAATCTTGAAGAGTTGGTGATGAAGTACTAAGTGACTTGAGTGGATTTAAACTCAAGAAAATCACTTAAACTTGCTAGAGATTTGATGTAGTAACTTACTACTTGAAACTTCTTTGCATAAACTTGGAGTTTATAGATCAAATGATGGAAGATATGAAGGATTTATGCTATGAACGACCCAAATCAGTGTTTGAATGTGTTTAGGTTGTATTTCACTTGCTATTTATAGGAGGGTAAGTTTGGTTAACCATATATTGGGTTAAATGTTAACCAAGGTTAAGTTAGGACACATGTAATGATCTAAATGAACCATGGTTAGGATTATGCCACCAAAATGATGAATCCCCCCCCCCTTAGGTCAGCCATAACATGCATAGGTGGCTTAGATGATAAGTATTGCTCTTATCTTGAGTTTAGAGCATGATTTGGTTTCGTTAAATGCCAACCGTAAGTTGTTAAGCCATAAAACGTAAAACCGGGTATCGTAAAAATACGAAACTTGTAGGAATGATGAAACTCATCATTATACTCCATCTAATAATATAAAATGGGTGATAAGTCTCATTGGGTGAAAAACGCTGATTAAAGCTGGAAATACTGGTCAAAAACGAGTAATTCGCAATTTATCAGAAAAGAACGAAATTTCAAGGAAATGACCGTGAATTTATTTAAAGTAGACTAAAATTAGTCTAAAAGTGATCTGAGATGTCAAAATGTGGTTTTTTTCATACGTGGGATAACTTAATAGTTATACGTGAAGTCCAAAAGTTACGCGATTTAAGCAAAACTAAAGAACGTACAAGGTTAATTTCTTTATGGTCAATGGAGGAGGGAAATATGTTTGACTTTTCCAAAAAATATAAAATTGTCTAAATATCTTAGAAAACACAGTGCAGGAATGGTTAAGTCTAGGTTTAAGTAGAATTGTTTAAAACGTAAGTTTAGTCTCGTACTGCTCAGGGTTTATTTGGTAACATTTTACAATGAAATCTTAAAAATTTCTCTAATTGGTTATGAGTGATCTAAAAATTAATCTGATGTGAGGAAAATTGTCAGAGTTGGTTTTCGTTATGCGCGGGATGTTTAAATGGTGTTCCGACCAAAACGAAACTTTAAAACGACGTTTTCTTAATAACTTTTGCGAAAATGATCTAACGATTGTCAAACTCTCAGGATATTACTAAAATAATTTATCTTACGAGAATGTGAAATAAAATTTTTATGGGATGAATAGTGCAAGTGAATAGTAAAAGTGAATAGTAATTTCTAGAGATGAATAGTAAAAATTTGAGAATTGATAGAAATCCTGAAAATGCGAATTGTTACATTCTAAACCTACCATAGACCTTCTTAGGGTGTCATGGGTTCCTAAAATTCACCAAAATTGATAAGTTTCATGGGAATATTAATAGGATAGTTAAAAATCATTATAAGTAGTAAAATCAAGTATAAAGTGGTATGATTCATAGAATATTTGCATGTTTTTTCTTACTAGATCATAAAAATAAATCAAGTAATAGTATGAAAGATTAGGAAAATTATTTAGAACACTTACTTGAGTGATTGAAGAGTTTTTGGAACCAGAAACTTAATTAATCTTTAGGTTTTTATTTCAAAACCTTGAAATAGATTACTAAATGAACTTGTTGGGATATGAAAGTGTTGAAGACATGAAAGTACTAAAGATATGAAAGTACTGTAAGCTGCAAAGTACTGGACAAAGTCAAAGAGTCAAAGTACTGCTAAAGATAAAGTCAAAGTACTGCACCTAGAAGTCAAAGTACTGCAAGAACAAAGAACTGTTATATTCGTTTATGGAAAGTATTGTATTCTATGTTTAGATTACTTATCGTACAAGGTTATCAATTGTAAACCGACTAGGATATCCTTGAGCCTATAAAAGGACTCCTAGATTGGCATTAGATGTACGAGTCTATGAGTTTTAGAGTTTACGAATTCACAAGTTAATTAGTGTTTTAGAGAAAAGTTCGATTATCTTAGAGTTGTATTAGAGTATCTGCATAATAAGCAGATTTAGAGTTTATAATAAAAGTTATTCTTCTTAGCTTTGTTAAGTAAATTCCGCGTACTTGATAAAGATTGCTCAGTGTTTCTTTGTTAATAACTTAGGATTTATCCGAGGTTGTTAAACCTTAACAAGCTAGTTAAGTTAGTTTGATAAAAGTATATCGATCCAACAAGTGGTATCAGAGCTTGTGTGGAAACTCTGACTAGGAAGAAACCCTACTTCAACAATATTCAAGATGTCGACTGACGCTGTTCCACCACCCTCAATCACCTCACTCAGAATTCCAATAACCAAGAAGGGAGAATATGATCTCTGGTGCATGAAGATGAGGCAGTACATTGCCATTACAGACCATGCTCTATGGAATGTAATTGTGAATGGGAATGAAGTTGTTCCAGAACCCATTGATATTCCTGGACAACCCAAGGCACCTAAGGCAGTTTTACCAGCAGCAACCTTAAGGAATCAAGAGAAGGCACTAAACATTCTATTATCTGCCATTCCAGATGGTCATCTTCTAAAATTTCATGATGCTAAAGATGCTAAGCAGCTCTGGGCTGCTCTCAAGACCAGATTTGGATGGAATGAAGCCTCTAAGAAGATGCACAGAAATTTGTTGAAGCAACAGTTTGAAACTTTCATAGTTGGTGAAAGAGAGAGTCTTGATGCTGCATATGATAGGTTTCAGAATCTTCTCAACATGTTGGAGCTATACAAGGCAGAAGTATCAGTTGAGGATGCTAATTTGAAGTTTCTAAGGAGTTTGCCATCTACATGGCATGTTATAGCTACAATGATCAGAGGACAACAAGGTTTGGATGTAATGGACTTTGATGATCTTTATCATCAACTGAAGGTGTATGAGCATGAGATGAGTGGTCAAACAAATTCTAAGTCTCACAGTATTGCTTTTCTATCATCTGAAAAGAAGGGCAGTACTTCCATCAAAAGTACTGCTTCTCCTCAAAGTACTGTTACTCAAAGTACTGCTGTTTACACCCCCCCCCTCATATATTCAGCAGGCACCACCAACTACCACTATGCCCTCAAATTAAGTTATGTGCTCCTTCTTTGCACAACAAGCTAGTTTACCTGTCACCTATGAAAAAGATCTAGCACAGATTGAAGAAGATGCACTTGAAGAAATTGATATCAGGTGGCAAGTTGCTATGATCACTACAAGGATCAAAAAGTGCATGAAGAAGACAGGCAAAAGCATTGATTTCAAACCAAAACAGGGCATAACTTTTGACAAATCTAAAATTTAATGCTTCAATTGTCAAAAGACTGGTCACTTTGCAAGGGAGTGCAGGTTTTGCTAAGTATCAAGCAAACAGAACATCTGAGAAGCCAAAACTTGAGCTTAAGGAAATTCCAATTACTGAAACAAAGGCTTTGGTTGCTCAAGAGAAGTTATCAGAAGTTGACTGGAGTGAAGAGTTTGATGATGAACCAGTGACTTACTGTATGGTAGCAGTCGAAGAAGTAGCTGATGATTCAGTAGAAGCATTGGATTGGAGCACTGTTTTTGCTGAAGAACCTGAACATGCTGCTTTGGATTCTGCTGATGGCTTTGGAGGATTTGATTGGAGCAAGGAAAGTGAAGATGATCCTGTTCTTCTTGCAATGGTGGCTACTTCACCAACTCAGTCTCCTATCTCTGAGGTATGCTCAAACTGTTATGATTTTTATCATAAATTACTTAACAGTTATGTGATTGAAAGAGATAATTGTGTTAAGGCTAGGTCTGAGGTAGCTGGTTATCAAATAACCTTAGAATCTATGGAAGCCAAAATTTTAGCACATGAAACTAATGAAGTAGCTTGGGCTGAAAAATATGAACAACAGGATTACCAATTAAAGCTTAGTGAATGGAAATTAAACTGTAAAATTGCTGAAATTGAGAAATTAACTAAGGAGAGAGATGATTTGTTAGCTAAGTTTGCTGCTTGGGGAGAGTCTGGTCTGTCACATGTTTCTTATGTTCAAAAACAGCAAAGAGCTTACCTTAAAACTGGATTAGGTTTTGGAATGGATTTTAGTAAAATAGAAGAAAACCAATCTAGTGATCAGGATGAACGTGATTTTGAGGATATACTCACTAGTGATGAAGAACTCATTAATTATGTAGATACATCTAGTAATGAGGGTTCAATAAGTGATTCACATCCTGAATATAAGAAAGCTAATGATTATCATGCTGTTCCCCATCCCACTGGCATTCATCAACTCCCTAGGCCTGATGTTTCTCGTTTTGGAGTAGACAGTCTAGAGTTTAGGAAAAAGCTAGTTGCTCAATCTAGGTCTGAAAAACCAAAAGACACTGTTGAAAACAATGTTCAAAATCAAGCAGTACCTTTAACTCAAAGTACTGCTCCACAAGCAGTACCTTCTGTAAAACCTTTTCAAAACAATACTGCTAAACCTTTTTGGGATAACTTTGGTCAAAACAGGTTTAATCATTCACCAAGAAGGCAAAATAATTTTGGGCATAGACATAGAAGAAGTCACTTTGGAAATATGGGTCAAAAACTGTGTTTTGTGTGTTTTAGTCCTACTCATCTAGTTAAGGATTGTGAACATCACTCAGAATATCTTAGTAAATTTCCAAAGAACAGGACTGTCAACCAGAAACCTAGAGAGCACAAACAAGTTTGGAATAATTCAAATAGGGTCAATCACAGGAATTTCTCACCAGATCATAGATACCCTCACCAGAGAAGACCTTCTTCAAAACCTTCAGTATCTCACAGTACTTTCCAAAGTACTGTTAACTCTGGCCCAGTACTTTCTCAAAGTACTGCTCAGACAAAACAAGGTACTGATCACACTACTTGGAATAGGAATTCTAGGAGATCTCACTGTCAACCTAGAAGGTATTACAATTCATATAGGAGATTTAGATCACAGGAACCAAGTGTTAAAACAGAATGGGTTAAAAGGGAAAGTATTGTAGAGGGACAAATAGTACTTTCAACCAAAAGTGAATCTGATGTTTTTGTGATACAAGAAAAAGCAAATGAACTTATAAAAGAGAGTTGTGTTGAAAAACCAGAAAGCTTTGAAAAACCACATGCTAAAGATCAAAAGATAATTCTGGATCACCATTTAAAAGATAGTGGAAATTACATACTCAAAGAATTTGAGTTTGTAACTCCACAAGGGGAATACAAGTCAGTAATGGCTTGGGTTCCTAAAGATCACTAATTCTTTTCTTTGTGTGCAGGGCAACCCAGAAGAGGAGCTTAAAGATCATCTTATTGTGGATAGTGGTTGCTCTGGAAGTATGACAGGAGACAAAGAGATCCTGTCTGATTTTAGGAAGATTAGTGGAGGAAGAGTTGCATTTGGGAATGATCCCAATGGAGGAAAGATTACTGGAAAGGGAACTATCAAAGCTGGGCTTATAGATTTTGAGAATGTTAGATATGTGAAGGAGTTAAAGTTCAACCTATTATCAGTCTCTCAAATATGTGATAAAAAGCATCCTGTGTTATTCACTGACACAGAATGTCTCATCCTTTCCTCTGATTTTAAGCCTGTTGATGATGACTTGGCAGTACTTAGAGTACCAAGGACAAATGATGTGTATAGTTTAGACATGAAGAGTCTACATTCTTATGGAAGAGCCACATGTTTGGTGGCTAAAGCAACATCTGAAGAGGCCCATCAATGGCATAGAAGATTGGGCCATGTTAATTTCAAAAATATCAACAAACTGGTCAAAGGAAATCTTGTTAGAGGTTTACCTTCAAAGACTTACAAGAATGATCAATCATGCTTGGCATGCAAGAAGGGTAAACAACAAAAAGCTTCCTGCAAGAAGCTTGAAGAGAGAACTATTAGAGAACCCTTGGAACTGTTACATATGGACTTGTTTGGACATGTTTCTGTGGCAAGTTTAAACAAGAAAAAGTATTGCTTAGTTGTAACAGATGATTGCAGTAGATTCGGTTGGGTATTTTTCTTGGGTTTTAAAGATGATACTTTTGATGCTATTCAAACACTGATTATAGCCCTTGAAAACTAATTGAGACTCAAGGTTCGAGGTATTAGATGTGATAATGGGACTGAATTCAAGAACAAGCTAATGGATGAATTTTGTGCTAATAAAGGCATAAAAAAGGAGTTTAGTATTGCAAGAACACCACAACAGAATGGTATTGCAGAGAGGAAGAATAGGACTTTGATTTAAGCAGCAAGAACAATGTTAGCAGATTCTCACCTACCTATTCAGTTCTGGGCAGAAGCTGTAAGTACTGCTTGTTATGTACTTAACAGAGTCTCAGTTACTAAACCACATATTAAGACACCTTATGAATTGCTGATGGGCAATAAACCCAACATTCATTTTATGAAGCCTTTTGGATGCCCTCTCACTATTTTAAACACTATTGATAATCTGGGGAAGTTTGATGGCAAGTCAGAAGAAGGATACTTATTGGGTTATTGCACTAACAGTACGGGCTTTAGAGTATACAACAGAGTTACTAAGAAGGTTCAAGATTGTCTTCATGTAGAGTTTTTAGAAGATCAAGACAATGAGAAAGGTAAAGGTCCTGATTGGATGTTTGATCTTGAAGTTCTAACCCCTTCCATGAACTATGTACATGTTAGAGAAGAAAATCAACCAGTGAACAATGGAGAAGATTTACAATATGTTGTTCATGGAGTTCATATTAGACCTGATGCTGTCCATGATGAAGATCCTGTTAGTCCAAAACAAAGTACTGATGTTCCTAAGCAAAGTACTGTTGCTCCTCAGCAAAGTACTGTTGCATCACAATCCTCATTATCTGCTGAGGATCAATCTATTCAAGAGGAACTTAATCAGATGCTTCTTCAAGATGTTTTAGCACATTCTTATACTGATGAACAAAGGAGAGCTTATGAAGAAGCAAAGAAGACGAACAAGCCTGCAGAGTACTCTCACAGTACTTTGGACAGTACTTTCGAACAAAGTACTGCTGCACCAGTTGACAGTACTTTAGATGATTTGGATGATCCTACCATGCCTGGATTAGAAGATACTGATGATGAACTTGAAGATGAAGGTATTTTTACAAATTCCAATGAAGGTGCTGATGTTACTAATTTGGAGGATACTTATGGAGTTCCTCAGTCTCCAAACTTAAGAATTCATAAGAATCATCCTTCTAATCAGAATATTGGTCCTTCTACTTCTGGAGTGATGACTAGACACAGAGCTAAGACTTTTTCTACACTTCACAATGCTTTACTTAGCTTTGTATATAAACAAAACAGGCTAAATCATAAGGACCATCAAACCTGCTTATTTACTTGTTTTATCTCTCAAGAGGAACCCAAGAATATTGATCAAGCTTTGACTAAAGAAAGCTGGGTTAAAGCTATGCAGGAAGAACTTCTTCAATTTAAACTTCAAGAAGTTTGGGTTTTATGTGATCTTCCAGATGGGAAGAGAGTTATTGGAACCAGATGGGTTTTCAGAGTCAAAAGAGATGAAAGAGGTAATGTTATCAAGAATAAAGCAAGGTTAGTAGCACAAGGCTACAGACAAGAAGAAGGAGTAGATTATGATGAAGTGTTTGCTCCTATAGCAAGGATAGAAGCTATTAGAATATTCCTTGCTTCTTATATGGGATTTCAAGTTTACCAGATGGATGTCAAGAGTGCCTTTTTATATCGCAAGATTACAGAAGAAGTTTATGTCAAACAACCTCCTGGTTTTGAAGATCCTAAACACCCAAACAAAGTCTACAAGGTGGTTAAGGCTCTTTATGGCCTTCATCAGGCACCAAGAGCTTGGTATGAGAGACTCTCCACATTCTTATTGCAACCTGGATACAGAAGGGGAGCTATTGATAAGACTTTGTTTATCAAGAGAGACACGAAAGATATCATGTTAGTTCAAGTCTATGTTGATGATATCATCTTTGGGGCTACCAAACAGTCCATGGTTAAGGAGTTTGAGCAGCTGATGCAGAAGGAATTTCAAATGAGTTCAATGGGAGAGTTGACTTTCTTTTTGGGACTTCAGGTTAAGCAGTCAAAGGAAGGTATTTTTATAAGTCAAGACAAGTATGTTACAGACATACTTAAGAAATTCAATTTTGATGATATGAAGACTGTTACTACACCTATTAAATCTATCAATTCATTGGGCAAAGATGAAGATGGACAACCTGTTGAAATCAAGCTTTATAGATCAATGATTGGCTCTCTTATGTATCTCACTGCATCAAGGCCTAATATCATGTTTGCAGTTTGCTTATGTGCAAGATATCAAGTCTCACCAAAGATCTCTCACATGAATGCAGTGAAGAGAATCTTCTGTTATTTGAAGCAACAACCAAAGTTGGGGTTATGGTATCCAAAGGAGTCACCTTTTCACTTGGAAGCTTTCTCAGATAGTGATTATGCAGGTGATAACTATGATAGAAGATCAACCACTGGAGGATGCCAATATCTTGGAAGAAGATTAATCTCCTGGCATTGTAAGAAACAAACAATTGCAGCAACATCCTCTACTGAAGCTGAATATGTAGCTGCTGCAAGCTGTTGTGGACAAGTTTTGAGGATGCAGAATCAACTCTTGGACTATGGATACAATTTCAAGAATACTCCTATCAACATTGATAATGAGAGTACTATTTGTATTGTGAAGAATCCAATTTATCATTCCAAGACAAAGCACATACAGATTAGGCATCATTTTATTAGAGATTGCTATGAGCACAGGCTCATTAATGTGGTTAAGGTTCACACATATGATAATGTAGCTGACTTACTCACCAAAGGCTTTGATGTTTCAAGATTCACTCACTTGGTGGTGAGCATTGGCATGATTAACTACTGAGCTACATTTAAGGGGAGGACTATTTAGTTTTAGTATAGTCATGTGTATTGCTTGAGGGGAGGCTATGTATGTATACTTAGTGTTTATAGAAGAATTTGGAAAAGTACTGTTTTTCGTAAAAGTACTGCTTGGAAAGTACTACTTGGGAAAGTACTGCTTACGTGGAAGTACTGTTTGTCTTATTAAAGTACTGTTCCAACGGTTATATTGGGGTAATTAATGCTAACGGTAACAATGTTTTTATGGGCTGTGATTTTTCGAATCTCACCTATAAATAACTACTTTCCGTTTTTCCCTCTTATATTGATACTTAGAATCTTTTCTATATTTCTCTCATCATCTCTATATTATCCGATTACAATTCTTTTGTGCTTCAATAATCAACAATGGCTAATCGTCCAACCGTTTCAAAGCACAATATGGTGGCTAATTTGGATAAGACTAAAGAAAATATACTCTTTCATGATATAATTGATTATCTTACTGGATCGCCCATTAGTTATGCTCTTTTAGTGGAGCCGGATATAATTGAGCCCTGGATTCAAGAATTTTGGGCTAATGCTAGGGATAACATGGAGAATGATGAATATTATGTTCGATCAACAGTTGCTGGAAGAACTGTTAAGATTACTGAAGCCTCCATCCGAGAAGATTTATTGTTCAATGATGCAGATGGGGCTATACGGTTTGATAAGCAGTTGATATGGGATACTTTTCGACATATTGGTTATGAAGGATCTTTGAATGAACAAACGTTTAGAAAACAACTGTTTTGTCCTCATTTCAAATTTTTGGTTCATGTGTTGCTCCATTGCATAAGTGCTAAGAGTACCTCTTGGGAGCAGTTTGGGTCAAATATAGCATCTGCTATGGTTGGGTTAGCTACAGATCGAGTTTTTAACTTCTCAAGGCTAATACTGGATGGAATGCTCTCACATATCTCACATGGATCTACTTGGCTAATGTACCCACGGTTTATACAGGTTTTCTTAAACAAGCAACTTGCTGATGTACCAAAAACTACAGATTTATTGCCTGTTATTGTTCAACAATCAAAAATTTTCACCTTTATGGCTAGGAAGAGTGATAAATTCACTGGAAGGGATACTCCCTTAACTACCTCTATGATGGAAGTTGTTCAGGCTGTTAGAGCTGATACTGAAGCTGATGAAGCTACTGAAGGTACTGCATCTGCAAGTACTGCTTCTCCACAAGCTGCATCAAAAGAAGGTACTGCATCTCCACAAGGTACTGCTTCTCCAAGTACTGAACTTCAATAAGATGTTGCAGTTTCACCTTCTCCATCTCCACAAGGATCTGTTCCTGCTTCTCAATCAGAGGAACATTCACCTATTCAAGGCGAGGATTCACATACCATACCTCCTGACGAAATCACATTGGATAATTATGTTTTGACAAGGGAGTTGATTAAGTTGAAAAAGACTATTGAGGCTCAAGCCAAACAGATAAAGAAATTGAAACTGAAGTTTAGAAGGCTAAAGACTTTTGTGTGGCCATTAGTTCAAGAATTTCGTATCTGGGTCAAATCAAAGAAGAAGGCGCAAAGGTAGTCTAGGAAACGCAAAAGCCAAAAGGTTCATAAACCATCTTCTGTCCAATTGGGGAGGAATTTAGAAGAAGAAAATTTGAAAGAAGATGTTAAGGAGAAAGAACCTGAAGGTACTGAAGAACATGCAAAGACTGAAGAAAAGATCATTCAAGATACTGAAGAACAAGAGGAACAAGTTCAAGTTCAAGGTACTGATGATCAAGGTACTGAACAACAAAGTACTGCTTTGCAAGGTACTTTCAGACAAGAGGTAATAACTCCAAGAGTATTGAATTTTGAAGAGGAAGCTGGTCCTTCTACAACTGTTATACAAGAAGAGGAGGAAGCTACTCTCAAACCTATTCATTCTGCGAGTGATGATGAGTTCATTGCTACAATATTAGAAGATTTATCACAACCTAGAGGTGGTGTTACTATTTGAGAAGTGCAAGAAGAAGAACAACAAAGAACTTCTCAACCTGCAATTGATCCTAAGGATAAAGGGAAAGGTGTTCTGGTAGAAACTAAAAAGAAGAAACTAACTTTGGCAGAACTTAGAGAAATTGAATTTGCTAGGAATGAAGCTGCAGCTAGAAAGTTTCAAGAGGAGTTAAATGCTAAAGATAGAGCAGCTCAAGAAGCTCAAAGTAAAGAAGCAGCTAAGAAGTTACATGATGAATTAAATACTGAAGCTGCTGAACCATTACAGTCACCTACTCCTGTTAGATATATGCCTAGAAGACCTAATTTAGCTAAAGACATGAATGCTATGATGGCTTATTTGAAAGGTCGAGGGTATAAAGGATTGCAGAAGCTGAATTATGTTGATATGAAAAGACTCTATGATGCTGAAACAGAAGCTTATAAGAAGAGTGTTGCAGATATCAAAGATTTTAGAGAAGAAGTTAATTGGACTGAAGCTGAAAGGAAGAAGAGCTTAAAAAGAAAAAGGAAAACTGAAGTTACAGATAGACAGTTCTCAAAGAAAGAAAGAGTTGAATTAAGATCTGAGACTAGAGATGCATTAAGAAATTATCTCAGAGTGGTAGATTTTGATTATTCAAAAGAAGATGCTGACATGAAGATGAACAGATCTCAGATTAGTGCTTTTGAAGTTGTGAAATCCAAAGAAGGAGATTATATGATTTTTCATAAAGAAGATGAAAGCTTCAAAGTTTTCAAAAGACTATGGGATTTAATACACATTATAGATAGAGTGGATCTATTCTATTTATATAATGTGGTGAAAGCTTATTTTGGAGACAATTCATCAGAAGGAATTGGTCTAGTTTTGCTTGGAGATCTCATAACCATGTGGGAAACAGAAGAGGAAAGCACTGATGATATATGGAAGAATCAAGAAAACTGGGAAATTGTTTGCTGGAGATTCTTTGAAGAGTCTGGAGTTCATGTTTTAGAGCTGGAAAATGGTACAATGATACACATGTTTGTAAACAGAAGATACCCTCTCACAGTTGAGCTCATGAGAAGAATGCTAGAGCATGGATTGGAAGTAGAAGAGGATAATGAAACTGCTTGCATGCTCATCAATTTGTTTATCAACTGGACTATCATTGCTGAAGATAATGAGTAAACTGGTATGAATTTCATTGAATAAATTATTTTTGATAAATCAGTACTTTATTCAAAGTACTGCTGATCAAACAGTACTTTCATCAAAGTATTGCTTGCAGCTTTTAAACCAGTTAAGTGAATTTTGAAAGAAACCTTTTGCTAAGTATAAAATATTTTGAAACAAAGGTTAAGTGAAATAAATGGATTTTGAGATGGCAACATCAATAGGTCATCAATCCACTATGGTTACAAAATGATTGACTAATCCATGAGCAAACTGCTCTGGTAAAGATATATCAAATCCGTTTTTAGTTGACAACTTGCTAATAAGTTGTATGGTAATCAACTCACCATATCAGTTAATGTGAAGAGTTGGCTAGCCCACAAGAAAATGGTTTGTGGTAAAGGCAGTAGAAAAACCATTATTGGTAATTAGTTCACCATTAGATAGAAGAACTAACTAGCCTAGAAGGGTACAGCTTTTGGTAAAGACAAATCAAATATGTTGATAGCTGATGATTTGCTAAAAATCATATGGTTATCAATGTACCATGGTCTTACACACCAAAACATTTGGCTACTCCAAAGATAATGGCTTTGGTAAAGAGATCTGAATCCATTAAATTTTCAATGATTCACCTCTCACAGGAGTTAACACACCTGGAAGTGATGAGAATAGTATGCAACTTAAACTGAATTAATGTACAAATTGTCATATGTTGCTGTGTTGCTGAAAAGATGGAGTTTGCCGGATGCTGCTGAGACAGAACAATTCTAAGAGATACTTTGACAAGCACAGATACTACAGAGATATAATGTAAAGACCAAAAAAAAAAAAAAACAATCTGTCCTTAAAGATGAAGCTGTTAAAGATATATTCACAAAGGAACTTGAAGTCAAGCAAGTAGAATTCAAGTTAGGGGAGGATTGTTGGGATATGAAAGTGCTGAAGACATGAAAGTACTGAAGATATGAAAGTACTGTAAACTGCAAAGTACTGGACAAAGTCAAAGAGTCAAAGTACTGCTAAAGATAAAGTCAAAGTACTGCACCTAGAAGTCAAAGTACTGCAAGAACAAAGAACTGTTATATTCGTTTATGGAAACTATTGTATTCTATGTTTAGATTACTTGTCGTACAAGGTTATCAATTGTAAACCGACTAGGTTATCCTTGAGCCTATAAAAGGACTCCTAGATTGGCATTAGATGTACGAGTCTATGAGTTTTAGAGTTTACGAATTCACAAGTTAATTAGTGTTTTAGAGAAAAGTTTGATTATCTTAGAGTTGTATTAGAGTATCTGCATAATAAACAGATTTAGAGTTTATAATAAAAGTTATTCTTCTTAGCTTTGTTAAGTAAATTCCGCGTACTTGATAAAGATTGCTCAGTGTTTCTTTGTTAATAACATAGGATTTATCCGAGGTTATTAAACCTTAACAAGCTAGTTAAGATAGTTTGATTAAAGTATATCCGAGGTTAATAACATAGGATTTATCCGAGGCTAACTAATCTTAGACGTTTATAGGAACACGTCTACTAACTAAACTAATAACCTAGGCGTTTACAAGACCATACGCCTAGGACACACACACACCTTTAGTCGACTACATTATGGAAGACATGTATTAAAACCTACACAAATGTCCTCTTTATATACTAGAGGATAAGGACTAATAAATAAAACTTCTTTTGCAAGCAAGTCCTTCCATCTTTTTGTAGGTTTCCTTCTTGTCTCATTAAGTCCCTCTTGTTTCATTCTTTTTGTCTTATCAACTCAAACGTATAATTCCCAACAGAACTTGTTAAACACTAGGATCTTGAAAAATATATGGTTTCTTCTTGGTTTCTTGCTTGGTCGATCATCACAACAAAAATGGAAGAGTTTTCTCTAGTCTTCACCTTTTAGTATGTGTTTGTAAGTGTTTTATTTTTGTAGAACTCTTGTATACTACAATATCTAATCATTTTGCTGTATGTGTTTAATTTTTGTCAAGATTTTTTTAATAAAAGGATGACATGGGGGGGGGGGGGGTCGGCAAGTATATATTGGGGAAGTAGGTTGTGTGTTTTGATAATTTAAATGTGTATAAAGTTATGCATAATGTGTATTTTGTACATGTAATTAATTATTTAGTGTAGCGTTAGCTAGAAATTGATTTTAACGGAACAAAATAAAATATATCGAAGTCATAAAAATTATAAAAATGCATTTCTCGCAAGTATTGAGTGAATAAATAATTATCGAATAGAATTTACGAAAACCGTCGTAAATATATATATATATATATATATATATACACCCATATATATACAAAATAAATTCAAAACATCGGGTAAACTAATAATATAATTTTTATAGTCTTAAAATAAGTATAAAAATATATTAGGATAATTTTCATAAGTTTTGGATCAATTATTCAAAATAAATGATCGTGCGATAGCGTTTATTTAATAAATAAATATACATTAATGGAATATGCAAACCCATGCATAAACTGATATGAAATGATGTTACTGATGATATGTAGACTAACTCTAGTCTATATGAAATGTTTTCAATGATATTCCATGAATACGCAGCTTAACCCTCAAGGTTACGCGTATTTGATACTCGTAAACCTAGTTTACGAAAAATGATAAATAGTAAATCATGAATAGTGATTTTTCTTCGAGAATGAATAGTGTTTCGTGAATAGTAAAATTTTGAAATAACCTCTCAAAGTCTCAAACTGACTTCAAAAATGATGAATAGTAAAATGATGGATAGTAAATTCCCGAGATGAATAGTAAATTTGAGAAATGACATGAAATTACGAGTTGTCATAAGTTAGTGCTGCTTGCTTTGTGGAAAATAGGAGTGAAGTAGTTAAGCCTCATAACAAGACCCCTTATGAATTGTTGCATGGTAGGAAGCCATTGATAGACCTCTGAAAACCATTTGGATGTCCTGTTACCATCTTAAATACCATAGACCACCTAGGAAAGTTTGATGAAAAGGCAGGCAAAGGGTTCTTTATTGGGTACTCTACAAATAGCAAGGCTTTAAGGGTGTTCAAAAGTAGAACTAGGTATGTGGAAGAAAACTTGCATGTTAGGTTTAGTGAGAGTTCACCTAATGTTGCAGGAAATGGGCCTGAATGGTTGTTTGACATTAACTCCTTAACCAGAACCATGAATTATGATCCAGTGTCTATAGGTTTAGCTAATCAGTCTGCAGGTACATAAGGAGATTCAAATGCAGGTTCACAGGAAAAAAATGATGGATCTACAGAGGAGTTTGTGCTGGTTGAAAAGAGGAAGCTGGACAAGATTCTTAAGCCCAAAGTATTGAAGAAAAAGAGCCCAGAAGTTGATCCATTGCATAGTGTGGAAAAAGGTGATACAGATGGTGGGCCAAAACCTTCTAATGTGAATAAGGTGATTTCTGAAGGACCACACTTTGAAGATGAAGTACAAGGAAGTCCATCAGAAAATTCTGCAAAAGGAGGAAGGGAAACTGGCACACCAGTTCCTACTAATACGTTTATCATTAGCTCACCAGTTGCTACTGATACGCCAATTTTTAGGCCAGCAGTTTCTACTGCTCAGCCTAACAGTTCTCCATATCCAAGGTTTCCCACAGTGGACAAAGATGGGAAGTCCTGTGCTGATGCTGATTATCCAGATGATCTAAATATGCCTGGTTTAGAGTATATTTATGCAGATATTAATGATGAGGTTGTGGATAGTTTACTATGGAGGCTGATATGCATAATATGGGGTCTTCTTATGCTACTAGTCCTACTCATACTACAAGAATTCATAAAGACTATCCTAAAGATCAAATTCTTGGAGATTCTCAGTCTGCTGTTCAAACAAGAAGTAAACTTAAAAGCTTGAAGAATCAAGGATTTTTTGCTCAAACCCTTTATCAGAGAAATAGCCACAAAGATTTACAAAATTGCATGTTTGCTTGTTTTCTGTCACAAATGGAACCCAAGAATGCTTATAAGGCATTACAAGATTCAAGCTGAGTGGAAGTTATGCAAGAGGAGCTGTTACAATTTAAGCTTCAGGAGGTTTGGACCTTGGTTGATTTGCCTAATGGGAAGAAGGCAATTGGGACAAAATGGGTATTCAGATGTAAGAGAGATGAAAGAGGGATAGTTTTCAGAAACAAGGCAAGGTTAGTGGCTCAAGGATACACTTAAGAAGAAGGCATTGATGATGAAGAAGTGTTTGCACCAGTGGCGAGAATAGAGGCTATCATACTATTCTTGGCTTATGCTTCATACAAAAACTTCACAGTGTATCAGATGGATTTGAAAAGTGCTTTCTTATATGGGACTATTGAAGAAGAAGTATATGTCTCTCAACCACCTGGTTTTGAAGATCCTAAGTTTCCAGACAAAGTGTACAAGGTGGAGAAGGCACTGTATGGACTACATCAGGCTCCAAGAGCTTGGTATGACACCATTAGTGGTGGAAGCAAGACTAGTAGTGGCAGTGGACCTATTTGAAGTGTGACAACTTCTTAAAGGTACGATTCTACCAGTGGGCTTCCATTTCTTAATGGGCATAGATCTAGACAACTTAGGGCAAATTTCATTAATTTTGAATTTATGGCTAGTAGGTTTCCATTTGATAACCCACGTTACTAAACTTTTTCCCTATAGGCTTCTAATAATTACTAAACCTTTTCCCTGTAGGCTTCCAGACTTCCTTAACCTGTTTAGCATCTCTGACATTTAGTTGGAGATTTAACAACATTTCTCAAATCATTCACAACACATTCATAATAATTACCAGAAACCAAACATTCATTACATGTTTTGCAAATAGTAGCAGAATTCGAATTAATTATAGTACGCTTATACCTAATACTAGAATCAACACTATTCATCTTATTCAACTCAAACTTATTATTCCTAGGGTGGTCTTCTACTTTCTTCTCTTGATCACTCTTAGCTCACGAGGTCCTATCTTTCTTTGTATTGCCTGAAGTTTTTGATCGGCTAGCCTTAGTGTTACTAATTACTCCTGTAGAAGGAACGATGGGAATATTAGTTGGTTTCACTACTTTTTACTTTTATGTTCTAGAAGTGTTGGGATCTAACACTTTAGGAGGCACATCAAAGGTCACATGCTTGACTTTATGCATAGAGTTGGGCATAACTATTCTATCTCGCCTAGTACCAGATTTAGGACATGTTGCAATTATACATTCTAAGAGTTTCGGAGATCGTTTGGTATATAAGCATGCATGACCAACCGCATTATTAAGTTGTTTCTCTATTTTATCATCTTCAACAATCTCACGGAGACTATCTAAACTATCCTTAAGGTATGAAAGATATGTTTGAATTGCAAATTAATTATTCCTAAGATGAGGAGGAATATACTTCACATTCACAGCATATTTAATATAGGCAGACACCTTTGGTGCAACATAATCACCACTAGTGATTGGTGTTTTCCCTTTTACCCCTGATTCTTCAGATTCTTAATTTCTTTTTGCAAAGACGTTATCTTTTCATTGTTCTTGTCACGAGTGACCTTAATTGATTCATATAACTCTTTGGAATGCAGTTTAACCTTTTCATTTTCAGCTAGAAAACACTCATTTTCATGTTGCAATACACCAATGATGTTTTGAAGCTGGAAATTCTGAGAATTCTGAGAATCTAAAGGAGGAGGCATGTAGGAGCCAGCCACTTCATTCATATTACCCTTCAATTGGGAAATTTGAGCTTTCAATTTTCGGATCGTGTTGCAGTGAGCTTGAATCCGTTCATCACGAGATTTTATTTCAAAACAAGCATCAAACTCAAGAGCATCCGAAGATGTCTTGGCATTTGAAGTTTTAATTCTTTCTTCAAGATGTTGACATTTTAATTGCAAATCAAGATATTCAACTTCTAATTTTGAAAAATGCCTGGCCATATTATCATGATCATCCCTTTCAATTTTGTCATGCAATTTTGAATTTTTGGTTTCAAGCTCATTGACACGATCTTGTGAGACTTTCAATGCAATCGATAAATCATGAAATTGAGAAGCAGTAATGGATAAATTCATGACAGTATAAAACACATCTTGAGCAATACATCTAGAAATCAGATTCTCATTAAGGATGTGAATATTCTTCATCTCAATCTCATTACTTTTAAGCTCACATTCATATGTTTTAACCTTGTTTTCCATTTCATTAAACATCTTTTTCATTTCGTTAACTTTCGTATCTATGGCCTTTTGAATACCCTCGAATTGTTCTTTTAGTTTTTTAAAGAACGGAATGACCTCAGTAAGATAACATGCTTTAGTTTGCTCAAAACCCTTTTATTTTTCAGTAATTCCTGTAGGTGTGATTCTTTTCTCATAAGTTTTCTCAAAATCAAAAAATAGTTGGTAAACTACATATAAGCTTATTAAGGTTTTACTTTGAGTGGGAAGGTTTCTAGGCACTAAATGCATTGGTGTATTGGGAGGATACACTGTAGCTGGAGGCAATTTCCTAAGGGGAGGATTCTTTTCAACAAGTTCATTAGCTTTTCTCTTTTCCACATCTAACTTCCAAAACACTTGTTTAAGGGTTAATAGAGTCTGAGGTCTAAACTTAGTTGTGGCTATCCAGTTATCCTTAATTTGGAGTTTTAAACATTATATTATGACTCACACACCAAGGATCTTCTAATTTCTTTTCCATTTTCTCTCTAGAGGCATTTTCTATTTCTATGTCCTCTTAGTGTTCTCAACATAAGTTGGCTTTTGTTTAGGCTTAAGAATCTCACTACCATCATAAATCACATTATGAGCTGTTTATGCTTTCTTAAGATACGCAGGATTGGGGTCTTCTATAAGGCCAATACTATGCTTATCACTTAATACTCTATGCTTAGAGATCATGTGAGCAATCTGAATGGTGTTTCCTTGTACGTACAACTTGTTTTCAAGTTTTTTCTTCAAAGTTTTAAGGTTGGAAAAATCATGTAAGAGTTTTGATTCCTTTTGTTTGAAATCCTGCTTAAGCACTTTTACATTTTCTTGAAGTTCTTGTTTTTGCTTAATAGTTTTATTAAGTTTCTCTTGTAAGGAATTTAACTCTTGTTTTAATGTTTCTTCCCTTAAATTACTTTTTCTGATTAATGTACGCATTTGGCCATCCATTTCCTGCTCACGTGTGGTCAGCTCAAATTTAGTACGCTGTTCATAGATGGCAACTTGATCCTTATGAATATTTAGTTTAGTGGTCATGGAATCATCATCCAGATAATCAGTTTACTCATCAAATACACATTCATCATTGATAGAAGAAGATGCATCACTTGGTACAACAAGACTTTCATCGTGCTTCACATATTGATCATATGGGACAACATTGCTATTACCCATATTTTCAATATCTGATTCAACGACTTCTGTTAATTGTACTTCATTGGGAATCTTTTGCACATCAACCACATCATATAGTTTTAGTACCTCTAATATGATAGAATCCTTGAAGGGACCGGCTTGTTGAGGTGATGAGACCATTGGAGAAATATTAGCCATAAAGGTGGTCTGTACTGTTGGTTCATCATCAATATCAGAGTCAAAAGCATCACAATCTGCAACTTGGAATACATTGGGATTGTTCTATGCCAAATCATGCACCGGTTGTTCATCCACATCTGCATCATATGTTTTGGCATTCCCATGAGCAAGAAATAGCAGCTCTTCCTCATCTAACACAGCTCCACTATCTTGATCTTGCACCTGCAGCATCTTATCCCTGAAGTACTCTGCATTCTGTGGACGTTTTGGCTGAGTGCAGTTCCTAGCAATGTTTCCTTCCCCTCTACAGTTGTAGAACTTAATAGGTTTCCATTGACCCTGTACCGTGATCCTTCTTCGGTTTTGAACACCCACATAACCAACTCCAGCTCCAACATTCCCTTGTGCATTATATGGTGGATTCACATTCTGCCTTCCTTGCATGTTCTGAACCACAACCCTCCCATCTTTAATAGTAGCATGATTATGTAGATTATATTGTTGGTGTGGGGAAGTAAGTTTATGTTTTGTTGAACCATTAGGGCCAGTTGATTTGCAAGGTTTTCAATAAACATGTCAGATGGGTTATATCTTGGGTCTGGTATGGTAATGTGATTATGATCCTGAGTAGGTATGACTTGTGATGCTTTGGTACTTATCCACACATTTGAGAGAAATGCAGTTGAGTCATTTGAAGAGTTTGCAGCAGCAGTATTAGATTGGAATTTATCCATGATCAAAAGCTCAAATGTAGCATGCTTCTCATGTTGAAGTAAGTAAGCATACCGATGTTCATAGTTGGTGTTCCTCAATCCTTTGTTCAATTTGACAGCAGTAACAAATTTGTGCCATTCAGAGTTCATGTTGTTTACAAACTTAGAATTGAGTTGGATATTTGGCATTGTCATATTGATGTTCCTTATATCATTCACAAGTTTGTGAAGCCTCACATGATACTCAGTGACACTTTCCCCTGGGTTCATCTTAAAGTTCTCAAAGTCATCATAAAGTTGTGATTCTCTATCTTCCTTAGTCATTTCTGAACCAGAGAGAAGCATCTTGACATTATTCCAGACTGCCTTGGCCTCAGTATTGTGATTGATCAGCTTGTAAATGTCCTTTGGTAAACCTTGAAGTACGATGTTTGAAGCTCTAATGTCAGCATCAAATCTCTTCTTCTCCTTCTCATCAAGATCATCATACGTCCTTGGTCTGTCCAAACCCAAATCAACAGTTCCATCAGCTCCAGTTTCAAGAATATCTCTGGTAGTTCCGATTTGGAATGGCCCTTCATCAATTGACTTAATGATGTTACGACCATTCTCTTTGCCCAAGAAGTATAGTCTGATTCTTTGTGCCCAAGAGTCATAATCAATTTTATCAAGCATAAGAGGACGAGTATCGGACCCTGCAGCTTGAACGTCATCAGCAACGGAGGAGGTGATTGTAGACATGATTCCTAAGTACACGGGATTTTACTTCTCTTTGATTAAACCGGGAAATAGATTCTTTCACGGGATTTTACTAAATCAAGAGGAAACCGTAGAACTCAACACAAAAATGTACAATCTCAAGTGACAAGTCGCAGTCTTGACAAACCACACAATGGTCAAATCGCAGTGTGACAAATCGCATAAGTTAACAAATCGCATATACAAATCGCACACAGAGACAAACCACAACAACAAACATCAATGATTGACAACTCGCAAAGACAAACCGCACACTCTATCAAATCGCATAGAACAAACCGCAAACTTTGACAAATCGTAAGGGGACAAATAGTACAACCCACTACTTGTCCTTTTGTCCTTTTCTCCTCAAACCGCAACTAAAGTGACAAATCGCAGCGATTAAGATCAAGTCGCATATAAAGATCTAACAAACCGTAGCGAGCGAGAACAAACCGTAGTCAAAACTAATCAAAACGCATACAAAAACAGATCAAACCGCACCAAAATTACACCAAACCGCAGTCAAGAAAACGTGTACGTGAGTCAAACCGCACCCAAGAAAACTTTAAAAAACCAAACTTTTCAATCAAAACCACTAAAACCAAGAAGAATATAGCCTTCCAAACCAAAAACTAGACTAATATGATGATCCAAAACACAAAAGTACAATCAAAATCCAAACTTTAACACTAAATAAGATCAAAATGGTGAAAATGTCTCTAAACTCATTCAAACCCAAAACTTATGAAACCAGCTAAGAATACAAGGACATGCAAAGTAGTTGATTAAACCTGGCTCTGATACCATTTGTAACATATTGGTTTTCATAAACACACATACACAATCACAAGGATTCGAATGAGAAGAGTTCTAGAGAGAGAAAGTAAAGAGAAATGAGAAATTATAGTAAGAGAAATAAAAAATATATTATGAAGCTCCAACCCTTTGCCTTACTAGGAAAAAGGTATTTATAGTGTCTTACAAAATACGCCACCTACCGGTTGTGGATCAGGCATATTGTGGGTAAAGACCTGTCCGTTCTTCACCGTGTTACTTAACTAACTACTAGCTATAACTAAACAACTACGACTACGAGCTTTTAATGATTACATATACTTGAGGTGACTGAGTCTTTAACTACCGGATTTTCTAAATCCTAACAATCAACAATATCACACGGAGGCAATACAACAAAGGATAATTCAGAGATTTACTGTGGCTGATGATCTCGAAGAAAAGCTTAAAGATCACCAAGTCATGGATCAGTTAAAGACCTTCACTGAAAGTACAAAGGAAACGGACTTTGAAGAATCAAAGATTACAAGCTACAAAGCAAAGAACGTGTAGTAGAATGCTAGAACTTGAATTGTAATATCTATATGTAATTGAGGTGACCTCCCTTAGGGGGAGATTGTTAGGATTTAGTAAATTCGTTAGTGAAAGACTCGGTCACCTCAAGTATTTGTAAGCATTAGAAACCCGTAGTCTTAGCTGTTTAGTTATTATATGTAGTTAGTTAACTAACACTGTGGAGGACGGACGGGTCTTTACCCACTGTATACCTGATCCACAACCCGTAGGTGGCGTATATTGTAAAAACTATAAATACCTTATACCACCCAAGGTAGAAGGTTGGAGCTTCATAATATTCTTTCTCTCACTAAAAGTTCCCACTCTCTCCACTTTCTCTCTCTAAAACTCATTCTTATTCAAACCTTAGATTGCGTGTATGTATGTTTATGATAACCAATATGTTACAATAAATAATTAGTGATTATATATTGACACAAACTTTACAACTCTCATACAATACACTCACAACGAAATATACGTCTTATTTTCAAAATTCACAGCATAACACTCCATCTCTCACAGCTCTCACATACACTACAAAAAGGCTGGAAAACCCTCCATAAGATCATGCGGTTTCTTACACTAGCTTCATCATGATGATCTATTTCACTAGCTTGCTTGAGTTTATCAGATGTATCCTTCATCAGTTGTCTAATATGCAGTCTTGTCTTGTGCCTACAATTGTGCAAACTCAAAGTGAGAATTTTACCAAAAAAATAATACATGATATACCATGACCTACTCATTAGCATTCACCAGGAAATAATATAACATAATCACCATACTAGATGTTGATTCAGTACAAGATAAAAACCAACATGATCCTAAATTTTTATATAATAGATGTTAATAAACAAACATCTATTAAACGAATTTGAAGACTATTATAATAGTGATAAACTAGCTGAATCAATTATATAACATAATCACAACATAATTTTACCCTGGTGTGTGTCAATATCAAACTAGTTGTATAATAACAAAATTGTGTTAAATATACATGATGATATTAGATGCATCACGCATACTTATTTACTGCATCACAGTAAACAAACATTATGATGCAGTTAACTCTTTATATGTTGATTCAGTACATTCTTTACAAAAAGATTAAAAAAACTACTGCATCACAAATATTTTTCTAGTGCATCACACTTTATGTTAATATCAATCTTTAAGTGCATAACACTTTCGCACATGACTCAGACTACATGTAACCTAACTTAGTCTCATAGGCGGCAAATTAAAATCTATTGTATCTCAGTTCAACTGCTAGTGCATTAGAAAAACAATCAGTCCTACAAACTCACTTTTGCACATGACTAATACTATATATAGGATCATTCATAGTGTGTTGATGATGATTCGGGTGGCCTTGGATGGTGATGAATCAAGTATGCCATGGTTTAGAGAGAGAAAGAGATGAGAGGGTGTTCTTGGTAGAGACTTGTTTAACAAAAAATGAAAGGTTAGATTGAGAAGCACCACCCCTTCCAAGGTTGGAAGGGGTATTGATACTTACAGACTACACGCCCTCCTGACGGGCTGTGGATCAGGCATACAGTGGGTAAAGACCCGTCCTTCCTCCACGGTGTTACACTAAACTAATCTACGCTACCAACTAACTAATTGACTACAAAATAACGTAACAAACGACATGTATACGAGCTAACTTATGATAGACCATAATTGGGGTGACCGACACTTTAACATGGAATTTCCAATTCCTAACACTATATTTAACCTAACTCGGCCTCATATGCGGCAAATTAAAACCTACTGCATCTCAGTTCAACTGCTAATGCATCAAGCAAACAATCAGTCATACAAACATAAGCAAACACTATGTGTAACTTAAACACTATAGATAACCTAATGGAACCTTGTATTACTACTGCATCAATGTTTTAAATCTACTGCATTACTATGTAATATCAAAAACACATCAGAACAAAAACTTGAAGAAACACTATCCTTAACCTAAAAACTATGCGTAACCTGATGGAACCTTATATACCTACTGCATCAATGTTTTAGATCTACTACATCAAGAAACAAAAAAACAAATTCAAAATAACAATTATAACATCAAATTAGATCAACCGAAAACACAAAACATTAATACAAAAGCACACATAATCAATATTATAAATAAATTAAATAGATGATGATGAACACTCGTTTTTACTTGATGATGAACACTAATCATTTGTTGATGATGAAAACTTGATTGAAATCTCAAAAATGATTGAATCAGTATACACGATGACCAATGTTGTAGAATACGGTGGAGAATGGTATGTATAAGCATAAGTTAGGTTAGACATAGTATGTATCATGTGTGAAAGTGACTTTGTACATACAAATACACTTTACACACATAACACAACTCACCTTTAGCTTAATTCATGCTTATACATGACAACTGAACACCTGATGCATCATAGTTCAAGTTTTGGGTAAAGGGGAGTATTCTTGCACCCTGGTAAAATAGTATTAACCAAACGTTTTTAGTACAAAGGGAGAGGGTGACTTCCCTCGCCTCAGTCCCTTAGGACACTTACAGACACTCATATAAACGTGACAAACCACGCTTATAACAAACATTGAACACAACTACAACGACTATGTATTAAAAATAAAATGCTAGTCAAGTAGACAAATCCTTGAAGCTTCAAATCGTCATGGTAGTTCAAACTTCCAGCTTCAACCAATTGCGTCTTCTATTAGTATTATGCAAAATGCATAATCTAATAACCTAATAAGAGTGACTTCCGTAGCAAATCGAATATGAAGCATAAACATGGTCTAATCGACCCAACCTTCCAGCATCACAAAATCAAATCCATTTGCAACATCAAGCAAATCGAATTTGAAACAGAAACAAGGGTACAAGCGACCCTAACTTCCAGCATAATGATTTTTGAACAAGAACCAAAAAAACTTGACTTACACAAGATAACCTTGACTTCCACTCTCCCTAACCCATCGTATAGCAGACCAAGACTATATGACACTCCCAATCAGCAGCAGGTCTATGAAGTATACGAACCAATCAGTTTGCAAATAAATGGCTCACATCAGTATGCAGCATCATCAACAATCAGTTTGCAAATAAAACAATAGCAGCAGGATCTAATCAATGATGCACCGAACCTCCAGCAATACTTCCATCTCTCCCTCAAACCCACTTACAAACACAAACATATACCAACCTTAAATAGGTTAACGTGCAGTAAAGCAAAACCCTAACGAGGGTTTACTTCCAATTGTCACAAATAAGAACCTAAAAAGGTTCTATAGGCGTTAAGCACACTCCAATCCACCAATAAGACTGCAAATCAAATATTACTAGAACCCTAAAAGGGTTTCGATAAAGTATCAAAAGGAAAGCAGCAGCACCTCACAAAACCTGGTCGAATACTATGAAAAAGAAAATCGATTTGAGAGTCCTACAATCAGAAGATATATAGGGTGAAAACAAACCGACTTAAAAAAATTAAGGGAAGGTAAAATCGACCAGAAACAAAACCGACAGAAAAAAAAACCCTAGAAAACCGATAACTTCAAAAGAACCCGAAAAATTGCTCTCGTCTACAAACCTTATCATGTAATGGCCAAACGAATCAATTCAATAACAGATCATAGGAAAGAAAACACTTTTATAGAGCAGATTTAAAGGATCGATTTAGGGTTTAAAGTCGGCACCAAGAAGGACGATTATAGGGATAGATAATAGATAAAAATAGCACACCACTTCCCTGAATCCACAACCAATCTAATCCGATTGCATACCAGAGGTAGAGAAACGGATTAGGTGATTGATTTGGCCGGAAAGATGATGGAAGTGGCGGCCAGAATCGCCCCTAGGGAGAGAAAGTTTTAGGCTTTTCTATTTTTATCATAGTTCAAGTTCAGTGCATTGGAAAAAAAATCAAACATACAAATACATTTACGCACTAACGCGGCCTATGCTTAACATAACTCATTTATAAACGATAACAGAACACCTACTGCATCTCAGTTCAAACACAAGTGCGTCACATAAATAATCAAGCATACAAACTCATTTATTTATATAACCTACTGGATCATATAGAAATAAAAACCAATTGCATTATAATATTTAATACAACTGCATCAGCATTCAAACAACCGATATTACTGTAAACTTAGTGCATCATAGTTATAAAGTCTAGTTGAGACATTTTATCAAAAACCTTGCTTACAACTTTCTTAAACATGTTTTGTATCTATATTTTTCAACATTTTGTTCCAGATTTAGAAGAAAACATGATGTAATTTTGAATCAAACTTTGTATATAACATACTAAAATCAATAAAAACACATAAACCAAGTGGTATGTGTTTGAATCAAGAGCTTACATTCATTAACTTTTAAAGAGCTACACTTAGTGGATTTTAATGAATCAATCGGCATCTCAAAAATAGATGGTGAATTTGTTGACTTTTAATTAGGGCTGATGAATAAATCTTTGAATTAAGAAATCAAATTTTATCAGATAATGATGAACGGTATTACCAGCGGTAAAGGTATGGTGGAGAACGGTTGGGAAGGTGGAGGAGAGTGGCGGCAGGGGAGGTGGAGGAGAGTGGCGGTGGCAATGTGAAGGATCGAAGGAGCAGATTAGAGGTTCAATGTTAATCGAATTGAGAAAATGAAGATAAAATGAAAGATAAAATGTTTATATAAGGTTGGATGGGAATGACTAAAATACCCTTGCAAGTATAAATCTTAATGGAGGGCTAATTAGGGACACATGGCGGGCTATGATGACTTCCTAGCCTTCTCATTTTAAGACCCCTTCTCAATTTTCCCCATCCCTAAATATATATATGTATTTTCGGGTAAAGGGGAGTAATCTTGCACCCTGGTAAAGTATATTAACCAAGCAAACATTAAAGTACAACGGATGAGAGTGAGTCTCTCACCTCAGTCCCTTAGGACACTTACAGACTCGAATATAAGAATGACACACCATTCCTATAACTTACAATAAAATGAACCTACCAATAATGACACAAGTACATAAAATTTACACCACTACTCAAGAAAAACACTTGAGCCTTCTATATCACTATGGCGGTCCACCTTAACTTCCATGAAGAATCCACGTAGAAAAATCCAAGCGATCTTCAAAATAAAATATGTTTGCTACACAAAGATCCAAATGCAAACCAAAGCAAACAAAATCTGCCATAAAACTAACAATAGGGTTTAGAAAACCCTAACTTACAACTCCATGATCAAGTAACCATCAAATAAGAAGAAGCAGTTCACAAATTTCGCACAACGGTTGGTGGAAGACTCTAAAACCACGGATAGAGCAGCAAGCATAAACTCGCTCCAAAAGTGTGCGTTGAGATGCTAAACCGAATACCCCAACAAAGAGCCAAAAGAGATTTTTGAATAAGAACTCTTCAAAACTTAACTTACAATAATCAGCAGCAATAGGTTTAGAAGCAACCCTAATCGTCCAAATGCAACATCAACATGCCATAGCAGCGACACATAGAGTCTCCTAATCCCTAACCTCCAGCAACCAATCACAAATCCAAATAATAATCACATCGCATAAAACTTGTGGAAGGTGACAACGAGTATCACTCATGAGTTACACCAGATAAACAAGACTTCCACTCTCCCCCATTCACGTTTCAAGGATGAACCCAACACACCAAGAACTACCACGATCCAAGATCGACTATCATAGATCAAAAACTACAAGGGTTACATTCCATAGAATGGATCAACCAAAAATGTCAATCCAAACTCCACAACCTGATCGTACAACAAAGATAATACCATGAAGATCCATATGATCGAATCCAAAACCAGCAAGATAAACCCTAAAAAATGATTACAAAAATCGTTTAGGGTTGATAATGTAAAACAAATTAGAAAACCATAATTCGTTCATTAACCATAAGCGCATAACAAACCAGCAACCACCATCAAAACACATCTCATAAACCCTTACAAAGTCGATTGCATACCTAGAAAGGTAGAGAGGCGACGATAGTAAAGATTAGGAGCAGAATCGTAAAGAAAATATGGCGGCAAGAAAACAACCAGGGACGATTCTAAAACCCTAAGAAAAATACAATCGAATCCCCAAAAACAAGCCACGAATCAGTAATACAATACACTAATCTAATTAGAAATCAAATCAGTGATAGAAAACATGATTAATAGTGTGGATTAAGAGAAAAAATGAATTGAAAAATATGGGGGGTTAGGGTTTCGGAAATCGCCCATAGTGGGGAGAGAAAAAGGCATCGCCTGGAACATGGTGTTATATATATATATGTATGTATATATATGTATGTATATATATATATGTATGTATATATATATATATATATATATATATATATATATATATATATATATAGTGTTATAATAACAAGTCTAGGTGTTAGATTTAGAAAATCCAGTAGTTAAAGAGTCGTCATCTCAAGTATATGTATTCGTTAGAAAGCTCATAGTCATAGTCATTTAGTGTTAGTAAGTAATTTGTTAAGTAACACCGTGAAGGACGGACGGGTCTTTACCCACTGTATGCCTGATCCACAGCCTGTAGGAGGCGTGTCTTGTATGAACCTATAAATACCCTTTGCCTAGCAAGGCAAAGGGTTGGAGCTTTCATAATTCATTTTTCTTTGTCTCACTAAAGTTTCCAACTCTCTTACACTTTCTCTCTCTAAAACTCAATTCATATGCCTCAAGTATTGTGTGTTGAAAACCAATATGTAACAATTGGTATCAAGAGCCATGGTTTGATCATCTATCTTTCATGTTCTTGGATTTCTAGTGGTTTTTATAGGTTTTTGGGTTTGAATGAGTTTTGAGTATTTTTCATCATTAGAATCATTTTTAGTGTTAAAGTTTGAATTTTGATAGTACTTTTGTGTTTGGAATCATCATAAGTGTTTAAGTTTTGGTTTGGAAGGCTTGAATCATCATGGGTAGACTGTTTTTGGATAGAAAAGTTTAGTTTTTGAATATTTCTTTGAAGCGGTTTGTCCCTCGAATTGGATTTCATTGAATTGGTTTGATCATAAGTTTATGCGGTTTGTCTCCCGGACTCCATTTTTGGGAAGCGGTTTGTGTCATTTACTAAGCGGTTTGTCATATTTTGTGAAGCGGTTTGTTAACTAAGCGGTTTGTCTCTTGAGACAAAAAGACAAGAAAGGACAAAGTAGTGAAAGTAGTAGTCGTACTTGTGCTCCCCTGCGGTTTGTGTAGTAAGCGGTTTGTCACATTAAGCGGTTTGAGTGTTAAGCGGTTTGTGTGTTATGCAATTTGTCTGTTAAGCGGTTTGTCTATTAAGTGGTTTGTCTGTTAAGCGTTTTGTGTATCAAGCGGTTTATTACTTTAAGTGATTTGACAGAAGCGGTTTGTCAGTAGTGCGATTTGTCTTTTGAGACTTGTCATTTTTTCGTGATACGTTTTACGGTTTTCTCTTGGTTTTCTAAAATCCCGCGGAAATTGTCAATCATGTCTACAATCACTTCTTCCGTTGCTGATGACGTTCAAGCAGCAGGATCCGACACTCGTCCTCCAATGCTTGATAGAACCGATTATGACTCTTAGGCTCAAAGAATCAGATTGTATTGCTTAGGAAAAGAGAATGGGGTTAACATCCTTAAGTCAATTGATGAAGGACCATTTCAAATTGGAACGACTAGGGACATTCTCAAAACAGGAACTGATGGAAATGTCACGTTAGGGTTGAATAGACCAAGAATGTATGATGAGCTTGATGATAAGGAAAAGAAGAGATATGATGCTGACATTAGAGCCTCAAACATCATACTTCAAGGTTTACCAAAGGACATTTACAAGCTAATCAATCACAACACTGAAGCTAAGGCATGCGGGATAATGTCAAGATGCTTCTCTCTGGTTCGAAACTAACCAAGGAAGATAGAGAATCTCAGTTGTATGATGACTTTGAGAACTTTAAAATGAATCCAGGAGAAAGTGTTACTGAATATTATGTGAGATTCCACAAACTTGTGAATGGTATGAGGAATATCAAAATAACAATGCCAAATACCCAGCTCAATTCAAAGTTTGTGAACAACATGAATCCCGAATGGCATAAATTTGTTACTGCAGTCAAACTAAACAAAGGATTGAGAAACACCAATTATGAGCAATTTTATGCTTATTTGCTTCAAAACGAGAAGCATGCTGCATTTGAACGAATGATCATGGAAAAGTTCAAGACCAATGCTGGTAATGCAAGTTCTTCAAATGATTCAACTGCATTCTACACAAATGTGAGAATAACTACCAAAGCATCACAAGTCATACCTCTTTGGGGATGGTAATCACAAACTTATTCCAGATCCAGGTTATAAGCCTTCAGATTCATTCATGGAACAACTTGTCAATCAACTGGCTCTAATGGTTAAGCAAAACCTGAACTTTACCCCATACACCAACAATCATCTCAGAACTGAATCTAACCTGCACAATCATGCTACGGTTAAAGATGGAAGGGTAGTTGTGCAAAACGTTCAAGGAAGGTAGAATGCTTATCTTCCACCACATAATGAGCAAGGAAATGTTGGGGTTGGTGCTGGTTATGGGAATGCAGGAGGCGGTGCAGGTTATGTGGGAAATCATAATCGAGGAAGGATTGCAGCTCAAGGTCAAGGGAAGCCAATTAAGTGTTACAATTGTGGTGGAGAAGGACACATTGCAAGGAACTGCACTCAACCAAAATGTCCATAGAATGCTGAGTACTTCAGGGATAAAATGCTATTGGTACAAGCTCAAGACAATGGAGCAGTGTTGGATGAGAAAGAGCTGTTGTTCCTTGCTGAGGGAAACGCCAAAACTTATGATGCAGATGTAGATGAGTAACCAGTGCATGGTGGTGCCCAAAACAATCCCAATGTCTTTCAAGTTGCAGACTGTGATGCAATTGACTCTAATGTTGATGACGAACCAACTGCACAGACCATCTTTATGGCTAACATCTCTCCAATGGTCTCTTCACCTCAACAGGCCGGTCCCTCCAAGGAATCCATCATATCAGAGGTACTAAAATTATACGATGTGGTTGATGCGCAAAAAATTCACCACGAAGTACAATCTACGGAAGTCATTGAATCAAATATTGAAAATATAGGAAATAGCAATGTTGTCCCATATGATCAATATGTGAAGCAAGATGAAAGTCTTATTGTACCAAGTGATGAATCTTCTGCAGTTAACAATGAACGCATATTAGATGAATACATTGCATATGCCCCTGATGATTCTGTAACCACTGAACTAAATTCCTATAAGGAACAAGTTGTGATATACGAATAGCGTGCTAAGTTTAAGTTGACTACCCGTGAGCATGAGATGGATAACCAAATGCGTACACTTATTAGAAAAAGTAATTTTAGGGAAGAAATATTAAAACATGAGTTAAATTCCTTACAATAAAAGCTTAATAAAACTGTTAGGCAAAACCAAGAACTTCAAGAAAATGTAAAGGTGCTTAAACAGGAATTCAATGCTAAGGAATCAAAACTTTTAAATAATTTTTCCAACCTAAAAACTTTGAAAAACAAACTTGAAAACAAGTTGTACGTACAAGGGAACACCATTCAGACTGCTCACTTGATCAATAAGCATAGAGTGTTAAGCGATGAACACAGTACTAATCTATTAGAGGAACCCAATCCTGAGGTTGGTAAGAAAGCAAAAGCTGCTCAAAAGATAATCTATGATGGCAATGAGATCATTAAGCCTAGACAAAACCTACAGGTGTAGAACATACTGAATAGGATAGAGAACTAGAGGATGCCTATAAGAAAAAAATGGATAAGACACTAACAGATCCTTGGTGCATAGCGTATAATATCACATTCAAAACATCGAATTATGCTAAGGAAAACTGGATTGCCTTCAATAAGTTTAGACCTCAGACCCAGTTGACCCCTGAGCAAGTGTTCTGGAAGAAAGATATGGATAAGCAAAAAGCTGATAATCTTATTGAGAAATATCCCCCTTGTAGGAAATTGCCTCCAGCCACTATATATCCCCCAAATTCACCTATGCATTTAGTGCCTAGAACTCTTCCCACCCAGAGCAAAACCTTAGTTAGCTTATATGTAGTTTATCAACTATTTGTTGACTTTGAGAAAACATGTAAGACGAGAATCACTCCAACGGGAATTACTGAAGGGGAAAGGGGTTTTGAGCAAATAAAAGAATATTACTTAACTAAGGTCATGCCTTTCTTTAAACAACTAAAAGAGCAATTTGAATCTCTCCAAAAGGCCATAGATACTGAGGTTAAAGATATGAAAAGAATATTTAATGAAATGGAAAACGAAGTTAGAAATTATGAATGTGAGCTCAAAAGTAATGAGATTGAGAGGAATAATCTTCACATCCTAAATGATAATTTGATTTCCAAATGCATTGCTCATGATGTGTTTTACACTGTCACAAATTATTCTATTACTGCATCTCAATTTCATGAATTAGTTGTTCCTTTGAAAGTCTCCCATGAGCGTGTCATTGAGCTTGAAGCAACGAATTCAAAATTGCATGATAAAATTGAAAAGGATGATCATGATAACATGGTCAGACAATTTTCTAAATTGGAAGTTGAATATCTTGCTTTGCAATTAAAATATCAACATCTCAAAGAAAATATTAAAACCTCGAATGCCAAGACATCTTAGGATGCTCCTGAGTTTAATGCAGTTTTTGAATTAAACAAATGAGCATGAACAGATTCAAGCTCAGTGCAAGACGATCAAAAGGTTGAAAGCCCAAATTTCTGAATTGAAGGGAGATAAGAATGAAGTGACTGGCTCCCATATGCCTCCTCTTTTAGATTCTCAGAATTCTCAAAATTTTCATCTTCAAAACATCATTAATGTATTACAACATGAAAATGAGTGCTTTCTAACAGAAAATGAAAAGGTTAAACTGCATTTCAAAGAGTTATATGAATCAATTAAGGTCACTCATAACAAGAAGAACGAAAAGATAACTTCTTTTCAAAATGAAATTGAGAATCTGAAGAGTCAGGTAAAAGGGAAAATGCCTATCACCAGTGGTAAGAATATTGCACCAAAGGTGCCTGCTTGTACTAAATATGCTATGTCTGTGAAGTATATTCCCCCTCATCTTAGAAACAATGAACTTGTGTGTCAAACATATTTTTCGTACCTTAAGGATAGTTTAGAATGTCTCCGTGAGATTTTTGAAGAGGACAAAAATGTGCTGTGAATGAGCTGAAAAATGTTGTTAAATCCCCTGTCAAAAATGTAAGAAATGCTAAACAAGTTAAGGATGCCAGAAAGCCAATCTGGAACAAGGTTAGAAATTATTGGAAACCCACAGGAAGAAAGTACAATAATGTGGGTTATCAATGGAAACCCACTGGTCGCACATTCAATGTTAATGAATTCTGTCCTAATAGGAATATATATATGCCCAATAAGGAATGGAAACCAAGTGGTAGGATCATCCCCTTAAGAAGTTGTCATACTACACATAGGCCAAGTGTTACTATTAGTATTGCATCCACCTCTAATGATGTCATAGCTTCTATTTCTGATGTGGGTGTTCCAATCTCATATACTAACCAAATGGAACCCATTCTTGCATGGGGATCCAAATTATCCAGTCATCAATACTTGTATGTATTCAACTGCAGGTCGTACAAATCGTTCTGTGCTATTTGGACTCAGGGTATCCAAAGCATATGACTGGAGATCGCTCATGGCTCAAGAACTTTGTGAATAAATTCAATGGGACACTTAGATTTGGGAACGACCACTTTGGGGCAATTATGGGGTACATAGATTATGTAGTTTGAGACAGTGTAATCTCCCAGGTATATTATGTTGAAGGACTCGGTCATAATTTGTTCTCTGTTGGCCAATTCTGTGACTCTGATCTGGAAGTGGCCTTTAGAAAACATACTTTCTTCGTCAGAGAACTAGATGGTGTTGAACTTTTAAAGGGAACACGTGGGACTAATCTATACACCATCTCTATCGAAGATATGATGAAGTCTTATCCAATCTGCTTGTTGTCAATGGCTTCCAAAACAAAGTCATGGTTATGGCATCGTCGTCTCAATCACTTGAACTTTGGAACCATAAATGATCTTTCTAGAAAGGACCTCGTGAGAGGATTGCCCAGATTAAAGTATGAAAAAGATCATCTTTGTTCAGCATGCCAATTGGAAAAAAGCAAGAAATATGCCCATAAACCCAAACCTGCAAACTCAATTATGGAAGTTCTTCTTACTCTTCATATGGATTTGTGCGGACCCATGAGAGTGCAAACTATAAACGGGAAGAAATATGTGCTAGTCGTGGTTGATGACTACTCCAGGTTCACTTGGGTTAAGTTTTTGAGGTCAAAGGATGAAACTCCAAACATCATCATCAAACTTATTAAACAGCTGCAGGTTCGACTTAACAAAATAGTCAGAATTATCCGAACAAACAATGGAACTAAGTTTGTAAACAAAGAACTAAGTCAGTTTTACGAAAGCATTGGAATCAGCCATCAAAGAAGTGTTCCACGCACTCCTCAACAGAACGGTGTAGTTGAAAGACGAAATCGAACTTTGGTAGAAGCTGCAAGGACTATGCGGATTTATTCAAAGGTTCCAATGTTTCTATGGGCAGAAGCTATTGCCACTGCATGCTACACCCAAAACTGCTCCCTTATCCATACCACTCATGGAAAAAATCCTTACGAACTAGTCCACAACTAAAAACCGGATCTGACTTTTCTACGTGTGTTCGGTGCCTTATGATATCCTACTAATGAAGGTCAAGATTTGGGTAAATTGAAAGCTAAGGCGGACATTGGAATTTTTGTTGGGTATGCAACAAATCGGAAGGGTTACCGAATCTACAATAAAAGAACCAGAGACATCATGGAATCTATTCACGTCACGTTCGATGAGCTGTCTGACTATAAAGCTCCAGGATAATCCAGTTCTGGACCCTCACCTCAACTTTTGTCAAGTAGTCCTGTTAGCCTTAATAGTTTTTATTAGAAGTGATGGTCATTCACATTTAGGAACTTTGTAACGTGTGTTAGATATCATGCTAGAATAGTCAAAGGGCTCATGGATTGGGCTAAGCTAAATGGTTAGACGTTTAGTTAAGTTAGCCTTGTATAAGTTCATGTAACCCAATCCATGTCCAAGCCCATCTCACGGCCCATGGCCAAGCCTTAGGGCATCATCTCTCTTACTATAAATACCCCTCAAGTATGTCATTTGAGGGGTGTGCTTGAGTGTGTTGTGTGTGTGTGTTTTCTTATGAAATATTGTTTTCATCTTCTTTCCTTTATCTCTCTAAAACATACATATCATCATTCAAGTCACCACATCTTTTCTCTCATCTTTGTTTCTTTCTTTATACGCATAAAGTGTGTTTGGTTTCACATGGTTATACTTGTGTTTGTGTTGGGTTTGTGATAAGGTTGATAAAAGTAAGGTCCTACAATTGGTATCAGAGCCAGGTTTAGGAGTGTTTGTGTTTGTTTTGAAGGGTTACACGTAAAAGCTCTAGTTTTACATATTTGAAACTCTTAAAGCTTTAATTTTTGCACTTAAAAATTCAAGATTCTTGTGGTTTAAGGTTTATTTGGTGCTAAAGTTTCAGTTTTTTGCAAAAAGTTCGAAGCTTTACGTGTTTTTCTTCATTTTTAAACTCGTATTTGGTTCATTGGTCATTTCTACTCGTAACTTTTCTAAGCACTTTGGGTGAAAAAGGTCAACATTTTTGGGTTATTCGAGTGTTTTAAAGGTTATCTGTGCAAAAGAAATCATTTGAATCGTTGGAAATTTCTTACGCGTAGAAGTCAAAAAGTCAAAACCCTAGTTTTCTACGCATAACATTTTGGTGAAGAATCTTTGAGCTATAACGGTTACTCAGTGCTTCCCTCACTTGGATAAGTGTGTGGAACACTTCGACTTGTGGATATCCCTTACGCTGTGACAGTGTAAAGGATTTTTTGTTCTTAACCACAGTTTACGCATAAGCTAAAAGCTTACGAGTAACTCTACGCATAACTTCACAATTACGCGTAAGGTTTACGAGTAACTTTTTGTCTACGCATAAGCTTAAGGTTACGCGTTAGATATTGTTTACGCATAAGGATTCCTACGCCTAAGATCCTACGCATAAGCACAATCTCTACGCCTAAGCCTCGTCTACTCGTAACTTCTGTTTCTACGCCTAAGCTCTTTCTACGCATAAAGGTTTAAAAAAAAAAAAATTTTGGCTGGAAAACTTGAGTAAAATTTAAATTTTTGAGAAGACTAAACGTTCAATTTTTACGCGAAATTCTAATTTTGGTTTAACTGTGAAAATTTTGGTCAAAAATTCAAATTTTTTGGCCTAAATTCAAATTTTTCGGGTCAAATTTGGCGTCAAAATTGTCATAACTCAAATTTTTCATACGACCTTAGAATTGATTTTTATAGTGAATTTCAAATTTTGGGAGAAATGTTTTACGCCTAAGAACCAAGGTTACGAGTACGACTTTCAGAAAAACCTCAACCGAGCCTAATTTTCTTCAAACACAACTCCTTTATCGTTGAATCGATCCTACATCAACTTTATCATACATACCTTCCTCAATGGCAACTCTGGCAGATCGTCTCAAAACTGCTTTCTTTGATTCATTCTTCAATGACCTTAACATTAGTCCAACTACACCAAATAACAACAACCAATGGATTTCATCATATAATCCGCAGTTTGCTCAACCAAGTATGCATATGGGTCAAGGAGGACAAATGGTTGATGTTATTGGGAATCAGAATGGATTTGCTACGGGTATACAAATGGGAAATCAGATGCAATATGCAGGACAGTTTGATGGACATCAAGGGGGTCAGATTGTGAATCAGAATATAGGATATCAAAATGGGAATAACTGTTTTATGACTTCGGTTCAGAATGCTACCTCCGAACCTCAAAGCCAAGATTCAGGGTATCGTCGGTTCAGTATGCTACCTCATAACCTCAAGTACAGGGTGCTGTTAGCAAAGAAAGAAAAATTGGGAATAGAGTTGACTGCTGAGGAATACGAATCTTTGTATCCAGGACGGGCAGAGAAAGCAAATGATAATGCAAGCTACTGTCTTACAATCAATCAGCAAGACTCAACATCAAGCGATACTTTTGATACACCTCCAGTCTATGACACAGATTCACTCAATGAGGTACCAAATTATAGTAATGTTGTAATCGCTTTACTCATGATGAACAGCATTCTGTGACATCAGCACCTACTTATGATACATACCTCGACAATCCGAGTTGTAGCAATACGAACTCTGAAACTCGAGATGTGGATCCTAATGGCGGCTGTGTGGCACAAAATACTGAGAATGATGAGGAAACCCGTGCTTATTTTGAATCATTAATCAATAATTGTGGTATTGAGATTGAGAAAGTAAGTAAGGTCAATCGCGAGGTTAAGACCGCAAATAAAAATTGACCGAATGAGCTTGAGAGTTACAGAGAGAATGCAAGAGCCTATGAATTTCATACAAACAAAATATCAGAATTAGAAATTGGTTATCGAGACTCTATTTTAAGAGAAAAACAATTGCAACTCAAGTATGACACACTTGATGTGAATTTGAACTTGAAAATAAAATCTTTAAACAAGGAAATTTCGGATCTAAATGACCAACTTTCTAAACAAAAGCACTTTTTGATCTTGAAAAAGAGAAGACACGGTTGATTGCTGATTTTTTAAAACGTGAAGATTCTCTTCTTGATGAAATTCTGGATAAAAATGAAACTATCAAAAAATTGGATAATTTGCTTCTTACAACGGGTCATTCCGCTAAAACAAACAAGATGCTTTCTAATCAAGCAAATCCGATTTTTCACACTGCACATAAAATGGCTCTTGGTAACAACCCTTCTTCATTCCTCAAGAAAGCTCAGAAATCTCAGAATGTGTTGAACAATGGAAAACCTTTGCATGAACCCATAATTGTTCGTGATTCTCTTGAAACGTTGGAACTATCTGAGGAGAGTAGAACTAAAATGAAACAAAAGAATCCAGATCTTAAACCGATTGATTATAACAAATGGAACAAAATTAATGGAATTACTTTTGTTAATCAAAAGAACAATCAATCGTTTTCCACCACACTAAGTGTTTCAAACAAAGTGTCAACACCAGTTTCAAAACCAGTTGCAACTCCTGTAGTTGTCTCAAAATCCTTTTCAAAAATCGAACAAATGTCTTCAAACAATCCTTTTAACACAAGTGATGCAAGAAGCATTTTAGATGACGTTAAAACTAGAATTGGGTATCTTCAAGAGATTGTCAAATCTAAAACCAATATTACTACTAACATCTGGTTTACTCGTCATGATGACGAAACGAAAAGTTTTTTGAAACTCAAATTGCCCTCCGTTAACGCCATCGCCATGCGAGGGTAATTCATTTTGAACAAGCAATTTTAAAAGAAACATCTGACTTTGTCAAGGACCATAAATCCCTGGTAAAGCAAGCTAATGAAAGTGTTGAACACATCAAAGTTTTGGAAAATCTAAATGATTCACTCTTCAAAGATGTTCTGACTACTGATATTATGTCCATTATTTTGCAAACATACTCTGTTGAAGATCATGAAAGACTCCACTGAGACCTCCGCATGATTGTTTCAAAATATGAAAAAGCTCTTGAAAAACTTGAAAAGAAAATGTGTCATATTTTAAACAACTTGATCGAAAAACTGAGGAATGCAAGTATGAAAACTGTCGTATGAGCGCACCTACAATGACATGAAAGCGAAAAATGATCTTTTGAGGGCTCGTTTGGAAGTCAAAAGGAAAGGCATGGATACTTGTGATTAAAAACCATTGACTGCGGAGAAAGCAAATGTTCCCAAACCGGTTTCCAAACCAAAAATGTCAATTTCTCAGCCTCCTCCAAAAGTCAATGAGAAAAATGATTTGTCAAAAACAGTCACTCCACAGTCTTTTCCTATTAAAAAGAGAATTGTCAAAAGTTTTGAAAAAGGAAAAGTTGTTGCTGAAAAACCAAATGTGATTACACCTGGCATTTCTAGGAATAGTATACGGAATGTGACCAAAAATCCAGTTAAAGAATCTGTCGGTTCTAACGACATGGTCAACAATCACTATCTAGAAGAAGCTAGGAAAAAGGCATAGACTAGAAAAGACGGAATTTTAGGTGCAACATCTAGGGTAATGAATTCTACGCGATTTCAAGGCAATACTAGTAGTAGTAAACCATTACCTAGGAACTCTCTACAAAAGACTAGGGATTGGCTTGCATCTAAGAGTAGTTGCGCAAAAGAAAATGCTATGCCCCTAGAAAACAACACTAGGAATTCTAAGTCTTTTTCGAACAAGAATCAATGTCCACAAGACTGTAGTGACAAAGTTAAAGTCTGCTTTTAAACAAGAATATTGAATTTTTCTGTACTACATGTAAAAAATGTGTCTTTTCAGCTAATCATGATGCATGTGTCTCACAATATCTCAAGAAATATAATTCTCGTGCCAAGGCACAATCCACTAAGACTCCAAACCGAAACAAACCCGTTGACAAGATGAACATCAAAAGGAAACCTAATAGGTGGATCTCTACAGGACGTAGTTTTTCAAAAAATAATTCTTCCGCTGCATCTGAAAAGAAAACAACTCCTAGATCTTACCTTAGGTGGATACCCACGGGCAAAGTTTTCAACCAAGTCGGTCTTAGATGGATTCCCACAGGAAAGATTCTTGATACTCGCACCAACACAGATAATAGTACCAATCATCAGGATAAAGAAGTAGAAACCACTACAACCGTTGATAGTGATCACCCTCGCCGTGAGGAAACATATACTTCTAACACTGTTATTTGTGAAAATTCTTCTTCTGTGGATGCAGGTACTTGTAAAAGTGTTGAAGGTTCATACACCCCATGTGGTAAAGAAGAACTTTATGCCAATTTCGCATATGGAAATCCTTTTCTAGTTCCACTCTTAACTCCACTTTTAGTTGTTCCAACTTAATTTCTCTTTCTTCAAATCTTCTATGTAAATATTTTTGAAAAACCAAATACAAAATTTGAAAAACAATCAAAAGAAAAATACAAAAATAGAAAACTTTCAAAAATACAAAAACATTATAAAATTTTTCAAAATCCAAAAATATTCTTCTCACGACATGTCTCTCATATAATCGATATTCTGTACGTTTCTAGAAATGTCATTCAACAATGATACGGGCATGTACAGATGCTTGAGCGAGAGTTCTTTAAATGTTTTCTAAAACATGTCGTTTCTCAAAATTTTCTTCAAATTAATGGCTTTCGTATACTTCAGTACGAAACCCGGACTTCAAAATAATTGCTTTCGTATACTTCAGTACGAAACCCGGACTTCAAAATAATGGCTTCTGGACACATCAGTTCAGGACCCGCTCTTCAAAGAAAGGAAAGTGCTTATCAAAATCAAAGGTTTTTAAATATTTTTTCAAGCACTATTCCTAAAATCATAATGGCTTGTCGATTACCTCAGGCTAACCGATCTTTAAAGAAAGGAAAGTGCTACAAAATCGATTTTCATAAATATCGAGCACTTATCCTAAAACAAATGAAGATAATTTTTTCTCTAATATCTTCAAAAGATTTTCAAAATCTTCTCCACATCTTGGGTACCATTGATTCGAAATTTTTCAAAAAAGTTTTCAAAATATCTCACATTTGGTACCAAGATAACTCCCTCTAAACCCTTAATTGATTCTAAATTTTCTGTATGAAAAATATGCTTTCGTTAAGGGGAAGTATTAAAAAAAAATTGTTCCAAAATTCATGCTCAATCAGTTTCTCTACAAATGTTTTTCGAAAAACATATCTTTTAATCATTTTGTTTCAAAAACATCATGGATATGCTATTTTTGAGGGGGAGAAACGTGATTAAAATGTGATCAAAAGGTTTAATGATCATTGTTTGAATCTCAAAAGAGCTCGACTCAGTCGTAACCAATGAATTGACGAGGAATCATGTACCATCTCGAGAAACTTTCTATGAACTTGACCAGGACGGGTAATAATTTCAAGCTAGTTCTCTAGTGATGTAAACGTGTCTCGAATCGGTCTAGTTCATTTAAAGTCGATCAATTCAAAAAGTGCAAACTCTACCCTCATGTAATGCAGATTTACATCAAAACTTATAAGCAAGTATGAAGGGGGAGTGTTTCTGAAAATATAAAACTCTCGGAGTGTTTCAAACATGTTTTCTATCATAAACACTTTGAGAGATTTTCAATAAAATGGTTTTATGGCAACAATAGGACAGTCATGGAGTTATAAGGTGACTAAGGATAGGAAATTCGTCCTATGATCCGCCAGAACCGGAGGGATCTACCCAAGGACATCACAAATAGTTATTATTAGAAGTCCTTTGGAATGGTTGAAAAAAGGAGTAATGTGAGAAAGGAGAAAGAAGGGGTTGAAGAATTAAAAAGAAAAGTTAAAAAAAGGGTGAAAAGAAATAGCCCTCCATATTCAACCTTAGGGCAGAAACCGGGTTCAATTCATACGCTCTGGTTGTCACTAAGTTGACAGGTATTGAAGACAAAAGCGTCATGGACCCGTGACACACTGCACTAAACCTTCTAGCCACTCAATTCCTCTCAAAAGGGATTTGTTTCATTCTCACTGGGAACCCTACATAATCTATCGACTTTCTCTTAGAGATCGTTGATATTGTGACAACTCGTATTTTCAGGTCATACTTCAAAACATTATTCATGCTTCATCATTTATCGTTTATTGTAAACTGGGTTTACGAGCATCAAATTCACGTAACCGTAATGGTTTAGCTGTGAATTCATGATCATATCATCGAGGACATTTCATATAGACTAAGTTTAGTCTACATTTCATTAACATCATTGTCATTATTTCATATCAATATTATGCATGGTTTTGCATTTTTCGTTAAACGTTTAATTTTATATTAAATAAACGTTATCGCGTAATTAATTATTTTGAACAATTGATCCATTACTTCCAAAATTATCGATAAATTTTTATATTCACCTTAAGTTTATAAAAATAATATTATGAGTTTACCCGGTGTTTTAAATTTATTTTGTATATAAATTGTTAAATTTATATAATTACGACGGTTATCTTAAATACTACACGATTATTATTATTTCACTCAATTTTTGCAAGAAATATATTTTTGTAGTTTCTATGATCTCAATATATTTTGTCTTGACCCGTGAAAATTTATTTTTAACTAACGCTACCCTAAATGTTCAAAAGTGAACACAAGTTACTAATTATCCTTAAGTTAACTAAACTTATACTTATACATGTACTTACTTAAACTACTCAAAAAATGCATCTACTTATATTTTTTTGAGTGTCATTCATATATGGGGTGACTCACACCAATTGTAACAAATATCTAGCATAATATTATACTTATATTATTTTTTTACTTCACAACACATACATAGAACACATAATATCTAGTGTAAAAGAAAATTTGCTCCCTTTCTCTCCTCTTGCATAACCGGCAGCCACAAGGAGACCAAAGGAAGAATCATTCCAAGTTTACAAGACAAGTTTAATTACACACTAGTATCATTTGTTGCTAAGGTTTTGTAATACAAACCTCAAGTGATTAGGAAAAACCTTTTGTCCATTAAACCTCATCATATCACTAGTAAGCATTCATATTCATATTTTTATTTCACATTCATTTTTATGGTCATATCATTTTATTTGAGAACCATGCAAGTCTCATGATGTTTATACCATTTTTAAGGTTTTATGTGTTTAAATATATATAATTCATCCTATAATTACTCCTTGTTATATATTAGTTTTGGTGATGTCTAGGAACCCATGGCACCCTAAGAAGGTGTATGGTAGGATTAGAATAGCTTCGGAGTTGTTTTGAATGGGTTAGAATAGTTTTGGCGCGAGAAAAACTCATTTCGACACGTTTTGAAAAGGGTCTGTCCTTAAAATTTAATTCTGGAAAATCCGACAGTGGTTATAATATTTTGGGCTAGATATTTAGAAAATACACTTTAAAAAGCGAAACCGTGGCCGCAGGCGGATTAAACGAGTTATAACGAAGAAGTTATGAATTTTTGAAGTTTGTGACGAAAACTATTAATTTCAGAAATTTCAGCATTGAAAATGTCACTCTTCTGAGTCAAAAATGAGTTCTAAGCTTTATAAATTGTGTCGACTTATCAAAAATATATTAGTATACTTTGACACGAATCTAAGGATGTAGAAGCGTGAAAAGCGGACTTGTAACGAGCAAATTACGCGATAAACAAAGTTGCCATAACTTTATTCTATTAGCAACATTAATATATTTTCTATTAAACATATACTTCGGCAACTAGAGACCATGTTGAGGGTCGTTTTTAACATGGACGTAGTACTTATTATAAAAAGATGTCTTCTAGTAAAAGTAAGTTCGCCAACCATATTTTCCAAAATGTCAACCGTTAGTCAAGCGGAGTTGTAATGATAAAAATACGATCGCTCAAAGTTTGGAAACCACTCTTAAACACACAAGTACCATACTTAACCTATATTTTTCTCTAAGATCGAGACCTCTAGGACGAAAACTTAAACACTAAAACTTTGAGATTATCATACGAGCTTCCCAAAACCGTTGAGTTTGTTTCCTAGCGCTCGACGTGCACCATTTTACGACTAGCTTTTCGAGGCGTTTTGTCACTTTCATGGAAATATCAAAGACATTATTTTACGACGAAAAGTTACAATTTTATAATAAATCATTAAATGATTATCGTAGGATATCATTTCAACATAATTACTTGAAAATTAATTTAAAATGGTCAAGACGTTAAAAGATTATATTTTCGACGAGAAGTATTATCTTCAAAAATTCACAAGTGATATAAATATCATCCGAATTGCATGCATAACATTACATCATAACTTATTATGTATCATATCATTCATAATAGGTCAAGTTTAGTGATTCACGCTACATTTCGGTGTACTCACTTTTGCCATCGCATCATTGTCCAAGTGAGTTTCCATAGCCCCATTTTCAATTGTTTTAATGCTTTTATTAAACTCTTTGGGGGAGATACATGCTCAACAACTTTTATGGCAAACATGATTATTTGCAAACTATATGTTTATCTGAATCAATGTTAGTCATAATAACTAATGACGCCATACTTAGAATTTCTATATCATGAATCATTGAGCTAATCGACTTGGTATGATCACGATCTAACGGACTTGGATAATGTTGAACTAACGGACTTGGTATACTCATGAACTAACGGACTTGGTATAGTCATGTACTAACGGACTTGGTACAATCATGGTCTAATGGTCTTGGTATAATCATGGAACTAAATGTCTTGGGATTATCATTGAGCTAAATGTCTTGGGATTATCATTGAGTCAATGTCTTGGGATTATTATTGAGCTAAATGTCTTGGGAACATCATTGAGCTAAATGTCTTGGGATTTTCATTGAACTAAATGTCTTGGTATAATTATGTCAAGTAACTATGGATACATTAAGTTATGCACTATTTTGTGAATTCATTTGACATCATGTGTTTGAACATTAACTCTACATATTTTGGCGAAGTGGGTTGTGAACATTGTGTTCAAGTTTTGTATGGGCTGAAACTTGGGCTGAGGGATTTACAATGCCTTTCTGCATAAATCCATTTTGAAAGGCTTTAAATTTCAACACAAACTCTATGAACTCACTCAACCTTTGTGTTGACACTTTTAGCATGTTTTATCTCGGGTATCTAAGGCATTCACTTCATGGCATGCATGTGGACATATCATAGAGTGCATGATGACTAACGCTGCCTTACTTTGGGTTTTATGAACAATAAAACATCGTTTGACTTATAACAAATTTATTTTTCCGCACATAGTAACTTTCATTTGGGACCTATCTTTGTAACTCTGAATGTTTTTATTAATTCAAGCGATGTATTTTCCAAACGACACTTTAGGTCGCTCAATATAACTTGTGATTGTGATGCAAGTATGGCGGTCAATCCCGTGTAATTCCATTCCGCAGAAAAATGTAATTTGGGGTGTGACAGTTGGCATCGAGCTTTCGGTTATAGAGAACTAGGTTGCATCATCAATTCCTAGACTATAACTACAGCATCATAGCATCTCATCATTTCATCATAAGTGCATGTTCACTTTACATGCGGTTTATACGCACATTTTTTTCGAGTTATTTACTTTCATTTCAAATCGATTGTCACATAGATGCCCTCGTGATACCCATTCCATTATCCTTCCTTTTAGACTCAATGTGGAGAATGCCTTGTCATTTCTTATCACAATTTTTAATATCACCGGTGATTCATCACCGATAATCGCCGAATGCCGAGACAAAACCTTTAAGTAGAGCTTAAGTCACTCTCAATCCTTTGTTTCATCACTAACATGTCTTAGTTACGTTATTCACACACTAAGTCACTAAACCATCATACAATTAAGACTTCACTTACTATTCTCACAACCCATCTTTTGGGAACCCGTCGATTATTTTGAAAAATAACCTCAAACTTATCACCTCATATCATATCTCTTTGGAGCGTTTATTATTAACATCGGACTTTGCTACGTCTCACCTTTCCTCTTATTTTGAAGAAGTTATGGCGCCAAAGAAAGCTCCACAAGTTTTGACTCAAGAGGCTATGCAAAAGTTTGTGGTGATAGTATAGCCAATGCATTAAGGAGGCTTGAAAGGGCAAAATGGCGGCCGCTATGAGAGGTCGCGGCCATCGCCGGCTACCAGACTTGCCACTTTACCGCCGCCGAGGTTCGCGGCTATCTCAAAGTTCGCCAGATCCGCATTGCACCGGTCGCATAGCCTAATTTAAGTCGCCAGCTTTAATGCGCCGCCTACACGCGAATCGCGCTACTAAATTGCGAGGAAGGCGGCCGCTAGGCTTCCCGCCGCCTTTGCGGTATTGCGAGGAGGGTCCTGGGTTAGAAGTTGTTCGTATAAGGATTTTAAAAGTGGAGATCCCACTAAGTTCAAGGGCACTGAAGGGGCCATTGCCATGGCAATGATGGTTCGAGAAAATGGAGTCCGTGTTTCGTTATGTAATTGCGGAGGATAGCAAGGTTAAGTTTGCTACGAGTACACTCTTGGATGGGGCAATGTCTTGGTGGAATTCAGTATGCTCACCAATGGGGATGGAAAATGCTTTCAAGCTTACTTGGGAGCAATTCAAAGGGTTGTTAACGAAGAAATATTGTCCGCATCGGAGGTGAAAAAGTTGGAGACCGAATTCTATGAACTGGTAACTATTGGGTATGACATTGATACTTACATTCGAAGGTTTCAAGAATTGGTCGTGTTATGCCCATCTATGGTTTCGGATAATGAGAAGCTACTTGGAGGCTTTCTTGGAGGACTTCCGAGATTATTCAAGGTGATGTGATTTCCTCTGATCCGCAAACAATTGAAGAATCTGTTCGAGTATCCCAAAAACTCATGGCACAAGTAGTAAAGAGAGGAAACATTACCCGCATCATCAAGTAACAACAATACTAACAACCGCACCAACTACAACAATAACCGAAACAACAAAGAACAACAACAACAACAATAGCGATAACCAAATCAACAACAATAAAAGAAAATGGGAAAATGACCAGGGAGGTTATAATAACAACAACCAAAACCGTAACACTAACCATCATCAACAACAAAATAGAAGGCAAGAAGCGGGAATGGTTTATGTCGCCGCACCAATAGAAGCGCGAGGTTATGCCGAACACACCCACTATGTAATCAATGTAAGTTTCATCACTCGGGTCCTTGCCTGCCAAGTGCCACAAGTGCCAAAAATTAGACACTTAGCGGTGGATTGTAGAGGTAAAGCAGAAGTCACATGCTTTGGATGTGGGGAACAAGGACACTATCGGAACCAATGTCCCCAAAACCAAGGTCAACAAGTCAAAGGTGCTCATGGGAATGCATACATGTTAGAAGGAGGAAAAGCTTGTCATGGTCTCAATAACGCGGAAGACTGAAGAAGTTAGGAAACTACAGTCTTAATTTTCCTTATGTACTATGTAGTACTAAGTTTATGTCTTCCATCGTATTCGGATCTTATGACTTAAGATGTACTACTTTTGATGAACCACTCGTTGTAAAATATTTTCATTAAGCGTACTTTCTTTTCCTTCTGATTCGTTATCACTTACAAGGTTTAGATCTCTCTAAACATCGAGAGTTATAACAACTAAACCTAACGTCACATTATCGTTCCTTAATTATACATAGCCTAGCTAACTATGTCTAATTACGGAGGGATATCGTCTTAATTATACATAGCCTAGCTAACTATGTCTAATTCTGGAGGATCATGTTATGTTGGGAGCAGTTATTTATAAGCCTTAGTGAAGCAAGGGGTTTTCACATATTCATAAAAGTCTAAGTGTTACTCACGGAAGGTTCATCCAATATTTTCTTTACTATGATGTTTTGTACGCTTTAAATCATCGATAACCATAACGACACCTCTTCATATCTTCTCTCCTCGTTATTCATCACAAACTCAAAAATTCGATAGACTAACACAATCAATCTGGGACTGAATTCCTTTTGGTTGGGTTAATGTGACAACTCGTATTTTCAGGTCATACTTCAAAACATTATTCATGCTTCATCATTTATCGTTTATTGTAAATTGGGTTTACGAGCATCAAATTCATGTAACCGTAATGGTTTAGCTGTGAATTCATGATCATATCATCGAGGACATTTCATATAGACTAAGTTTAGTCTACATTTCATTAACATCATTGTCATTATTTCATATCAATATTATGCATGGTTTTGCATTTTTCGTTAAACGTTTAATTTTATATTAAATAAACGCTATCGCGTAATTAATTATTTTGAACAATTGATCCATTACTTCCAAAAATTATCCGATAAATTTTATATTCACCTTAAGTTTATAAAAATAATATTATGAGTTTACCCAGTGTTTTAAATTTATTTTGTATATAAATTGTTAAATTTATATAATTAATGACGGTTATCTTAAATACTACACGATTATTATTATTTCACTCAATTTTTGCAAGAAATATATTTTTGTAGTTTCTATGATCTCAATATATTTTGTCTTGACCCGTGAAAATTTATTTTTAACTAACGCTACCCTAAATGTTCAAAAGTGAACACAAGTTACTAATTATCCTTAAGTTAACTAAACTTATACTTATACATGTACTTACTTAAACTACTCAAAAAATGCATCTACTTATATTTTTTTGAGTGTACCATCGATATAGGGGGTGACTCACACCAATTGTAACAAATATCTAGCATAATATTATACTTATATTATTTTTTTACTTCACAACACATACATAGAACACATAATATCTAGTGTAAAAGAAAATTTGCTCCCTTTCTCTCCTCTTGCATAACCGGTAAACCACAAGGAGACCAAAGGAAGAATCATTCCAAGTTTACAAGACAAGTTTAATTACACACTAGTATCATTTGTTGCTAAGGTTTTGTAATACAAACCTCAAGTGATTAGGAAAACCTTTTGTCCATTAAACCTCATTATATCACTAGTAAGCATTCATATTCATATTTTTATTTCACATTCATTTTTATGGTCATATCATTTTATTTGAGAACCATGCAAGTCTCATGATGTTTATACCATTTTTAAGGTTTTTATGTGTTAAATATATATAATCCATCCTATAATTACTCCTTGTTATATATTAGTTTTGGTGATGTCTAGGAACCCATGACGCCCTAAGAAGGTGTATGGTAGGATTAGAATAGCTTCGGAGTTGTTTTGAATGGGTTAGAATAGTTTTGGCGAAAGAAAAACTCATTTCACGCTTTTTGAAAAGGGTCTGTCCTTAAAATTTAATTCTGGAAAATCCGACAGTGGGTATAATATTTTGGGCTAGATATTTAGAAAATACACTTTAAAAGCGAAACCGTGGTCAGCTTGAACGGATTAAAACAGAGTTATAACGAAGAAGTTATGAATTTTTGAAGTTTGACGACGAAAACTATTAATTTCAGAAATTTCAGCATTGAAAATGTCACTCTTTACGAGTCAAAAATGAGTCTTAAGCTTTATAAATTGTGTCGACTTATCAAAAATATATTAGTATACTTTGACACGAATCTAAGGATGTAGAAAAAGTAGAAAACGGACTTGTAACGAGCAAATTACACGCTGATAAAAAACAAAAGTTGTAACTTTATTCTATTAGCAACATTAATATATTTTCTATTAAACATATACTTCGGCAACTAGAGACCATGTTGAGGGTCGTTTTTAACATGGACGTAGTACTTATTATAAAAAGATGTCTTCTAGTAAAAGTAAGTTCGCCAACCATATTTTCCAAAATGTCCAACCGCTCACAAGCGGAGTTGTAATGATAAAAATACGGTCGCCAAAGTTTGCGAAAACCACTCTTAAACACACAAGTACCATAATTAACCTATATTTTTCTCTAAGATCGAGACCTCTAGGGCTAAAACTTAAACACTAAAACTTTGAGATTATCATACGAGCTTCCCAAAACCGTTGAGTTTGTTTCCTAACGCCCGACGTGCACCATTTTACGACTAGCTTTTCGAGGCCGTTTTTGTCACTTTCATGGAAATATCAAAGACATTATTTTACGACGAAAAGTTACAATTTTATAATAAATCATTAAATGATTATCGTAGGATATCATTTCAACATAATTACTTGAAAATTAATTTAAAAATGGTCAAGACGTTAAAAGATTATATTTTCGACGAGAAGTATTATCTTCAAAAATTCACAAGTGATATAAATATCATCCGAATTGCATGCATAACATTACATCATAACTTATTATGTATCATATCATTCATAATAGGTCAAGTTTAGTGATTCACGCTACATTTCGGTGTACTCACTTTTGCCATCGCATCATTGTCCAAGTGAGTTTCCATAGCCCCATTTTCAATTGTTTTAATGCTTTTATTAAACTCTTTGGGGGAGATACATGCTCAACAACTTTTATGGCAAACATGATTATTTGCAAACTATATGTTTATCTGAACTGAATGTTAGTCATAATGGAACACAAAGATCGCCATACTTAGAATTTATATATCATGAATCATTGAGCTAACTGACTTGGTATGATCACGATCTAACGGACTTGGATAATGTTGAACTAACGGACTTGGTATACTCATGAACTAACGGACTTGGTATAGTCATGTACTAACGGACTTGGTACAATCATGGTCTAATGGTCTTGGTATAATCATGGAACTAAATGTCTTGGGATTATCATTGAGCTGAATGTCTTGGGATTATTATTGAGCTAAATGTCTTGGGAACATCATTGAGCTAAATGTCTTGGGATTTTCATTGAACTAAATGTCTTGGTATAATTATGTCAAGTAACTATGGATACATTAAGTTATGCACTATTTTGTGAATTCATTTGACATCATGTGTTTGAACATTAACTCTACATATTTTAGCAGTGGGTTGTGAACACAGTGTTGCAAGTTTTGTATGGGCGAAAACTTGGAACCGAGTGGATTTACAATGCCTTTGCTGCATAAGCGATTTTGAAAGGCTTTACATTTCAACACAAACTCTATGAACTCACTCAACCTTTGTGTTGACACTTTTAGCATGTTTTATCTCGGTATCTAAGGCATTCACTTCATGGCATGCATGTGGACTTATCATAGAGTCGCGGTGGACGACGCGTCTTACTTGGGTTTTATGAACAATAAAAACATCGTTTGACTTATAACAAATTTATTTTTCGCATAGTAACTTTCATTTGGGACCTATCTTTGTAACTCTGAATGTTTTTATTAATTCAAGCGATGTATTTTCCAAACGACACTTTAGGTCGTTCAATATAACTGATTGTGATGCTATGGCAGTCAATCCCGGAATTCCATTCCGCAAAAAGTGTAATTTGGGGGTGTGACAGATTGGCATCGAGCTTCTTATAGAGAACTAGGTTACGTCATTGACCCTAGACTATAACTACATCATCATAGCATCTCATCATTTCATCATAAGTGCATGTTCACTTTACATGCGGTTTATATCGTACATTTTCGAGTTATTTACTTTCATTTCAAATCGATTGTCACATAGATGCCCTCAGATACCCATTCCATTATCCTTCCTTTAGACTCCAATGTGGAGAATGCCTTGTCATTTCTTATCACAATTTTAATATCAACCGATTCATCACCGATAACGTCGAATGCCGAGACAAAACCTTTAAGTAGGGAAGTCACTCTCACCTCTTTGTTTCATCACTAACATGTCGAGTTACACGTTATTCACACACTAAGTCACTAAACCATCATACAATTGAAGCACTTACGACACCTCACAACCCATCTTTTGGGAACCCGTCGATTATTTTGAAAAATAACCTCAAACTTATCACCTCATATCATATCTCTTTGGAGCGTTTATTATTAACATCAGACTTTGCTACGTCTCACCTTTCCTCTTATTTTGAAGAAGTTATGGCGCCAAAGAAAGCTCCACAAGTTTTGACTCAAGAGGCTATGCAAAAGTTTGTGAGGGATAGTATAGCCAATGCATTAAGGATTGAAAGGGCAACAGCGGGCGGCTCCTATTGAGGCGCGGCTAAGCACGCCACTAGACTTGCCAGATGCTGACGCCGCCAGCGCCCACCGGCCCGGTTTCGCTAGACTCGCACATCGCCGGTGAGGCTGCAGCTAATGCCGAAGTCGCCGCCAGCTTGCTAATGCCGCCTGACTACGCAGAACGCTGAAGCTACTAGAATTGCGAGGAAGCTGAAGCCGCTAGGTTTGCCGCTGCCGCAGTATTGCGGAGGTCGGGGTTAGAAGTTGTTCGTATAAGGATTTTAAAAGTGGAGATCCCACTAAGTTCAAGGGCACTGAAGGGCCACTGCCATGGTACGATGGTTCGAGAAAATGGAGTCTGTTTTCGTTATGTAATTGCCCGGAGGATAGCAAGGTTAAGTTTGCTACGAGTACACTACTGGATGGGGCAATGTCTTGGTGGAATTCGTATGCTCAGCCAATGGGGATGGAAAATGCTTTCAAGCTTACTTGGGAGCAATTCAAAGGGTTGTTAACGAAGAAATATTGTCCGCGTACGGAGGTGAAAAAGTTAGAAACCGAATTCTATGAACTGGTAACTATTGGGTATGACATTGATACTTACATTCGAAGGTTTCAAGAATTGGTCGTGTTATGCCCATCTATGGTCTCGGATAATGAGAAGCTACTGGAGGCTTTCATTGGAGGACTTCCCGAGATTATTCAAGGTGATGTGATTTCCTCTGATCCGCAAACAATTGAAGAACTGCTCGAGTATCCCAAAAACTCATTGCACAAGTAGTAAAGAGAGGAAACATTACCCACATCAACCGTAACAACAATACTAACAACCGCACCAACTACAACAATAACCGAAACAACAGCAACAACAACAACAATAACGATAACCAAATCAACAACAATAAAAGAAAATGGGAAAATGACCAGGGAGGTTATAATAACAACAACCAAAACCGTAACACTAACCATCATCAACAACAAAATAGAAGGCAAGAAGCTGGAATGGTTTATGTCGCGCACCAATAGAAGCGCGAGGTTACTTGGAACACACCCACTATGTAATCGATGTAAGTTTCATCACTCGGGTCCTTGCCCTGCCATGCCACAAGTGCCAAAAATTAGGACACTTAGCCGGGGATTGTAGAGGTAAAGCAGAGTCACATGCTTTGGATGTGGGGAACAAGGACACTATCGGAACCAATGTCCCCAAAACCAAGGTCAACAAGTCAAAGGTGCTCATGGGAATGCATACATGTTAGAAGGAGGAAAAGCTTGTCATGGTCTCAATAACGCGGAAGATGAAGAAGTTCGAAACTAACAGTCTTAATTTTCCTTATGTACTATGTCGCACTAAGTTTATGTCTTCCATCGTATTCGGATCTTATGACTTAAGATGTACTACTTTTGATGAACCACTCGTTGTAAAATATTTTCATTAAGCGTACTTTCTTTTCCTTCTGATTCGTTATCACTTACAAGGTTTAGATCTCTGTAAACATCGAGAGTTATAACAACTAAACCGAACGTCACATTATCGTTCTTTAATTATACATAGCCTAGCTAACTATGTCTAATTCCGGAGGGATATCGTTCCTTAATTATACATAGCCTAGCTAACTATGTCTAATTCGCTGAGGGATCATGTTATGTTGGGAGCAGTTATTTATAAGTCTTAGTGCAGAGCGTGGTTTTCACATATTCATAAAAGTCTAAGTGTTACTCACGGAAGGTTCATCCAATATTTTCTTTACTATGATGTTTTGTACGCTTTAAATCATCGATAACCATAACGACACCTCTTCATATCTTCTCTCCTCGTTATTCATCACAAACTCAAAAATTCGATAGACTAACACCTAACGAATTTGGGATGAATTCCTTTTGGTTGGAATGTGACAACTCGTATTTTCAGGTCATACTTCAAAACATTATTCATGCTTCATCATTTATCGTTTATTGTAAACTGGGTTTACGAGCATCAAATTCACGTAACCGTAATGGTTTAGCTGTGAATTCATGATCATATCATCGAGGACATTTCATATAGACTAAGTTTAGTCTACATTTCATTAACATCATTGTCATTATTTCATATCAATATTATGCATGGTTTTGCATTTTTCGTTAAACGTTTAATTTTATATTAAATAAACGTTATCGCGTAATTAATTATTTTGAACAATTGATCCATTACTTCCAAAAATTATCCCGATAAATTTTTATATTCACCTTAAGTTTATAAAAATAATATTATGAGTTTACCCAGTGTTTTAAATTTATTTTGTATATAAATTGTTAAATTTATATAATTACGACGGTTATCTTAAATACTACACGATTATTATTATTTCACTCAATTTTTGCAAGAAATATATTTTTGTAGTTTCTATGATCTCAATATATTTTGTCTTGACCCGTGAAAATTTATTTTTAACTAGCGCTACCCTAAATGTTCAAAAGTGAACACAAGTTACTAATTATCCTTAAGTTAACTAAACTTATACTTATACATGTACTTACTTAAACTACTCAAAAAATGCATCTACTTATATTTTTTTGAGTGTCGACCATATGGGGGTGACTCACACCAATTGTAACAAATATCTAGCATAATATTATACTTATATTATTTTTTTACTTCACAACACATACATAGAACACATAATATCTAGTGTAAAAGAAAATTTGCTCCCTTTCTCTCCTCTTGCATAACCGGCAGCCACAAGGAGACCAAAGGAAGAATCATTCCAAGTTTACAAGACAAGTTTAATTACACACTAGTATCATTTGTTGCTAAGGTTTTGTAATACAAACCTCAAGTGATTAGGAAAAACCTTTTGTCCATTAAACCTCATCATATCACTAGTAAGCATTCATATTCATATTTTTATTTCACATTCATTTTTATGGTCATATCATTTTATTTGAGAACCATGCAAGTCTCATGATGTTTATACCATTTTTAAGGTTTTTATGTGTTAAATATATATAATCCATCCTATAATTACTCCTTGTTATATATTAGTTTTGGTGATGTCTAGGAACCCATGACGCCCTAAGAAGGTGTATGGTAGGATTAGAATAGCTTCGGAGTTGTTTTGAATGGGTTAGAATAGTTTTGGCGCGAGAAAAACTCATTTCGACACGTTTTGAAAAGGGTCTGTCCTTAAAATTTAATTCTGGAAAATCCGACAGTGGTTATAATATTTTGGGCTAGATATTTAGAAAATACACTTTAAAACGAAACCGTGGCCGCTTGAACGGATTAAAACGGAGTTATAACGAAGAAGTTATGAATTTTTGAAGTTTGACGACGAAAACTATTAATTTCAGAAATTTCAGCATTGAAAATGTCACTCTTTACGAGTCAAAAATGAGTCTTAAGCTTTATAAATTGTGTCGACTTATCAAAAATATATTAGTATACTTTGACACGAATCTAAGGATGTAGAAAACGTAGAAAACGGACTTGTAACGAGCAAATTACACGCGATAAACAAAAGTTGCCGTAACTTTATTCTATTAGCAACATTAATATATTTTCTATTAAACATATACTTCGGCAACTAGAGACCATGTTGAGGGTCGTTTTTAACATGGACGTAGTACTTATTATAAAAAGATGTCTTCTAGTAAAAGTAAGTTCGCCAACCATATTTTCCAAAATGTCCAACCGTTCGTCAAGCGGAGTTGTAATGATAAAAATACGGTCGCTCAAAGTTTGCCGAAAACCACTCTTAAACACACAAGTACCATACTTAACCTATATTTTTCTAAGATCGAGACCTCTAGGACGAAAACTTAAACACTAAAACTTTGAGATTATCATACGAGCTTCCCAAAACCGTTGAGTTTGTTTCCTAACGCCAGACGTGCACCATTTTACGACTAGCTTTTGAGGCCGTTTTGTCACTTTCATGGAAATATCAAAGACATTATTTTACGACGAAAAGTTACAATTTTATAATAAATCATTAAATGATTATCGTAGGATATCATTTCAACATAATTACTTGAAAATTAATTTAAAAATGGTCAAGACGTTAAAAGATTATATTTTCGACGAGAAGTATTATCTTCAAAAATTCACAAGTGATATAAATATCATCCGAATTGCATGCATAACATTACATCATAACTTATTATGTATCATATCATTCATAATAGGTCAAGTTTAGTGATTCACGCTACATTTCGGTGTACTCACTTTTGCCATCGCATCATTGTCCAAGTGAGTTTCCATAGCCCCATTTTCAATTGTTTTAATGCTTTTATTAAACTCTTTGGGGAGATACATGCTCAATAACTTTTATGGCAAACATGATTATTTGCAAACTATATGTTTATCGAATGAATGTTAGTCATATAAGTAACAGATCGCCATACTTAGAATTTCTATATCATGAATCATTGAGCTAACTGACTTGGTATGATCACGATCTAACGGACTTGGATAATGTTGAACTAACGGACTTGGTATACTCATGAACTAACGGACTTGGTATAGTCATGTACTAACGGACTTGGTACAATCATGGTCTAATGGTCTTGGTATAATCATGGAACTAAATGTCTTGGGATTATCATTGAGCTAAATGTCTTGGGATTATCATTGAGCTGAATGTCTTGGGATTATTATTGAGCTAAATGTCTTAGGAACATCATTGAGCTAAATGTCTTGGGATTTTCATTGAACTAAATGTCTTGGTATAATTATGTCAAGTAACTATGGATACATTAAGTTATGCACTATTTTGTGAATTCATTTGACATCATGTGTTTGAACATTAACTCTACATATTTTGGCAGTGGGTTGTGAACACACGTGTTGCAAGTTTTGTATGGGCGAAACTTGGAACTGAGTGGATTTACAATGCCTTTGCTGCATAAACGATTTTGAAAGGCTTTACATTTCAACACAAACTCTATGAACTCACTCAACCTTTGTGTTGACACTTTTTAGCATGTTTTATCTCGGGTATCTAAGGCATTCACTTCATGGCATGCATGTGGACATATCATAGAGTCGCGGTGACGACGCGTCTTACTTGGGTTTTATGAACAATAAAAACATCGTTTGACTTATAACAAATTTATTTTCCGCACATAGTAACTTTCATTTGGGACCTATCTTTGTAACTCTGAATGTTTTATTAATTCAAGCGATGTATTTTCCAAACGACACTTTAGGTCGTTCAATATAACTGATTGTGATGCTATGGCAGTCAATCCCCGGAATTCCATTCATTGCAAAACGGTAATTTGGGGTGTGACAGTTGGCATCGAGCTTGGTTATAGAGAACTAGGTTGCATCATTGACCTAGACTATAACTACATCATCATAGCATCTCATCATTTCATCATAAGTGCATGTTCACTTTACATGCGGTTTATACGTACATTTTTCGAGTTATTTACTTTCATTTCAAATCGATTGTCACATAGATGCCCTCAGATACCCATTCCATTATCCTTCCTTTAGACTCCAATGTGGAGAATGCCTTGTCATTTCTTATCACAATTTTTAATATCAGCTGATTCATCACCGATAACGTCGAATGCCGAGACAAAACCTTTAAGTAGGGCGAAGTCACTCTCACTCCTTTGTTTCATCACTAACATGTCGAGTTACACGTTATTCACACACTAAGTCACTAAACCATCATACAATTGAAGCACTTACGACACCTCACAACCCATCTTTTGGGAACCCGTCGATTATTTTGAAAAATAACCTCAAACTTATCACCTCATATCATATCTCTTTGGAGCGTTTATTATTAACATCAGACTTTGCTACGTCTCACCTTTCCTCTTATTTTGAAGAAGTTATGGCGCCAAAGAAAGCTCCACAAGTTTTGACTCAAGAGGCTATGCAAAAGTTTGTGAGGGATAGTATAGCCAATGCATTAAGGATTGAAAGGGCAACAGTGGCGCGCTCGTGAGGCTGCGACTGCTACTGCCGAAGCCACTAGACTTGCCAATCTTTGCCGAACGGTGCGACCACTGCTGGCCGCTAGCCGCTACTCGCCATCGCCGAAGGCTGCAGCTACGCCGAAGCCGCCAGGCTTGCTAATGCCGCCGCTGCTACGCAATCGCTTGGGCTACTAGAATTGCGAGGAAGCCGAAGCCGCTAGGCTTCTGCTGCAGCAGGTATTGCGGAGGGTCCGGTTAGAAGTTGTTCGTATAAGGATTTTAAAAGTGGAGATCCCACTAAGTTCAAGGGCACTGAAGGGGCCACTGCCATGGTACGATGGTTCGAGAAAATGGAGTCTGTGTTTCTGAGCCATTATGTAATTGCCGGAGGATAGCAAGGTTAAGTTTGCTACGAGTACACTACTTGATGGGGCAATGTCTTGGTGGAATTCGTGCTCACCAATGGGGATGGAAAATGCTTTCAAGCTTACTTGGGAGCAATTCAAAGGGTTGTTAACGAAGAAATATTGTCCGCGTACGGAGGTGAAAAAGTTAGAAACCGAATTCTATGAACTGGTAACTATTGGGTATGACATTGATACTTACATTCGAAGGTTTCAAGAATTGGTCGTGTTATGCCCATCTATGGTTTCGGATAATGAGAAGCTACTGGAGGCTTTCATTGGAGGACTTCCCGAGATTATTCAAGGTGATGTGATTTCCTCTGATCCGCAAACAATTGAAGAATCTGTTCGAGTATCCCAAAAACTCATGGCACAAGTAGTAAAGAGAGGAAACATTACCCACATCAACCGTAACAACAATACCAACAACCGCACCAACTACAACAATAACCAAAACAACAACAACAACAACAATAACGATAACCAAATCAACAACAATAAAAGAAAATGGGAAAATGACCAGGGAGGTTATAATAACAACAACCAAAACCGTAACACTAACCATCATCAACAACAAAATAGAAGGCAAGAAGCTGGAATGGTTTATGTCGCTGCACCAATAGAAGGCAGAGGTTATGCTGGAACACACCCACTATGTAATCGATGTAAGTTTCATCACTCGGGTCCTTGCCCTGCCAAGTGCCACAAGTGCCAAAAATTAGGACACTTAGCCAGGGATTGTAGAGGTAAAGCCGTAGTCACATGCTTTGGATGTGGGGAACAAGGACACTATCGGAACCAATGTCCCCAAAACCAAGGTCAACAAGTCAAAGGTGCTCATGGGAATGCATACATGTTAGAAGGAGGAAAAGCTTGTCATGGTCTCAATAACGCGGAAGACTGAAGAAGTTCGGAAACTAACAGTCTTAATTTTCCTTATGTACTATGTCGTACTAAGTTTATGTCTTCCATCGTATTCGGATCTTATGACTTAAGATGTACTACTTTTGATGAACCACTCGTTGTAAAATATTTTCATTAAGCGTACTTTCTTTTCCTTCTGATTCGTTATCACTTACAAGGTTTAGATCTCTGTAAACATCGAGAGTTATAACAACTAAACCGAACGTCACATTATCGTTCTTTAATTATACATAGCCTAGCTAACTATGTCTAATTCTGGAGGGATATCGTTCCTTAATTATACATAGCCTAGCTAACTATGTCTAATTCGGGAGGGATCATGTTATGTTGGGAGCGATTATTTATAAGTCTTAGTGCAAGTGGTTTTCACATATTCATAAAAGTCTAAGTGTTACTCACGGAAGGTTCATCCAATATTTTCTTTACTATGATGTTTTGTACGCTTTAAATCATCGATAACCATAACGACACCTCTTCATATCTTCTCTCCTCGTTATTCATCACAAACTCAAAAATTCGATAGACTAACACGAACTAATTCGGGGGGCCGAATTCATTTTTGGGGGCGAATGTGACAATTCGTATTTTCAGGTCATACTTCAAAACATTATTCATGCTTCATCATTTATCGTTTATTGTAAACTGGGTTTACGAGCATCAAATTCACGTAACCGTAATGGTTTAGCTGTGAATTCATGATCATATCATCGAGGACATTTCATATAGACTAAGTTTAGTCTACATTTCATTAACATCATTGTCATTATTTCATATCAATATTATGCATGGTTTTGCATTTTTCGTTAAACGTTTAATTTTATATTAAATAAACGTTATCGCGTAATTAATTATTTTGAACAATTGATCCATTACTTCCAAAAATTATCCCGATAAATTTTTATATTCACCTTAAGTTTATAAAAATAATATTATGAGTTTACCCAGTGTTTTAAATTTATTTTGTATATAAATTGTTAAATTTATATAATTACGACGGTTATCTTAAATACTACACGATTATTATTATTTCACTCAATTTTTGCAAGAAATATATTTTTGTAGTTTCTATGATCTCAATATATTTTGTCTTGACCCGTGAAAATTTATTTTTAACTAACGCTACCCTAAATGTTCAAAAGTGAACACAAGTTACTAATTATCCTTAAGTTAACTAAACTTATACTTATACATGTACTTACTTAAACTACTCAAAAAAATGCATCTACTTATATTTTTTTGAGTGTCGACCATATGGGGGTGACTCACACCAATTGTAACAAATATCTAGCATAATATTATACTTATATTATTTTTTTACTTCACAACACATACATAGAACACATAATATCTAGTGTAAAAGAAAATTTGCTCCCTTTCTCCTCTCTTGCATAACCGCACCACAAGGAGACCAAAGGAAGAATCATTCCAAGTTTACAAGACAAGTTTAATTACACACTAGTATCATTTGTTGCTAAGGTTTTGTAATACAAACCTCAAGTGATTAGGAAAAACCTTTTGTCCATTAAACCTCATCATATCACTAGTAAGCATTCATATTCATATTTTTATTTCACATTCATTTTTATGGTCATATCATTTTATTTGAGAACCATGCAAGTCTCATGATGTTTATACCATTTTTAAGGTTTTTATGTGTTAAATATATATAATCCATCCTATAATTACTCCTTGTTATATATTAGTTTTGGTGATGTCTAGGAACCCATGACCCCTAAGAAGGTGTATGGTAGGATTAGAATAGCTTCGGAGTTGTTTTGAATGGGTTAGAATAGTTTTGGCGTGAGAAAAACTCATTTCGACACGTTTTGAAAAGGGTCTGTCCTTAAAATTTAATTCTGGAAAATCCGACAGTGGTTATAATATTTTGGGCTAGATATTTAGAAAATACACTTTAAAACGAAACCGTGGCCGCTTGAACGGATTAAAACGGAGTTATAACGAAGAAGTTATGAATTTTGCAAGTTTGACGACGAAAACTATTAATTTCAGAAATTTCAGCATTGAAAATGTCACTCTTTACGAGTCAAAAATGAGTCTTAAGCTTTATAAATTGTGTCGACTTATCAAAAATATATTAGTATACTTTGACACGAATCTAAGGATGTAGAAAACGGACTTGTAACGAGCAAATTACACGCGATAAACAAAAGTTGCCGTAACTTTATTCTATTAGCAACATTAATATATTTTCTATTAAACATATACTTCGGCAACTAGAGACCATGTTGAGGGTCGTTTTTAACATGGACGTAGTACTTATTATAAAAAGATGTCTTCTAGTAAAAGTAAGTTCGCCAACCATATTTTCCAAAATGTCCAACCGTTCGTCAAGCGGAGTTGTAATGATAAAAATACGGTCGCTCAAAGTTTGCCGAAAACCACTCTTAAACACACAAGTACCATACTTAACCTATATTTTTCTCTAAGATCGAGACCTCTAGGACGAAAACTTAAACACTAAAACTTTGAGATTATCATACGAGCTTCCCAAAACCGTTGAGTTTGTTTCCTAACGCTCGACGTGCACCATTTTACGACTAGCTTTTCGAGGCCGTTTTTGTCACTTTCATGGAAATATCAAAGACATTATTTTACGACGAAAAGTTACAATTTTATAATAAATCATTAAATGATTATCGTAGGATATCATTTCAACATAATTACTTGAAAAGTAATTTAAAAATGGTCAAGACGTTAAAAGATTATATTTTCGACGAGAAGTATTATCTTCAAAAATTCACAAGTGATATAAATATCATCCGAATTGCATGCATAACATTACATCATAACTTATTATGTATCATATCATTCATAATAGGTCAAGTTTAGTGATTCACGCTACATTTCGGTGTACTCACTTTTGCCATCGCATCATTGTCCAAGTGAGTTTCCATAGCCCCATTTTCAATTGTTTTAATGCTTTTATTAAACTCTTTGGGGGAGATACATGCTCAACAACTTTTATGGCAAACATGATTATTTGCAAACTATATGTTTATCTGAACTGAATGTTAGTCATACTGGCAACAGTATCGCCATACTCAGAATTTCTATATCATGAATCATTGAGCTAACTGACTTGGTATGATCACGATCTAACGGACTTGGATAATGTTGAACTAACGGACTTGGTATACTCATGAACTAACGGACTTGGTATAGTCATGTACTAACGGACTTGGTACAATCATGGTCTAATGGTCTTGGTATAATCATGGAACTAAATGTCTTGGGATTATCATTGAGCTAAATGTCTTGGGATTATCATTGAGCTGAATGTCTTGGGATTATTATTGAGCTAAATGTCTTGGGAACATCATTGAGCTAAATGTCTTGGGATTTTCATTGAACTAAATGTCTTGGTATAATTATGTCAAGTAACTATGGATACATTAAGTTATGCACTATTTTGTGAATTCATTTGACATCATGTGTTTGAACATTAACTCTACATATTTTGGCAGTGGGTTGTGAACACACAGGTTGCAAGTTTTGTATGGGCGAAACTTGGAACTGAGTGGATTTACAATGCCTTTGCTGCATAAACGATTTTGAAAGGCTTCACATTTCAACACAAACTCTATGAACTCACTCAACCTTTGTGTTGACACTTTTTAGCATGTTTTATCTCAGGTATCTAAGGCATTCACTTCATGGCATGCATGTGGACATATCATAGAGTCGCGGTGACGACGCGTCTTACTTGGGTTTTATGAACAATAAAAACATCGTTTGACTTATAACAAATTTATTTTCCGCACATAGTAACTTTCATTTGGGACCTATCTTTGTAACTCTGAATGTTTTTATTAATTCAAGCGATGTATTTTCCAAACGACACTTTAGGTCGTTCAATATAACTGTGATTGTGATGCTATGATAGTCAATCCCGAGGGGAATTCCATTCGGACGCAAACAGCGGTAATTTGGGGGTGTGACAGATTGGCATCGAGCCGGTTATAGAGAACTAAGTTGCATCATTGACCCTAGACTATAACTACATCATCATAGCATCTCATCATTTCATCATAAGTGCATGTTCACTTTACATGCGGTTTATACGTACATTTTCGAGTTATTTACTTTCATTTCAAATCGATTGTCACATAGATGCCCTCAGATACCCATTCCATTATCCTTCCTTTAGACTCCAATGTGGAGAATGCCTTGTCATTTCTTATCACAATTTTAATATCAACGATTCATCACCCATAGCGTCGAATGCCGACAAGAAAAACCTTTAAGTAGGGCGAAGTCACTTTCACTCCTTTGTTTCATCACTAACATGTCGAGTTACACGTTATTCACACACTAAGTCACTAAACCATCATACAATTGAAGCACTTACGACACCTCACAACCCATCTTTTGGGAACCCGTCGATTATTTTGAAAAATAACCTCAAACTTATCACCTCATATCATATCTCTTTGGAGCGTTTATTATTAACATCAGACTTTGCTACGTCTCACCTTTCCTCTTATTTTGAAGAAGTTATGGCGCCAAAGAAAGCTCCACAAGTTTTGACTCAAGAGGCTATGCAAAAGTTTGTGAGGGATAGTATAGCCAATGCATTAAGGATTGAAAGGGCAATGTAAGGCGAGCTCGCTGGGCAGCATTTCTACATCGCCGGGCCACTAGACTTGCCAATCTTCGCCGAGGTCTGCAGCCTACTGCTGAAGCCGCTAGACTCGCCATTGCCGCTGAGCTGCAGCTAATCTGAAGCTGCCAGAGCTTGCTAATGCGTCGCGGCTACGGCAATCTTGAAGCTACTAGAATTGCGAGGGAAGCTTAAACCGCTAGGCTTGCTGCTTCTGCAGGTATTGAGGAGGGTCCGGGGTTTAGAAGTTGTTCGTATAAGGATTTTAAAAGTGGAGATCCCACTAAGTTCAAGGGCACTGAAGGGGCCACTGCCATGGTACGATGGTTCGAGAAAATGGAGTCTGTGTTTCGTTATGTAATTGCGGAGGATAGCAAGGTTAAGTTTGCTCTGAGAGTACACTTCTTGGATGGGGCAATGTCTTGGTGGAATTCGTATGCTCAGCCAATGGGGATGGAAAATGCTTTCAAGCTTACTTGGGAGCAATTCAAAGGGTTGTTAACGAAGAAATATTGTCCGTCTGCACGGAGGTGAAAAAGTTAGAAACCGAATTCTATGAACTGGTAACTATTGGGTATGACATTGATACTTACATTCGAAGGTTTCAAGAATTGGTCGTGTTATGCCCATCTATGGTTTCGGATAATGAGAAGCTCTCGGAGGCTTTCATTGGAGGACTTCGAGATTATTCAAGGTGATGTGATTTCCTCGATCCATCAAACAATTGAAGAATCTATTCGAGTATCCCAAAAACTCATGGCACAAGTAGTAAAGAGAGGAAACATTACCCACATCAACCGTAACAACAATACTAACAACCGCACCAACTACAACAATAACCGAAACAACAGCAACAACAACAACAATAACGATAACCAAATCAACAACAATAAAAGAAAATGGGAAAATGACCAGGGAGGTTATAATAACAACAACCAAAACCGTAACACTAACCATCATCAACAACAAAATAGAAGGCAAGAAGCTGGAATGGTTTATGTCGCTGCACCAATAGAAGGCGAGGTTATTTGGAACACACCCACTATTTAATCGATGTAAGTTTCATCACTCAGGTCCTTGCCCTGCCAAGTGCCACAAGTGCCAAAAATTAGGACACTTAGCCAGGGATTGTAGAGGTAAAGCCGTAGTCACATGCTTTGGATGTGGGGAACAAGGACACTATCGGAACCAATGTCCCCAAAACCAAGGTCAACAAGTCAAAGGTGCTCATGGGAATGCATACATGTTAGAAGGAGGAAAAGCTTGTCATGGTCTCAATAACGCGGAAGACTGAAGAAGTTCGAAACTAACATCTTAATTTTCCTTATATACTATGTCGTACTAAGTTTATGTCTTCCATCGTATTCGGATCTTATGACTTAAGATGTACTACTTTTGATGAACCACTCGTTGTAAAATATTTTCATTAAGCGTACTTTCTTTTCCTTCTGATTCGTTATCACTTACAAGGTTTAGATCTCTGTAAACATCGAGAGTTATAACAACTAAACCGAACGTCACATTATCGTTCTTTAATTATACATAGCCTAGCTAACTATGTCTAATTCTGGAGGGATATCGTTCCTTAATTATACATAGCCTAGCTAACTATGTCTAATTCTGGAGGGATCATGTTATGTTGGGAGCAGTTATTTATAAGTCTTAGTGCAAGCAGGGTTTTCACATATTCATAAAAGTCTAAGTGTTACTCACGGAAGGTTCATCCAATATTTTCTTTACTATGATGTTTTGTACGCTTTAAATCATCGATAACCATAACGACACCTCTTCATATCTTCTCTCCTCGTTATTCATCACAAACTCAAAAATTCGATAGACTAACACGAACTGAATTCAGGGACTGAATTCCTTTTTGGTTGGGCGAATGTGACAACTCGTATTTTCAGGTCATACTTCAAAACATTATTCATGCTTCATCATTTATCGTTTATTGTAAACTGGGTTTACGAGCATCAAATTCACGTAACCGTAATGGTTTAGCTGTGAATTCATGATCATATCATCGAGGACATTTCATATAGACTAAGTTTAGTCTACATTTCATTAACATCATTGTCATTATTTCATATCAATATTATGCATGGTTTTGCATTTTTCGTTAAACGTTTAATTTTATATTAAATAAACGTTATCGCGTAATTAATTATTTTGAACAATTGATCCATTACTTCCAAAAATTATCCCGATAAATTTTTATATTCACCTTAAGTTTATAAAAATAATATTATGAGTTTACCCAGTGTTTTACATTTATTTTGTATATAAATTGTTAAATTTATATAATTACGACGGTTATCTTAAATACTACACGATTATTATTATTTCACTCAATTTTTGCAAGAAATATATTTTTGTAGTTTCTATGATCTCAATATATTTTGTCTTGACCCGTGAAAATTTATTTTTAACTAACGCTACCCTAAATGTTCAAAAGTGAACACAAGTTACTAATTATCCTTAAGTTAACTAAACTTATACTTATACATGTACTTACTTAAACTACTCAAAAAAATGCATCTACTTATATTTTTTTGAGTGTCGACCATATGGGGGTGACTCACACCAATTGTAACAAATATCTAGCATAATATTATACTTATATTATTTTTTTACTTCACAACACATACATAGAACACATAATATCTAGTGTAAAAGAAAATTTGCTCCCTTTCTCTCCTCTTGCATAACCGGCAGCCACAAGGAGACCAAAGGAAGAATCATTCCAAGTTTACAAGACAAGTTTAATTACACACTAGTATCATTTGTTGCTAAGGTTTTGTAATACAAACCTCAAGTGATTAGGAAAAACCTTTTGTCCATTAAACCTCATCATATCACTAGTAAGCATTCATATTCATATTTTTATTTCACATTCATTTTTATGGTCATATCATTTTATTTGAGAACCATGCAAGTCTCATGATGTTTATACCATTTTTAAGGTTTTTATGTGTTAAATATATATAATCCATCCTATAATTACTCCTTGTTATATATTAGTTTTGGTGATGTCTAGGAACCCATGACGCCCTAAGAAGGTGTATGGTAGGATTAGAATAGCTTCGGAGTTGTTTTGAATGGGTTAGAATAGTTTTGGCGCGAGAAAAACTCATTTCGACACGTTTTGAAAAGGGTCTGTCCTTAAAATTTAATTCTGGAAAATCCGACAGTGGGTATAATATTTTGGGCTAGATATTTAGAAAATACACTTTAAAACGAAACCGTGGCCGCTTGAACGGATTAAAACGGAGTTATAACGAAGAAGTTATGAATTTTGCAAGTTTGACGACGAAAACTATTAATTTCAGAAATTTCAGCATTGAAAATGTCACTCTTTACGAGTCAAAAATGAGTCTTAAGCTTTATAAATTGTGTCGACTTATCAAAAATATATTAGTATACTTTGACACGAATCTAAGGATGTAGAAAACGTAGAAAACGGACTTGTAACGAGCAAATTACACGCGATAAACAAAAGTTGCCGTAACTTTATTCTATTAGCAACATTAATATATTTTCTATTAAACATATACTTCGGCAACTAGAGACCATGTTGAGGGTCGTTTTTAACATGGACGTAGTACTTATTATAAAAAGATGTCTTCTAGTAAAAGTAAGTTCGCCAACCATATTTTCCAAAATGTCCAACCGTTCGTCAAGCGGAGTTGTAATGATAAAAATACGGTCGCTCAAAGTTTGCCGAAAACCACTCTTAAACACACAAGTACCATACTTAACCTATATTTTTCTCTAAGATCGAGACCTCTAGGACGAAAACTTAAACACTAAAACTTTGAGATTATCATACGAGCTTCCCAAAACCGTTGAGTTTGTTTCCTAACGCTCGACGTGCACCATTTTACGACTAGCTTTTCGAGGCCGTTTTTGTCACTTTCATGGAAATATCAAAGACATTATTTTACGACGAAAAGTTACAATTTTATAATAAATCATTAAATGATTATCGTAGGATATCATTTCAACATAATTACTTGAAAAGTAATTTAAAAATGGTCAAGACGTTAAAAGATTATATTTTCGACGAGAAGTATTATCTTCAAAAATTCACAAGTGATATAAATATCATCCGAATTGCATGCATAACATTACATCATAACTTATTATGTATCATATCATTCATAATAGGTCAAGTTTAGTGATTCACGCTACATTTCGGTGTACTCACTTTTGCCATCGCATCATTGTCCAAGTGAGTTTCCATAGCCCCATTTTCAATTGTTTTAATGCTTTTATTAAACTCTTTGGGGGAGATACATGCTCAACAACTTTTATGGCAAACATGATTATTTGCAAACTATATGTTTATCTGAACTGAATGTTAGTCATACGAAGTAACAGTATCGCCATACTTAGAATTTCTATATCATGAATCATTGAGCTAATCGACTTGGTATGATCACGATCTAACGGACTTGGATAATGTTGAACTAACGGACTTGGTATACTCATGAACTAACGGACTTGGTATAGTCATGTACTAACGGACTTGGTACAATCATGGTCTAATGGTCTTGGTATAATCATGGAACTAAATGTCTTGGGATTATCATTGAGCTAAATGTCTTGGGATTATCATTGAGCTGAATGTCTTGGGATTATTATTGAGCTAAATGTCTTGGGAACATCATTGAGCTAAATGTCTTGGGATTTTCATTGAACTAAATGTCTTGGTATAATTATGTCAAGTAACTATGGATACATTAAGTTATGCACTATTTTGTGAATTCATTTGACATCATGTGTTTGAACATTAACTCTACATATTTTGGCAGTGGGTTGTGAACACACAGGTTGCAAGTTTTGTATGGAGGAAACTTGGAACTGAGTGGATTTACAATGCCTTTGCTGCATAAACGATTTTGAAAGGCTTTACATTTCAACACAAACTCTATGAACTCACTCAACCTTTGTGTTGACACTTTTTAGCATGTTTTATCTCAGGTATCTAAGGCATTCACTTCATGGCATGCATGTGGACATATCATAGAGTCGCGGTGACGACGCGTCTTACTTGGGTTTTATGAACAATAAAAACATCGTTTGACTTATAACAAATTTATTTTCCGCACATAGTAACTTTCATTTGGGACCTATCTTTGTAACTCTGAATGTTTTTATTAATTCAAGCGATGTATTTTCCAAACGACACTTTAGGTCATTCAATATAACTGTGATTGTGATGCTATGACAGTCAATCCTCATGAATTCCATTCCGCTGCAAAACAGGTAATTTGGGGGTGTGACAGATATTGAAGAAGGAGACTCTCTCCCTAGTCTCCGCTCAGGAAAACTAAAATGAACTATTGAGTCTAGAGCCACGAGATTCATCAAAAGATCTCATAGGAACACATGACATGACATCGCTTGTTGTTCATCAATAAGGACACAAGTGATATATTCTAGAGTCCTACGCAGATCTTAGCATTCTGCCAGAACATTTATAAGAAGTTTCACAATTGTGATCTTCAGTGATTGAATGGAAACTCCTGCCAGGGTCAACATCAAGTAGCCCCACGCAGGTCACGGTAACTCCCGTGGATTACGCTTAGTGTGTCTCAAACGGTCTGATGTCGTGAGGTGATACTTCAGTGTACCTCAGCGACTCATCTGAACTGTAGATGTACTTTGGTATATCGCTTTATCTCACTTGTGGGACTCCGGTTCAGGAACGGCCTTTGTGAGAATTAGAGATGTGTTTTCACACTATGCTTTTAACACCCTCGAAATTCAAACTTGTAAGTGCCGGAATCCGCTTATTACTAACTGTTTTTATGTTTTCTTCTTATGGAAGCTCTGGAGCGGATGGATCGTGCAGACTCGCCACATGATCATACCAAAAACACACGAAAGTTCTCATCATAATCAAAGGCTATACAAAGTGTAAAGACTCGAGAACTTCATCATTGGAAACTCAAAGTCAAATAGAAGTGTGAGCATAGTGGAGAAAGACGTGGAGATACCTAACCAACGAAGTTGACAATGGTAGACAACCACATTAATTGATCACAAAGCATGAAGGAACAAAGAATCAAGACTATTCTATATCTACACGCAAAGTTCAAGCTCAAGGAAAGTAAAGATCTTATCAAGTGGAGCATCATTTGAATGACCACCACTTAGGGGGAGATTGTTAGCCTTAATAGTTTTTATTAGAAGTGATGGTCATTCACATTTAGGAACCTTGTAACGTGTGTTAGATATCATGCTAGAATAGTCAAAGGGCTCATGGATTAGGCTAAGCTAAATGGTTAGACGTTTAGTTAAGTTAGCCTTGTATAAGTTCATGTAACCCAATCCATGTCCAAGCCCATCTCACGGCCCATGGCCAAGCCTTAGGGCATCATCTCTCTTACTATAAATACCCCTCAAGTATGTCATTTGAGGGGTGTGCTTGAGTGTGTTGTGTGTGTGTGTTTTCTTATAAAATATTGTTTTCATCTTCTTTCCTTTATCTCTCTAAAACATACATATCATCATTCAAGTCACCACATCTTTTCTCTCATCTTTGTTTCTTTCTTTATACGCATAAAGTGTGTTTGGTTTCACGTGGTTATACTTGTGTTTGTGTTGGGTTTGTGTTAAGGTTGATAAAATTAAGGTCCTACAAGTCCCATCAGTTCTTCCCTTGTATAGAATCAAACCCCTGTAGTTCCTTATGTACCTCCATCAGAAAAAGAATTGAAGAAATTGTTTGATCTGATGTTTGACGAATACTATGAACCTCATACTAATGACAATTCTGTGTCACCAACTGTGGTGGCTTCTAATCCAATCAACAAAAATAATCCATCTGTCTCAATATCACCATCTCAAGAAGCACCAGTTGCCGATCATTCATCATCATCTTCAAATCCTCAATCTTCTGATGTACATCATGGAAATGCAGCTGATAATTATGATGGAGATAACCCCTTTGCTACTCCATATGATGCTCCATTTGAAAATATATTTGCCCCTGAACCAACACGTGAACCATCTTCATCAGGGGATCCAAATTCTGCTACATCAGTTCCTCATCATCAACCACGTGAACATCTCAGAAAATGGACACATGACCATCCATTGGATAATATCATTGGGAATCCTTCTCGCCCAGTATCCACGCGTAAACAACTTGCCACTGATGCCTTATGGTGCTTCTTCAACTTTGTACTATCAAAGATCGAACCTAAAGATGTCAAAACAGCAATGTCTGAGGACAGCTGGTTTAGTGCTATGCAAGAAGAAATCCATGAGTTTGATCGTCTTGATGTATGGGAATTAGTACCTGCTCTAGATTGTGCTATGATTATTGCTCTCAAGTGGATCTTTAAAGTAAAGCTTGATGAGCACGGTGATGTACTGAAGAATAAGGCAATGCTAGTGGCTAAAGGATACCGACAAGAGGAGGGTATTGACTTTGAGAAATCATTTGCTCCGATTACACGAATTGAGGCAATCAGAATCTTCCTGGCTAATGTTGCTAGCAAGAACATGGTGGTTTATTAGATGGATGTAAAGACTGCTTTTCTTAATGGAGACCTCAAAGAAGTAGTTTACGTTAGTCAACCCCGAAGGTTTTGTGAATCCAGAGCATCTTAACCATGTTTATCGCTTGAAGAAGGCTCTTTACGGTTTGAAGCAAGCTCCAAGGGCATTGTATGATACACTATCAAAGTTTCTATTGACAAATGGATTCAGCAAAGGAGCAGTTGATCCCACATTGTTCACCAGAAAGTCAGGCAAACACTTAATTCATGTTCAAAATTATGTTGATGATATTATTTTTGCCTCGACCGGCCTTAATGAATGTGACTGATTTTCAAAGGAGATGGGCTCCAAATTTTAAATGTCTATGATGGGACAAATGTCATTTTTCTTGGGAGTACAAATTTCACAAAGTCCCGGAGGCATTTTTATTAATCAATCTAAATATGCAAATGAAATTTTAAAGAAATTTGGATTTGATTCTTGTGACCCTGTTGACACTCCCATAGTAGAGCACACAAAACTGGATGAGGACCACTCAGGGATCATGGTTGATCAAACGAAATATCAAAGTATGATTGGATCCCTGATGTACCTCACAGCCAGTAGACCTGATATTCTATTCACTGTATGCATGTGTGCTAGATACCAAGCTAAGCCTACCAAAAAGCACCTTGAAGCGGTTAAACGGGTCTTTCGGTATCTCCAAGGAACCATTAACATGGGACTTTGGTATCCGAAGGACACCGATATGTCACTAACAGCATATGCAGATGCAGACCATGCAGGGTGTCAAGATACACGTCGAAGTACGTCAGGTGGTGCTCAATTCTTGGGAGATATGTTAGTAAGTTGGTCTTCAAATAAACAAATGAGTACGTCCATATCCTCTATAGAGGTGGAATACATAGCCATGTCATCTTGTTGTGCTCAAATCCTATGGATGAGATCTCAATTATCTAACTATCGCTTTGTATTCAACAAAGTTCCTATGTACTGTGATAACAGAAGTGTCATAGCTCTCTGTTGCAACAATGTTCAACATTCAAGAGCAAAGCACATTGACATTCGACATCACTTCATCAGGGAACAAATGGAGAAAGGTGTGGTTGAACTATACTTTGTAAGGACTGAATATCAGCTGGCAAACATCTTCACTAAAGCTCTTCCTAGAGAACATTTTGAGTTTATTCTTCCACGACTCGATCTAAAGAGTCTACAACCAGAGACACTCAAACGTCTTCAAGAGGAAGAAGAGGAGTAATGGTATCTCTTCATCTATTCTTTGTAAATATTTTTATCAAAAAGCAAAACACAAAATTATAAAACCAACAAAAAAAATAGAAAAATATAAAATTTCAAAACCCATAAAAATCAGAAAATTTTGAAAAACTCCAAAAATATTGTTCTTTTTTTTAAGCTATCTGGTTTTGATAACATCTACGGACTTAGATTTGTCATTCAAAGAATAGAACGGGTCCTTAGATGAAGTTCGATCAATTGTAATATATTTTATTCTTCGCAAAAAAAGTTGAGATGGAGAAAAATGATGGTTTATTGTCATTTCAGGCAGTAACCCATTTTTAAAGAAAGAACAGAGCCATGCTTAATCTAATTTTGAAACCTCATGCTCTGATTCTAAAAACAAAAGTTCATAAGGAAAGTTTGTCGCCAAAAAGACAAATGTTTCCTCACAAATATTTTTCCTTCTAAATATTCTTCTGAAAAATATTTGTCATCTAATGAAAACAAAATTGCTTTGAAAATAACTCGGACTTTATTTTGAAAATCATCTGGACTTATCATTTGTCAAAATATCTATCACTCGATCAACAACTTACGTCATTGATTGAGGGTTTCAAACAATTGGCACGTAAACGAACAAGGTCTACATTTGGATAATCAAAAAGAACATTTTTTGTACAATTGGATCCAGACCAAGGCTTATGTTGTGTTTTCATAAGATACCTAAGCATGTTTGTACAATGGAGTTTAAAGTCTCAAAATCTGTTCCTAATCAGTTAAATGTTTTAAAAGCAAGTCACACTTTCTCATCAAAAAGCTTTCAAAAATAATTTAAATCAATTGAGATCACAAATCTCCAAGAGTTTGAAAATTGTGGTCGGGGGAGAATTTGTGATTTAAATTGGTTTTAAACTGATAATTCGATAAGTGGTTTTAGAAATATAATATCAAGCTCTCCTCCCTACATGTGCCAAACGATTTCAAATTTTCCATGCACACGTTAAGGGGGAACATCTATCTTAAACCAAAAAGAATTGAAATGTGATTGGTTTATCTCAAAGTGCAGGTTCCCTCTAATATGTGCAAAAAACAAATTTCGAATTTTGATGCACATATTGAGGGGGAGCAATCAAATGAAAACCTCATCCTTCCCAAAATATTTCATCTAAAGTACTTAAAATACAATATTTGATCGGGAAGTGATGATGATCATTTTAGAAAATGTTAATCAAAGATTGGATCTTTCATTCTCAATCTAAGATTTCAAAAGTCCTCTTGCCTCCATGTGCTAAAACAATTTCTAACACTTGAAGCACATGCTGAGGGGGAGCATTTCTAAAATATCAAAAACAATTAAGGTGCAAAACGCTTTGATTTTATACCACAAGTACCTTGATTAATTTTCAAATGGTTTTCAATTGGTTTCGAGGCGAAATGAACAATTCCAAAATACCGACCAGTTTATTTTATGCATGGAGATATAAGGATGGTTAGGTTAGGTATTCGTTCCCATGATCCCGCCAGAGCCGGAGGGATCTACCCAGGAAAAATCAATGAGATAGTGTAGAAGTCCTTAGGTATGATGAAAAAAAGAGAAAATGAGAATATGGGAAGAGTGCGGACTGAGATAGAGCTAGTACTGGAATAAACCCAACAAGGTTCTAGTTATGAAGTCTCGGTAAGCACTGAAGGGGTTGAAGAATGAAAAAGAATTGAATGTGAAAAGGGTGAAAAGAAATAGCCCTCCATTAATTCAACCTTAGGGCAGAAACCGGGTTCAATTCATATGCTACTGGTTGTTCCCAAGGTAACACCGGTATTGAAGACAAGACGTCATGGACCCGGTGATGCACTGCACTAAATCTTCCAAAGCTACTCAAGTTCCTCTTAAAAGGACTTGTTTCATTCTCACGGGGAATCTACATAATCTATCGACTTTCTCTTAGATATTTTTGATATTGAAGAAGGAGACCCTTTCCCTAGTCTCCGGCATAGGAAACCAAATATGCACTATTGAGTCTAGAGCCAAGAGATCATTAATAAATCTCATTAGGACACAATTAATGAAGACTCACAGTTTCACACAATATGGAATGTGAGAATATATTTTGAGAGTCCTACGCAGTATCCTTGTGGTATTGCCAGAACATCCGAGTGATATGTAAAAATATTCACGATGAAGATGGAAATCCTTCTAGAGCCAACATCAAACAAGCTCTTGGTGGGTGACATGTGAGATCTTTCCAAAAGATCAAGCTTGTGACAATTGGATAGAAACGATGGGGCAATTCACTCTTGAATCAACCTTGGTCCAGGAAATGGATTGACGGATACCTTTGAAAAACCGGTCATTGTGCTCAACAACTTTTTTCTCTAGCATATCGACTGTGTATTAAGCTTTCAAAAATAAAAAGAGGTATTTATGATTGATAATTGATTTTCCATAAAACCTTTGTTCACTCACTCCGTGCTGTCTTCTTTGAGACGTTCCGGTTTGAGAATGGCTTAATTTGCTGCGAAACCCTATCAAGTAGGTTCTTCGGAACTCTACCTGATCACAGGCAGTACTTTTACTAATCAACGGGGAACCGTGGTTCTTGTAACCCCGTTCAACGAAAGTGATCAAAGACACCTTCGTGCGCTTTATTGCTAACTCTTTTTTGCAGAGACACCCGACGATGGCAGCTGATCAGAATTGAGGAGTCAATCCATAACCGAATGCTCACACAACATATTCAGTTCTAAAGACATCATGATATGTGCATATCTTCATCAACTGACTCTGATATTTTCAATCCATGCTTCTGCTACACTGCTGCAAATATCATGAATCAACAAAAGCTTCCGCAACTCTGATGAGAAGATATCATGATCCAAAATGTAAGCATGTTGGTCCAAAAGTCACAACTTCACATAATGGCGTTACAATAAAGGATGAGTCAGAGATTTACTGTGGCTGATGATCACAAAGCTGGCTCAAAACTCACTATCACGTGGATCAGTTAAAGACCTCCACTTGTAATAACCAAACATGCAGAACATGCAGAATCAAAGACTACGGGCTACAGAGCAAAGAACTTAATCAAAAATCCAAGAACACCAAAATGTAATATCTGTTTGTAATTGATGTAATTGAGGTGACCTCCCTTAGGGGGAGATTGTTAGGATTTAGAAAATCCATTAGTTAAAGAGTCGGTCACCTCAAGTATATGTATTCGTTAGAAAGCTCGTAGTCGTAGTCATTTAGTGTTAGTAAGTAATTTGTTAAGAAACACCGTGGAAGACGGACAGGTCTTTACCCACTCTATGCCTGATCCACAGCCCGTAGGAGGCGTGTCTTGTATGAACCTATAAATACCCTTTGCCTAGCAAGGCAAAGGGTTGGAGCTTTCACAATTCATTTTTCTTTGTCTCACTAAAGTTCCCAACTCTCTTCCACTTTCTCTCTCTAAAACTCAATTCATACGCCTCAAGTATTGTGTGTTTGTGTGATTGTGAAAACCAATATGTAACACTAGGAAGGCGAATTTTGATGCATCACAGTTATAAAGTTACTACATCACATTTTAAGTCACTTCATCACAGTTATAAATTTTAGTGCATCACAGCTTTAAAAAGTTATTGCACCACAGTTAGTGCTTCATAGTTATTAAGTTACTGCATCACATTATAAGTCACTGCATCACAGTTATAAATTTAGTGCATCATAGACTTTTTATTCTTTTTATTTTAAGACCCTTTTTATAGTTTAGCGACTGTTTGAAGCCACTTGCAGGCAAGCCCCTAGGTCAACACAAAGGAGAGGCTAGCAATCGCGTTTAGCCGATTAATTCTTACTAAAGTAGCTCGTCAACCTAAAAACAGAGGACTTCCCTCATTACGAAAGGTGTCCCATGGATGGCATACTGATATATCTCATATTCGTTCTGGATCCAGCTTGAAAAAGCCCTTTGCTTTATATTAGCGCTAACGCGCCCCTACAATTGAAAAGACATTCTAGCACTCCTTTTATAATATAAGAAATTGCATGGCTTCCGTATATATGTGTGTGTGTATATATATATATCTATACATTATATATAAGAGGAGGCATGCCACATAAAATGCCACTTGGCATCCCATAATGCCATGTCATATTTCCATGTCATCACATTAAGTCCACCTAAGCATGAATTAAAGGTTAAAGGCACTAAAATTCGAGAAAAACTAATTTAAAAATGATGTTGGCCAGGATCGAACTTGGGATGTCTACTAACATTAAACATCTCAGCCACTAGAGCAACACAATTTTTGTTTTACAATTTGCAAATCAAAGATGATAAAGCTATGCAATGTCAATCTTCTATGTTTTTGAAACGTCAATCTTCAACAACCCTATATCCCTTAAACCCTAATGTCATTCATCACACCTCAAAATCACCACCTGCCACCACAACTACAAACCCTAACAACTGCAGGTTAGTTTCGTTTTTATATTAAACCATATTTTCTATTTATCTAACCCTACTACCTCAACATCCAAAATCATATTCCACCCGAATGTCTTTGATCACTTTTACCATCTATTCAAGAAACCTGACATAGCCGCTCACAATACGCCACACACTAAAAGCATATCCCATCATGATCAGGTAAATCATATCAATAATTTTTTTATTTTTACGATTCCGTAGCAGTTGTCGTTAATTACATAATGACCTGATATGATTTGTTTTTATGAAATCTCTATTGTTCATTGTGAACGTATTAAGATTTTTCTTTTTAGTTGATGTTAACTAATGCTAGATGAATATGCATGCGATATTGTTTTAGTAGCAAACTTTAGCAGTAGAAGTCAGGGAAATTTATGCCATTCGAATGTTAATGATGTTACTGTTTTCTTTCTATACGAGTAGATTTAGTTTTCGTTTGAGGTTTAATTGCATTAGGATCACTTCATTTATTGATGATATAAGATTTTACTATTTAATTTTGTATATAGTCGATGATTCGGCTGCTAAGAAAAAAGTTTGAGAGTTGTAATTAGTTTTTGTTTTTTTGAGGTTTTTGTAGGTGATTGGAATGATGTGACTATTAATTAGCTTACATTATTAGATTTAGGTTTTATTCTCAATACTTTGGTTGCAAAGAAGATCTATGATTGTGTACTAGGCTTAGAGTTAGGTTTTATTTGAGGTTTTTGCAGTGGTAGTGATTTGATTGTGAATCGAGTTTGATTTTGTAATAAGTTTGATATATAGAAGAAGAAGGTTTGCTAATTTTCTTAGTCTTAGGTTTTATTTGAGGTTTTTATACGTGATTCAATTATGTGATTGTTAATTATTTTTGAATGATTAGATTTAGGTTTTACTTTAGATGCTTTGAATTGGATGAATTTTTCACAGGGCTTAAAAACAATTTAGCAGTATGATAATGATCAAGTTTTATAAACTAAATAATGCAGGCGGTTTTAAGCACTTTAAATCTTTGCAGTTAGAGACTCCCGCGAATTCTCTTAATTAAAAGTCATGCCTACAATAACAAGTGACATTTACTTAGCGTACATAGAAGTCAGACAGATCTCTGATGGCCCGGGAGCTAGCAAAGGTTGGTATTCACTGCACCTAATTGCTATATACTAAGCTGGATTCAAATTGATATTATTTCCCGATGATTTCTAGGATGAAGCTGTTGAAAAGGTTGATGAGCCAACTGTGAAAGCTACACTAAGAAAATACAACAAAGGTAGAAATCACGTGTAATCCGTTGAGCAAACATGAACATACTTCCAGGTATGTAACACCATATATTATCAGTTTATATGCTACTTTGTATTAGTTCATATTGTTCATGCCTTTTTCTATGGTTTTATGCCATGTCATACTATATTGTGAAGATTCATACTTTATTTTAGTGTTTTGTATCGTATACTCCAAGTTTTGATAAGTTCTGAACATGCGTTAAGCGATTTTCGTTGATGCAGATGGTACCGGGCCTGGGAAAATTTGAGATTATTATGGGCAGTCTACTCTTCTTTCTTCACACCCATGGAATTTGGATTTGTTAGACATTTTTGGCCAAGTGGCTTTTTTCATCGACATTTTCCTTCAATTCTTTGTTGCTTTTTGAGACAGTCAGACCTATAAGATGGTCTTTAGTCGAGAACTCATTGCCATCATGGTTTAAAAAAACGGTGTGAGGCGGCGCCTCGAGGCGCGCCTCGAGGCGAGGCGGGCATAAAACGCATATGAGGCGGCGCTTCATGGTGGTATATTGGAACGTACGCCTCTGTTGAATGAGGCGGGTATGAGGCGGAAGAGCGTGAGGCGTATGAGGAATAGAGACAAAACCCAAAAAGTCCTGAAACTTAAAATGTAGATCTAGGGCGCGTCGGTGGGTTTCACCACGCGTACCCTATGTCAAAATGATCTCCTTTCGACGATCTATCATTTGGTATAGGTGGTGTAATTTTCTGGTGACGGGTGGCCGGAATATTGGCCGGAGAAGACGGCGGTGGAGGTTTCCGGTCACCAGAATTTTAGAGAGAGATGAGAGAGAAATGTGTGTGTAAAAGTGTGTTTATGTGTGTGTTGTGGGGGTTTTATTCCCCAGGAGGGACCGAAAATGTCAAATCCAAAACATAGGGGCCATGAAGATCATAACTTGGGAGATGATGCAAATTTATTATTTGATTAATTATGAACTTTATTTGATGCTAAGTATTTTTTTTTAATATAAGATATTAGATATATAATTTATATATTTTTTTTTAATTCCGCCTCGACCTTACGCCTCGGTTCGCCTCGAGGCTTACGCCTCTTGAGGCTAAGGGAAAACGCCTCGAGGCTCGCCTTCCGTACTTTTAAACCTTTGTTAGTTTTCTTTTTTCTTTTTTCTTTTTTTAATTATTTTATATATATATAGAATGTGGAGCCCATAAAACCAAAATTAACATTCAATCTTATTGTTGTTTCATATTTCATGCTATGACTTTCTTATTGCAGATACTTAAAATCTCATTTCATATTTGATTTACTTGCCTGCATGCCTTGGGATTTTATCTATACGGTACCACTCTATACACCATCTAAAAACCAACCCACATTATTTAGTTGATAATACTGATAGGATTGTATTAACAGGCTTCTGGAAGAAAGGAAGAAGTGAGATACCTGTTATTAATTAGATTGGTGCGGGCACGAAAGATTCTCGACTTTTTCTGCAGATTGGAAAAGGACATACGAGTCAAATATTTGTTTTCAAGGATCATAAAACTTATTGCCATTGAACTCTATTGCACACATACCGCAGCATGCATATTCTATTATTTGGCCACAACCATACCAGCTTCAAATGAAGAACAAACATGGATTGGCAGCCTAAAACTTGGTGATTATAGCTACTCAAATTTCAGAGAGATTGATCTTTGGAACCTTAACATCATTATATTTTGCAATTGTTACTATGGCAACAGTCGGTAAGTTCCTTGACATTTGCAGTTAATCGTTATAACATATTAGTTAATCGGAATGCTAAATTAATGTGAACCTTCTTCTACAGGTTATGGTGACATCCATGCAGTCGAGTATATCATGGGTTAGAGTAAGACTTAAGGGCTATTACAGGTATGTTCTATTACATGTCACTTTTTTTTTAATTAGTAGTCACATTATTGGATTTGGATAATTTGTTTAGGTGTAGTTGGATTAAAAACTGATTATGCTTATAATATAGGGGTCATTTTACATGTAAATTCATATATTATAAAAATTGTCAAAGACTGAAACGCCATAAGCACATCCAAACACTCATTCGTCGAGAAGTGGTTTGTTCAGCTATTTTGTGTCCCTGTGTATTCGATGTCATGTAATCATTCTTAAAATACAATGCCAAGAAGTCCCTTAACGTTTAATTCAACGATTAGCATTTAGTGACATTTGCAGATTCATTGTTATAGTTTTTCTTAGATATGTAACTTTAAATTCTGAAATTATGGATAAAAACCACACTTCAAATATCTTTTACGTATACTTTTTTCGCCGGGTTTGAGGACCCATTTTACGAAATTAGAAATTTATCAAGAATTGTATGTATTAGACGCAAAACACCATCTGTAATTAATAGCAATAAGGGTAACATATTGGACTCATTAGATCTAATAAGGTATATAAACTTTGTTCCTTATGAATACATCAACTCTTTAGGCAGCATGCCAACTTGCTTTAATAAATACGGGAGAAAAAACTGCATGTGGGTCACCCAACCACTTTTGACCCGCTACTCAAGCTGCCCAATTTTCCACTTTGATGAATACCTATCTGACAAACAATCCTATAGGAACGTGCCCACATATGTGATGTTGTAGCTACAAGTGAACATGACTCAATCTCTTCACGTGTTGAAAGGAGATTTTGTTATAACTGCATTCCCTTTTAAGGAAACTAATCAGTTACGGAATTAATTAAAGGGTATATAAGCCCATCGACGATGTTGTTGATTGTAATGTCAATATCAGGAATAGTACTGCAGCTTATATATCCTTTAATTAACCCTTAACAGTTAACTATCAATAACCTTTCTTATACATGCTTCAGACTTTTGCAGCATTCAGCCCTCTGATTTTGCTGCAGGAAGGCCAAATGTCAAGAATGTGATTGTTCTGATTAGTAATGGTTCTATGCAGAAAAGACTGAGTAATAGTGCGTTCTATGTGGAAACACAGAGGATTGCTTATGCTCAGTTATATGACTATGAAAACATTCTTAAAGGTCAATAAACTATATTGTTAATCATCTATATGAGCATGGCGGAGTCTTGTATAATTTAAATGTGTGATTAATAAATTACTGATACTATTAATAGATTGTTAATAATCTAATGAGCATGCTAAAGGTCAATACTATTACCAATAATAGTGTGTTGATCATTAAACCCATAAATATGAGATAGGTGGCTACCATGAAGAAGAGCAAGTTCCTAACTTTTGTGAAGCTTTAATAATGCATTGTAGACTTAAGAGTTGAGATGGAGAGCCCAAAAGAAGATGCACAGAATTTGAACTGAATTAGGCACTTAATATTGATTTTTTTGGCCCCTCACTGGAGCTATTATATTTAAGCAAGATTCGAGAAGACACTGAGACGGTCCTATTTGGTGATGTAGTATGGTATGATTTAATTCAATATAAATTATGTTAGGCGCGTTACATAAGCATGTTTATTCAACATCGCCACCATAGATGGCCGAATAGGTTAATCATTTATTCAACATCGCACCTGAACCCAAACACTTATGCTGACACAGCCTTTCAAATCAGCTTGAAACCATAGTTGATTCAGTTATGTTAGTTGATTGATTTCATTCGTTTTTTCAACTCTTCTGACCCGTTTTTTTTTAGTTATATATCTATTTTCATCTATTCAACCCGCCGGTTATATAACATTACCTGAATTATCCCGTTTATGAATAGCACATCAAAACTGCCACCTGCATTATCACAATTCTTTCAGGCAAGTCTAGCTCGATGGATGATCAGCTTTGGGTGTAATGTTAGATAAAATCACAGCTCAAAAGGTAGAAGAGGAGAGCGAGAATAAAACCACTACAGACCAAGGTTTATTTTTAACTTTTTTAAGTATCTTTTATTTTGTATTTTTTGTTATAATCCATCGTATATAACTACTAAGGTAAAACTGAATCATGATGAATATGCACTTTAACCGATTACTTAAGCTGATCTGTGCCTTTGGTGTTTACTGATTCTGTTGCAGGCTGAATCCGTTACATTAGCCATTGACGAGGAAAAGTAACAAGCAATTCATATGGTTGGACAACTCGGCTGAGATGTATTTTCAAAGGTTTGTTATTGCATTTGTGTGTCATTATGTTTTAGAAGCAAAATGCTGGCAGAAAAAGTGTCCCATTTCAACATGGCACTTGATGATTAGAGAACTAATTGGATGATTAGAGGGCTAAGTTTGTTAATATTGTTGATCAAGATAACAGAAGTGTTGGTATAATCATAATGTAGGTTACTAAAATGATACGTGTTTTGTACAGAGCATGAAATAGCCATCACATAAGTTGCGTTGGATCTGTGTTTTGGAACTATTTATATATATACTAAGATACCTGCAAACGGTGTGCTTTCATTGGCTGTTACATGACATCCTTTTTTATTAGTAAATGTTTATGGGCATACTTTTAGTCCAATGCCACTTTCCTAAGGCCCGTTTTTGTTTTCATACTATTATTTTTTTTAGTTTTAGTTGGGGATAGAGTTTCTGACGCTTTGGGTTTCTAAAAATCTCAGGAAAGACTTGACTACCTTTTAGGTTATCAGAATCGGCAAAGACTGTTGACTGAAACTTTGGACATCACACTAACATCTTCAGGTAACTTTGCTTAAAGTTGTAAACAGGTATTGGTTATACGTACGATTTTTTCTATATTGTGTTGTCATGTCACTTTGCATGGTGCTTTTGCTTCAAACTTTTGTTGTTTTTTAGTCTTAGATGTTTAGGTAACATCGGTTAAAGTTGTGAAGAAACATTTATTATACGTATGAGTTGTTGTATATTGTGTTTGGCTTATCATTTTGCATGCCAGTTTCGGTCTTACACTTTTGATTTTTGATTAGTTGCGCTGAGTTATGCCCAGTATTGGTACTTTGCATTAGTACTTAGATGTAGTTTTTATTGTTCCATTTATGTGATTGCTTACTTATTAGATCGACAAAAAAGTCCTAGAGCCTTTAATTAGTTAATAAAATATGAAAACAAAAAGAAAAGCCATGTGTAAGAGTTTTGGCCATTAGATTTCGCCATCACGTTTGTCCTGTCCATCGCCTGTTGTGTCACACAATGTATTTAGTACAACCACTATCGACATTCCAGGTTCTATTGATATTGGCCAATCTTTTTCCAACTCAGTTGAATGTATAAAAGTTGTTGATATAGAAGAAAGGCATAAAGTGCGAAACATAGCTCGTGATGAATACATTGGATGTAGCGTAGGGAGACTTGGGTATGAAAGACCTGTTGGTGGTATAGTTATACGAGAGGTTGCCGAATAGGGACACCGCCCACTGAATTCAGATATTTCGTCACACACTAGCTTAGGTGTTGATAAAGGTAAGCAGAAGGTTGATGCAGATTCTGAGATACATAGAGGTTCCAGCTCTGGTAGTGCTACAAGAACTTTTCCACTTTTTTTACCGTGCCAAGATCCTTTCCAATGTACTCTAAATGGGCCGTCAATACAGATTCCTACTATTGACAGGTATTACTCGACGTTTACCAGTAGTTTGGATGGAAGTGAATGTCAGGACTATGCTGCTACAGCCGTGGATCCACATGGTAATGTTTTACAGTTTTGCATGTTGCTTTATTATTACACCTGCTAATTTTGTTTTACTGTCATGTGTGTGCAGTTTCAGTCTCTCAAGTGTGTACCTACTATGTTGGTCCAACCACTGTGCCCGTAGTAAATGAAATTACGTTTGGTTGTACCTCTACTTTGCGCGACGTTGATTTTGTTGGAGATGTTATCACCGACATCGTAACAGAGAGTTGTCGACAGCCACATCAGTATGTGGAACAACCTGTGACCCTGAACAATGATGACAGACATATGTCAGCTCCAACTTCTTCTTCTTTCAACAGTGTGTCTTTAGATTATGCGTTATAATTTCTTCTGTAAATGTTGTAAACGTTTTTTATACAATTTATAAAACAAAGCCGTGACAGTGTTTTTGGTTTGTACGCAGCGAAAAGGAAGCGTTCACGCCAAACACTGACCTGCACAACCATTAGGAGAACATCGTAGACGTGGAGGTAAAATGATTACCATATTATGTTTTGTTATACTACTTTTGCTGACACTCATGTCTTCCGTCGTTATCTGACCCATGTTTTCTGACATTTAGCCTTCTCGAATTCCGCTATACCAGGTACCGAGGGTGGCGTAAACAGTGCTCCTCAAGCAGGCCCTTCAAACCAAACACCTCTACCGATGTCTGTTGCGCTCAACAATACTAGACAACCAGCTGGCGAAGGTGACTTCCATTTCCGAGCACAATTTTGGTGTTTGGGTAAAAAGATAGTTGTTTGTTCACTTTAAAAATATAGTATATACATGGAGACATGTTGAAGCTTAAGGATCACTAGATCGAGAATCAGGGGAGTAGAAATAATTACACAAAGTTTATTGTTAACAGAGGTTTGTTTTCATTTCGTGACCAACTTCATCTGACCTAATATCATGGTCCTTGCCATTGTTATGCCAATTGGATATATTAGCATGTAGAAGTACACCACGTGGTTGGTGTTTAACTGAAGATTATACTCGATGATGCTCAATGTTTTCATTTGACATATTTTGCTTAGTAGCACTTCAATACAATTGGTTTAAACTAATTAAGTAAATTGTTCCTCTCCTTTTCTTATTCGTTTTGCGTAAATTTAGCATAGTTTCTACTGTAAAGATTCTTGAGCAACTTGTATGGAATGACTAAATACAAACTTGATTATAAATAAGTGAAGTAGTAAATAAAGGGGTGTTGTTAAGCTTATTTATGGGTTTATACAGGTTTTATGTCATGGTAAGCCAAACAATAAGCTTAAAGAAACATCCCCTAATTTGTTGCCTTTTTTTTTAATTATTATTATTATTTAGCCATAATACGGATATTAGTTATAGAGTTGCTCAGATATTTTTAGTTTTTCTTATGTTTCCATTGTATTATAACCTGCAAATGTCATTTTAGTGGTTAGTTTTCATGAATTTTGTTTGTAAAGTATCCTTTTAAGTGTTGGTTATATTCCTTCAAAAATATTATGGAAATGCTGAGAGACAAGGGTTATTTGGTTGGAGATTTTGAAATCAATATGGAAAAAGATGATTTCTTGAGGAAATACGACAAGAACAATAAACGTGAAGATCTCATCATCAGCAAGGCTAAGCCTAATAATAGTGCTAATCAGGTCCTAAACGCCGTTTACTGTATTAAAATATGGTACTGAATGTACTGAACTGAACTTTATAATGATGTATTGATGTAATGATAGTGTATGAACCAATTTTTCTATTACTTAACAAAAAAAGAATTTTATAGTTTATCGGTATGTTGATCAGTATATTTTCAGCCTGCAAATAAAGAGTGGAGTAGTGCAAGAAGTTGCTCGATCCAACATGGTACAGTTCCATTGAATTAGACATTAATGTTTATCTAATGTTAGGATTTAATGTTTCTTTTACCTATTTTTTTATTATGAATTCACATGTCCTCCCAATTAAGAAGTGTAACCTACAAACTAAAGAGTGGGAAAGTGACATCTTGGATTAAGTCAAGATCATTAGTCACGAAGATATCGATATTGATGCTGGTGACGATATACTTGATATGGAGTTGTACCGCAAAGAGTTTATATGTGTCTATTAACCATGCTTTCAATGCATGACTTCATCACCTATTCTTATTTGCTCAAAAACTAATGTGATATACGTAGCGAGTTCAATTTTATTTTCTAGCTAATTTTGCTAATAATTATAGTTTATATCACAAACATGGAGTTTGCATCAAGATAATTTATATGGTTAACCACTAACCAAGCACCATGCATGTGTCATTCATTTGTTGAACTCAAATCAATAATGCCTTTATGTACTTCATTTTTCGATGTATTTTATAATACTTCATTATTAGAAATACTTCATTTTTTGAGCTATAACATGAATGAAAATATTATTTGTAGACAACCTGCAAAATTAAAACACAGACAAAATAAACAAAACAATGTGTGCATCAAACCTGCAAAATTATTATGAATTCTAAATAGACCTACATGTTAGTTTCAAGATTTATTACAACAATATGTGGTCAAAAAAGATGACTAATATGCAAAGAAGACGTCTAACCTGCAAAAAATCTACAAAGAAACAAACATATGCATACATAGTAACAAAGTTTCAACATAAAAAAAATGCAACCAGCCAACGATAATTATAATAGGAATTAGCAATTTCAAGGAGCTCTAAGCAGTCAAATAATAGGAATTAGCAGTTTTTAATCTAAGGTATGAACTTACTTAGTGTTGTTAATTATCAGTTTAGTTGCAGCTACTTGTGAGTTGTGATCATTCAAAACTGTTCTTTGGACCCATAATTATGAATTAGTGTCACCAATACAAGATAATGTTAGCTTAGTGATAGCCTATACTACAGTTTCTAATCAAAGCTCTAATGATTTATAACAGCTATATCTAACAAGCACAACAAAGTGATCCATACGGACCACTTTTGATGAGCTTCAATAGGCAAGAAAAACAATACTAGCAAGAAATGCAACAATGCTGCAATGAGCTCAAAAGGGTGGACACCGAGTGCCAGTGTGAGGCTTTGTAGGAGGTTTACAAGCAAGCTCAGAAGCAACAACAACAAGGTAGCTGTCATGGTGGACAACAGGTGCAATGCCTGATGTAAATCATGTGACACCAACATTATGTTCACCAGATTGGGTAAATATTTGACACAATGATGTATGTATCGACCATTTTCGAAAATGTATTCATTAAGTTCAAAAGAAGAGACAATAAATGATATCGATCATTTATTTAGTAGTGATACTTTAGTTACAACACTAGATGACGAGAGCTCAACTGCAACCTCTAGGAGGCAATAAAGCGTCACGTTTTTCCACCAGTCGATGCAGCCCAGTGGTTGTTCCTCCAGCAAGAGCAGTAGGGTTGATCGTACGTGCTTGTAAAAGATTACTAAGAATACTCACATTCACAGGACCAGGAGAAGGACATGTGGGTTGTTGCCTACCACTAACAAGAGGTTTCACATCTATTTGCATATTATCATTGCTTGATGTTATCTGTTGAGAAGTCGATAATGGTAAAGAAATTTGCAAGCTCGATACTTCTTCAGAGGTAGCACGAGGAATATGCTGCAATGGTTGAGGTGATCTTGGTGAACTCCACTTGTAACCCGACAATACATACATATTCTCATCACAACAAACATCAAACAAAACCATAAATCCATTTACAGATAATTCAAATTCTTCAACATCATCTAAATTTGGTAAAATAACAGCTGGAAGCACCTATATACAATAACTAAATAAACAAAATTAACAAAAACAAAATAATAATAATAATAATAATAATAATAATAATAATAATAATAATAATAATAATAATAATAATAATAATAATAATAATAATAATAACAATAATAATAATAATAATAATAATAATAATAAATGTTAATAATATTATCAAATGTAAAAGATGTTCATGATTAATATTATTTAGAACAAAATGTTAGAAATTAGTTACCTACTTTTAGCCGTTTTATGAAATATGGTAACATCAATTATACTTATTAACCGTTTAATTTAACTTTTAATAACTTTTAACTATATATTTATTCTACTAAATCCTAAAAATAAAAACCACATATCAAAGTACTTACGTGCTTTTAGCCGTTTTATGGATTATGGTAAAATCAATTATAGATCTTAACCGTTTCATTTAACTTTTAATTAGTTTTTAGTATATAATTGTTCTACAAAATCATAAAAATAAAAACCAAAAGTCATACCCGTCCATCGGACGGGTTTTGACACTAGTATATATATATATATATATATATATATATATATATAAAATCCGGATCGATTGAGAAGGTTTTTATTTTGAGAAGATTGAGAAGGTTTTCAAAAACGATAGATTTTTAAGTTTGATTCATGTTTTTCAAGCGTAAAACTCATTTTAATGTGATTAAAATTCAAAATGTGTAAAAAAAATTTTGAATCAATGTTAAAAATCTCTAGATTTTGCGATATATGTAGAATACTGAATCATCTGTACAAATTTAATGAATCATCATCGTAACTCGATTTTAACAATGATTTTTGAATCAAATTTGTGATTTATAGATTTGATTCACTATAAAATGATGTTTACTTGTTAATCAAATCAAAAACATGAATCAATTTGCTCAAACGAAGATTTCTCAATCTTCTCAAAATAAAAACCTTCTCAATGGAACCAGAGCATATATATATATATATATATATATATATATATATATATATATATATATATATATATATATATATATATATATATATATATATATATATATATATATATATATATATATATATATATATATATATATATATATTTATATATATATATATATATAGTGTATCTTTATTTTGAGAACCCTGTTAAGTGCGAGAACTGCGAGAACTCCCATTGACCAATCATAATTTAGTAAACTCCTTTTTTTTAAATAAACATATTAAAATCGGATGGGCAAAGATGGTATTTTACATAATACAATTTTGAAACTGATAACTCACATTCTCCTAAAATCATGCAAAGATTTACGGTTTTTATTTTAGGCTTTTATTTTTTTTGATCTTCTTATTCAAAAACACAATTATAACATAAACCTTATTACGCTATTCTTAATCGATTCATTCATCATCAATATTGTCGTATAACTCACAAAATCTAAAACATGGTTGATATCGTTGATTTTGTTAATGACGAAAGTGCTACTTTTCCAGATGATATTGTTTTGCAAGTATTCCCATGAATCTGCAACTCCATGGTCCTTCCATCTGCGTTAATACATGAATCTGCAACTCCATGTTTATTTTGATATGAATTTTTTGTATGGAATTTCTTTCGTAATATATATGCTCAAATCTAACTTTAGTATGAATTTTTTGGTAACAATATGCTCAGATCTGATGGATCATGCCATCACGTTATAAACGAAATTCACTACTATCCAAGAGGGCAAGGTAATACTTTTGCTTTCTGATTTTTTATATTATATGTAGCACATGTGTGTTTGTAAAGTAGAACATTAGACATAATATTTCTAAGCACATGTGTGTTTTTTTAAATAACATTGTTTTGTTTTGACATACTGTTTGCAGGTTGTTTACTACGTATTTTAGATCATCATTACATACATCTCATATTCTCATAATGTTGCCCCACTTTATCTTGCCTACACTGTAGATTATTATCTGTACTACATCACTGGACATTCCTTGGAGAATAAGGGATAGAGAGAGATTGAGTTGCTAACACTATCAGGGGTTCATAAAACAGGCTAAGATGTAAGTATGTTTAACATATATGTTTTTGGTTTAACATGTATGTTTTTAACATGTTTGTTCTTGGTTTAATATGTATGTTCTTGGTTTAACATGTATGTTTTTAATGTGGTTATACAAATAATTTTAATTTAATGGTTATAGCTTCTTTATTTTGCATTTAACATGTATGTTCTTGGTTTCTGATAAATTTACATTATCTAGAAAACACATAGGCACTTTACTATTTGAAAAACATAAATTGTAAAAATATTATTCCAAAAACATAAATAAATAAAAAATTTAGGCCTTCATACATGTGTTTATACGTGTGTATATTAGTTTGCTTTTATTTTTCCTAATTTTTATACTTTTCCTTGTATCAGATGTAGCTGAATTAAAAGAATGATGACAACGAGTGTGCACATTTGTTCGTCTTTTGAAACATTGAAAAGGAGCGTGCACATATGTCCAACTTCTGAACTTTGACGACTACGAGTGTGCATATATGTCCGACTTCTAAAAATGTTGATAACAAGGAGTGTGCAAATACATCTGTTTGCGTTAAATATTACTTGTACACACGTGTATAGATCAATTAGATTCATGTATTTCTGCTTCTTAGAAATTTGTATTTAATTGTATATCAATCGATATTGAATTTTTTATTTAACATGTATGTTCTTGGTCTCATATAAACTTACTTATCTAGAAAACATATATGCACTTCACTATGAAAAACATGTATGTTGAAAAAATTATTCCAAACACGAAAATAATAAAATTAATTCATAAAAACACATATGCACTAAATAAGTTTTAAAACATGCATGTTCAAAATAAATAAATAAATAAAAAAAAATTGAATGTTTTTTAAAAAATAGCATTTATTTATTTTAAAAAATCATAAATAATATAAAATTGACTTTTACTATTATACCCTTTTGGATTAAATAAAAATGTTTAATAATTCAAAAATGCTATGTTTCATTGAGATGTTGCACAATATGCATTACTAAGAGTACATAAGGGGTTCTCGCACTTAATAGGGTTCTCAAAATAAAGGTCCCCTATATATATATATATATATATATATATATATATATATATATATATATATATATATATATATATATATATATATATATATATATATATATAAAACTAGTATCAAAACCCTTCCGATGGACGGGTATGACTTGTGGTTTTATTTTAGGTTTTAGTAGAACAAATATATAGTAAAAATAATTAAAAGTTAAATAAAACGGTTAAGATCTATAATTGATGTTACCATAATCGATAAAACGGCTAAAAGCAGGTAAGTATTTTGATTTTGGTTTTATTTTTAGGATTCAATTGAACATATATATATATATATATATATATATATATATATATATATATATATATATATATTAAAAAGTAACTAAAAGATAAATGAAACGGGTGGAATACCTTGTACTTGTTGAGGTTCTTCAAGTACATAGTAAATGCTCTATGTCTACCCATAAAGTGACCATTAATATCGTGCAAGTTCACACATCATGGTCCTGTAAATGTAAATTGGCTTCAATGGCTCCAAGTGGAAGGCCACTTGAGAAAGGAGTTTCTGGAGGTGGAGTGGGAAGTGATAGTGATAGATATAGCAGATGTGGATTCTTTATTGATGCCTGCAATAACTACTATTCCAACTTACATACTATATTTCTCATATTCTTTCATTTTTAAGAGAAACTTTGACTGGCTAACCTGAATTTGGTAACGGACATCATCAAATTCAACCCAGTGGCTTTCCAACTTGACCCCTTCTTCAATACTGTGAAACCAAGAAAGCCGATATCAGTAGCTACAACTAATAATAGGTCATATCTCAAGAAATATTCGATTACAAAACATCCTGCTAAAGGCATTATCGTTTTCATTTTTATTTTTTTATTACTTCCTGAAACTACGGGTAGCATGTATCTTGGCTTTCAAACTAAAAAGAAAATAAGAAATATATATGTTGTGAAACTAATACATACTTTCTTTCTTAAAAATGATTGTTGTACATTCAAGCCTACAAAGAACTTTGTAAACCACATCGTGGTGCAGTTTGTGTATTTTCATTCAGTGTCGCTATAAAGAACCTTTAATCTTGTTTTGTTCTTCACTTCAGAAATAGCCACACGTAGTTGTTTGTGTAGGAAAGTTTGACGTTAAAGGTGGTGTCTCAAGGATCACTTTCAGGGTGCCCCACCACCACCTTCAGAGTATTACTAAATATGCATGATTCTAAAGCCTACGTTAATACAAATGCAATAAAAGTGGCGTTCGTAATTTCATACTTTCCCATATTTGATATCACTTTATCCTTTTGGGGTTTCTAAACTTGTTGCCATCTATCAACGATCTTCTTGTTCTACTTCATGTAAGATTACATAAATAAAAGTCACTTAAATATCAATAAGTGTCTACTCAGTAATTATAAGTATAGATGAAAAAATTGAACCATATCACGTTAAAAAAATAAAATATAAATTATGAATGGTTCAAATGGGTTATGATTAATTGTAGTCACTGAAATATATAAAATATAGCATACAGGGTCAAAAGTTTCCCAACTCAATCTGCCGTGACCAATGCATAAATTTTTGGTATGGCTAAAAGAAAGAAAGACACAACAGTAACCTCGCCTTGGTAATTTGGTCCATAACTAATGGAGGAGAAGCTATCAATAACATAACAGGTTCATAAAATAGTAAATTAACCTTACAATATAGACCGTCGTGTATTTTAGATCCTTAGAACTCATTTTTTCCTCATCCTACCAATCTTGAAACACAACAATATGCAATAATAAAATAAATGTGTCATGCTGCAATTGTTTGACAATATCTTGAGTTGCATAAGATGTCACCAACAAATATTATTTTAAAGTCAACAAAATTTCATGGACTTGAAAACAGCCATAAAATGATGATGTGCTATAAGTACATTCTACATTTTAGTTTGACCAATACTTCATAGTTTTTAACCTCAACATTATGACCTGACTATACCAACATTTATAGCTCTAACTTATTCTACGTTATAGTCTATTAAGGTAATCCAACATTATAGTTGCTTGAAGAAGCAAGTTTTAGATCTTGATCAGCATAACGTTGAAGGTAACTACGTCGATAGAAGTATAATTTAACAACGTCGAAGGTAACTACGTCGATAGAAGTATAATTTAACAGGAAAAATAGTAAGCCTTTATTTGAATGACATATACAATAATCTTAATATTTTCGCTTTTAATTCAGTAGGCAGAAGCAGCACAATTTTTACATGTACTTTTGATCAAGATATGGAGGCGCTAAAGATGAAAGCAACTTCAGACACTTAGAATGTGCCAAAGAAAGTAACGCAATCCTAAAGACCATGGAAGGCAAAAAGTCAATCATAACGCCATACTAAAGCAACTGCTGCAAATTCTCTTAAGAGAAAGTGAAAACACATAACCTTTCTCTTTTACATTGCAGCTCAGTGTGTGGAAGCAACACAAGTTTCCCTTAAGCTTTTGTAAAAGCATATGAAGGCGCTAAAGATGGTTTACATATTTAGAGAAAAAAAACATGACCGACATTTATATCGACTACAATATGAAAACTAAACTTTTGACACTACGTGCCAAAGATAATAATGCAATTTCTATGGAACTTGGGAGCCAAAAATATCGTCATGAAATCTATTAGGAGGTAGGAGGATAATTTAAACATGGAAGAAAAAGGAACTTTATGCCACATGACTGTTTCCTAATGGTAAAATTATTCCCAAATTCAATATCTCTTAGCAGGGACCTTATCTTTAGTTCGCACATGCCAAGGATGGTGTTTGGCTAATGATAGCTCATCTATCAATACTTTGCATCAGAGTGTACCTAAAGTTAAACATTCACGAGTGTCTAGATCTAGCATGTAAAAAGGTGATGCCTCGGCCGATCGACCCTAAGGAACTGCTATAGCTTATTAAACTTGCATAGATATACAAATTGATAAATCTATTGTCCTAGCTCTATTATTTGGATGCAGTAAACCATCTTTGTAGATGTAATATTTGTTACCTTTAAAACATCTAACTATCAATATGCTTGCATATGGCAAGACTAAGCAAATAAGCAATACACAAAAGAATAAAGTCACAATAAATAAACGACCAATATCATAATAGATCAATATCCATTTCACAAATCATACTCATTACCATACATAAAACCATATTAATACCTACAAATAAGACACCTAAAATAACCGGTGAAGCTCACTGAACTCTGGACCACGAGGGCTATAATTCTTCGCGTTCTTGGCGTAAAACAATATGGGAATGTATTGTAAGATAAATGTGTGTGTTTTACCTGCATGTGAACCTCCATTAACCATATCAATACCTACAAATGAGATACCTAAAATAGCCGGTGAAGCTCGCTGAACTCTGGACCACGAGGGCTATAATTCTTCGCGTTCTTGGCGTAAAACAATATGGTAATGTATTGTAAGATAAATGTGTGTGTTTTACCTGCATGTGAACCTCCATTAATCACATTAAATGCAGGTACATGTAGCACCAAGGTGTTGTTTCAAGCAAAGTTTGAAATGTGCTACATGTTAAGACAACAAACTTAGCAACTAAGTCTCACGTATTCAAATAAGTTACACATTGCCATTTGAAGAGCTCCGGTGAGTACCTTGTAAAGGGGAATTTTTTAACTCATGCTCCTGCCATGTACACAGCAAGTGACACTGCCAGTATAGCATTTGCACCAGGCTGGTAGACATGAATAATATAGGTAAGCAAAAGATCATAAAAATATGCAACTTTTGTCTACTTGATAACCGAATGCAAAATGACGTGGTGTGCCATTATCTTATGTTTGCAACAGCCCCATTCATTTACAGTTCCGTCAAGCTATTGAACCATGAAGTTGTCAATTTTGGTCTGTGTGGTTGGATCCTGTAGGCACAAGTGATTCAGAATTACATTGCTAAATGTTGAAAATTAAAAGTTGGAATGCACAAAAAAAAATTAGAATGCAACTTTATAAAAAATATATATATACTTTAAATTTAAAAATATTAGAATGCACCAAAAAAATCTAACCCTTGATGTTAGTTTAAATCTTTTACTATAAATTCTTCACATGAAATATATATATCTATTATGACACATCAGATGCAAGGGCCTGCATTTGAGAAAAAGTAAAGCAAAATTACAAACTGTGATTCATAGTCATGAAGATATATTCCCTTTATACGGATATATGTTGCACCTGATGTAGCCAGCCTAGCATGTCACCTATAAAGCGTAGGGGATCATGAGCATGTACTTCAATTGGCCTAGGAATTCCACCAGGTCCTCCACGTGTAAGAGCACTTATAAATCTCCTAAATAATGCATTGTGCCTCATATTTGCTACCTATCAACAATGAACCGATTTGTTAATCAAAGCAGGTAGAGGTGGAAATATGGCATTTACTTTTATTATTGGTCCATTCAGGCTATGTCTATATCTTGAAGGGGTCAAAGGATAACATAAAATTATCTCAAAAAGAAATGGGTTGTTTGACCATTTCCCGACCCTTTTTCTTTGCCACCTCTAAAAGCCAGTGTCCAACTGATAAGTGATTGAAGAATGGTGATTCATGTATATGTACCTTTTTAGCACAATAATACTTGAACAGTACATGCCTTTCTTTAAGACAGCGAACTGCCATTTTCAGAAGCTCGTTGACTTCAGGATTGTCAATGTCACCCAATCTCTTGCACTCTGTCTGAACCCAACTGAATTGAAGACAAAAAAGACACAGGCAAGAAAGGAAACACAAAGAAGGAAGTAGAGGCGGCCAATGGGTGGGACGGGCAAGTTGGGTCTTATTTGGATAGGGTTGGTGTTGAAACGGGTTGTTATTAGTATGAGTAGATACAACTCATGTTGGGTTGACCTACAAATATTCCTTAGTCCATTATTTCTAAGGACAGTTAATGCGCAAAATGTGATTAAAAAATAAATGGTATTACAGTAATAAAATAAAATTTAGGAGGCTCTAAGCATAGAAATACACATTGGTTATCTGGGAACCATATATTGCAACCATTTGACCAGTATCTTTTCAGGAAAGCTATTTTTATCTGGTCCATTACAGATAAACCAAACCCATAAGGTAAAATAAGATAATTAATGGTTATAGCCTCCTAAATGGTTTAAAATTCCCACCTTCAAAAGCAAGAAAAAAACCGTAACTGATGCTTATTGGTGATCAAGAGGAATAGCAAAACCATCGCTGAAAAAGTGAGGGCAACATGACTTTTTCATCACTTGAATGAAGTAGGCCAATTAGTAAGATGACGTCCCCACACTTTGCTATAACGATATGGTTATCAATATTATGAATGGCAAGTAACCTGAGCTCCCTTGTAGCATTCCTAGCTTTATCAAGTGAAATGCACAGTATGAAGGTGCAACCACGTTTTCAGTACTTTGAGTGTAACCTGATGCGACAAACAGGTTCATGTCAGCATGTGCGTCTAAACTCCACTACTCTGTGATAAGGAGCTTTTTGAATCCAAAGATGTTTGGTGTCAAAAATACGACTTTTGCCAATTGACCCATTAGAGATACAACCTAAATCCAAATTTAGCTCCCGAGTTGGAGTAACTCATGCCCGTTTTCAGGTAGTCCATGCAACGAATCCTCTGAAGATGATTTAACATTATGCACCGGGGAAGTACCTTCCTGGTGCACTCCACTGAAGATGAGATTAAGCTTTCCACAGGTGAACCTGTGACCTGTGCCAACTAAAGAGTCAATGAGTCGCATATGGAAGTCCCTCGAGACTCTCTGCAGCCTATAGGATTCTTGTCTAGCCTCACTGGCCTTGGCTTCAAACATCTCGGCTTCAGCTTGTTTGTTCCTTACGACGCATTCAAGTTCATCTACTTCCTGCTTTTTCTTTTGTCTTTCCATTTTAAGGGTTGCTACTTCCCGCGCTTTGTCTTTTAGCTCTTGATCGCATGCCTCAAGAGCTAAATGTGCTTTCTTGGTGATACGTATGTTCTCATCTTCCACCATTTCCATCTTTTTAATTGCTTCCTGCACCACATCTACGATTCTGTTGAAAGCTTCCTGTGGGGCCATCAGTCGAACCTCACCGCCTTCTTGAATCTTTGTGGTATCCATGTTGAACTTTGCATAAGTAGCCAATAAAAACTTATATTCCTGAACAGCTCTTCTGAATTTAACAACGTATCAGTGATAATAACTGAAAAATAAAATATATATAAAACTTGGATGCGCATGCATCTGTACTCTTGATTCTTGACAGTAAGTGGTTGTTTGACTCTTCGAATTAGAGCTGATTATCTGAATACTGAGACTTGAGGTCTTATAATCAGACTTAAATGCTTGCCTAAACATATTCCTCTTAAAATAATTAGGAACAAATAACCAGTTTGATACTAACTGAAAACTGGTTATCTAGAGATTTGCCTAAACGTATTCTTCTTATGATATTTTGAATCAAATAACCAGCTAGATACCAACTGAAAACCAAATATCTAGAGATAAACTAAAAAACACGTATTTATTTATTACTTTTCACTTCATTTTCACAAACCTCAATCCTTTTTTAAAACAGGAAGACTCCTTTTGGACATTTTATCTATAATTCTTTAAAATATATGAATTTGCCAAACACTCGATAATCTGATTATCTATTTAAGAAACAGTAGAAGCACATCCAAACCCCAATTTTACCACTCGCTTTATTACACCAAATTATCTAATGCGGAATACTTGAAATCGCATAATCAACGTGAAAAACCAACATCCAAACATCCCTCTATGTCTAGCAGCAGCGAAAGTTAATCAGTAGTAGTAGTATGCTCAATCTCACAAATGCATATCCCTTGTTTTTATTAGTTGGCAGCTCCTTATGCATTCAATCTTCAACGACCTCCCCGACATACTGAAAAAATTTCTTTCTTTCTCCTACGCTCCTCTGTAGCTGCTGTAATTTCTTCATTTTGCTCTTTGCTCTGAGGAAATAAACTAAAAAGTCAATTTCTGAATATTGTGAAACAACGTTAATGGTTGTGGAAAAATATCAAGCGAAACTCACCCCAGCAAAAATTCCTTTAAACCCTACTTGGTAACCATGTTCATAAGTGGTTGACTGAATTCCATCAGTTCGTTGTCGTAGGACAAGAAACTGGAGGTTATCCAAAATCCTGCATTGCATACAAAGGCCACAAGTCAATAGTTATGCTGTAATATGCTGCTTTTAATAGGGCACTGAAGATACGGAATATTTTGTTTATAACATTTCTCTTAAGTTGTCTTCTCTGTCAAATATTACATGTTCTATAGGATGGATGGAGTACTTGATCAACTATTTATTATCCCTTTGAAGCACCAGTTATCTAGCAAAAGAAAATGATTTGACCTTTGACTTTCACTTATCTAGCATAACTGTAACAGGAAATGGTTTAAACTTTGAGTTTCAAATGTCAAAATCATTTCTTTCTGGATATAAATCTAATGATAGTTATTTGATTGTTGTACAAAGTTCATGTCAGTATAAAGAGCTAATAGAAAACAGTATGTTGACAGTAAAAGAGCAAATAGAAATCCTTTAAAAGATAGCATATGAACTATAATTGTTTTTTGGGACTATCATATATGGAACTCTGTGACCTACACTGAGTTTGGTCACAATCCCTGGAAGAATCTGGTATGAATGAAGTCTGGATCATTAGACACAAATCAATAACAAAAACTTGAATAATCATTAAGTATTGATACTATCATCAGTGAATAGTATGTTTAATGTTGCATATTTAGACACAATCATGCAATCATCAAAAACTAAAAGTGAAAAATTATGTTACTGGTAGTCGTAAACGCTAAAAGCTATTACAAAGCACAAATTCAATTCTAAAATCAAAATAGTTGACATCACACCATTCTGCTCAGGTTGGTCCTCTTTTGGACAATAGCCTTTTTTGTGAATACCTTGATCACTTATAGTGTGGTCGAGAAGTTACTGAACCTCAAAAAGTATTATAAAACCTGCAAGTTAGGGATAAATTAACTTGGGTCAGGTTATGAACAGTAAAATACATGTAGACTGTAAATCCATATATGTCAACAATAAAAAGGAATTATCACTGATATCATACAAAAGGTGATATCATATAGAGTAGGTCCCTTGTAACAGTCAAGGTCTACGAATCAATCAATCAAAAGGTGATAATGTGTGGGTTGTATTCGAGCTTCTTCAAGTGTGATGACACTTTATCCTCTTGGAACTCGGGAGTGCTAGCATACACTACAAACAATTTAAATAAAACAGTTACCGACAAAACACATAACCAACACCTGCATCAGTTGAACCAAATGATTAAATTCAATTATCTTACCTTGTTACAACAACGAATTATTTGCTTGACACCAGGGGTGAAAGCAAGAAGTGCATGCTCTTGGGTCTGACCATCCTTGGAAATACCAGGTTCAAAACCACCAATGATCCAATCAATAATCAAAACATCACGATCAGCCTATTAAGTTCCAGTAGTATATTCAATAAACCTCATTAGCAGAATAACAATATCCAAGCCGAAGGTCGATTAACTCATTAATGATACCTTGCTCTATTAAAGGACGTGCCTGTTGGAAGAAATGGACAATTAAGAATATATTCAAAGAGTCCCTAAGCAATCTACATTATACAATTTATGTTCACTCCTAAACCTAAATCAAGTGTTAGTGATTCATATGTAATAGTTAGCTTAATATGGCCTATATGTTAGTTATTAGCCTTAGGCTTATGTAGAAGGCCCATAAGCCTAGGCCTAGTCCAATAAAGAAAAAGAAGGGAGTAGGAGTGTTGCCCTAGCTCCCCTTCCTATAAATACATTGTTATAACCCTCACTTGAGGGTTGGTTGTTCAATTTACAAAAATTCAAATTCAACTCCACAGATGTTAATCAATGCTAAATTCAAATTCTACAGATGATCATCACCTTTCTCACAGATGATCATCACCTTTCTCACAAAAATTCAAATTCAACTCCGGAACACCGTCCGACAAATTCGAACAGACAAAGGAACTGAATTTGTGAATCAAACTCTCCGGGAATATTATGAGAAAGTGGGAATTGAGCATCAAACATCTATTGCCCGCACACCAGAACAAAACGGAGTTGTTGAAAGACGAAACTGTACATTAGTGGAAGCTGCCAGAACGATGTTAATCAATGCTAAATTTCCAGATTACTTGTGGGTGAAGCTGTCTCAACTGCATGCTACACTCAAAATCGTTCAATAATTACAAAACGCCACAACAAAACACCATTTGAGCTTCTCCACAATCGTAAACCGAATCTCAAACACTTTCATGTCTTTGGATCTCTTTGCTATCCAAATAATGATCGTGATGACCTTGGAAAGCTCAAGGCTAAAGCTGACATTAGAGTCTTTATTGGATATTGTGAGAATTCTAAAGGTTACCGGATCTGGAATCGTCGGACAAAGCAGGTTATGGAAACGATTCATGCTAATTTTGATGAACTCACTGAAATGGCTTCTGAGTATAACAGCTTGGAACCCGGTCACAACCGCTTAAACTTCCCCCAAACCCCATCATCAGCTGACACAAGCCCTCAGCTTTCTCATCAACAAATGGAAAGACTATTTTCTCCTCTGTTCAGTGACGATATTGATGAACGTGCTCCAGGTGTATCCGTTGTTTCCGCCTGCCAACCCGATACTACTCTTATACATGATACACCTGCTACAACAACCACTGTTGAAGAAGCACCACCAGTTGACTCCAACACAACAGTTGAACAAACCGCTTCCAACAATGATGAACTGGCTGATGATGTTCTAAATGAAGTACCCCCACCTGCAGATTTTGATCCAAATGCGTTCTTCAACCCTTTTGCTAATGAAACTGCTACACCTGATGTCGCGGAATCATCTACAAGCCATTTGAATCCTCAGAATCTTCATAATGTATACCAACATCAACCCTCTACACATCGATGGACAAAAGACCATCCTCTGGAAAATATTATTGGCAACCCGAATCAACCAGTCGTTACGAGACAACGTCTTCACACAGACGGTGAACACTGCATTTATGCACTCACTGTCTGCCAAACTGAACCCAAAACATTAAGGATGCAATGACAAAAGATAACCGGATTGAATCCATGCAAGAAGAACTCAACCAATTCAAACGTCTTGAAGTATGGAAACTGGTTGAAAGACCATCGTGGGTCTACGCCATTGGTTTAAAATGGATTTGGAAAAACAAATTGGATGCTGAAGGGAACGTCATCAGAAACAAGTCACGCCTGGTGGCTAAGGGTTATAGACAGGAAGAGGGTATTGACTTTGAAGAATCATTTGCTCCGGTTGCTCGTCTTGAGGTCGTTCGGATATTTCTGGCGTTCGCAGCTCATATGAACATAACGGTCTTTCAAATGTACCTCAAAACTGCTCGAATGGTCAACCGAAAGAAACGGTTTATGTCACCGTAAGGATCTGTTGATCCCGCGCTCCGAACCATGTCTACAAACTGAACAAAGCTCTTATGGTCTCAAACAAGCTCCTCGGGCATGGTATGATAAGCTATCATCTTTCCTCATTGCCAATAATTTTACCAAAGGTTCGGTCGACCCAACTCTTTTCATACAATATCACGGGGAACATATTTTAATTGTTCAAATTTACGTGGATGACATCATTTTTGGGTCAACACATAAAAAGTACTCAATCGCTTTTGCTAAACTAATGAAGAAACATTTTGAAATGTCAATGATGGGTGAACTTACGTTCTTTCTAGGACTGCAAGTTCATCAATCACCCCGTGGTATTTTCTTGAGTCAGTCCAAATATGCCCTTGAATTGTTACACAAATTTGGAATGCAAAACTGTGACACCTACGCCACACCAATGGCTCATACCAAGAAACTAGACGCTGATTTACATGAGAAATTGGTGGACCCTACAAAATACCAAAGTATTATTGGGTCTCTCATGTATCTAACAGCTAGCAGACCTGACATTGTTTTTGCCGTATATCTTTGCTCCCGTTATCAGTCGAGACCAACTGAAACTCACCTCTTTGAGGCTAAAAGAATCCTCCGATACATCAAGGGAACCATTAATTTGGGGATCTGTATCCGAAGGATTCTGGTTTTGAACTAATCGCTTTTTCAAACGCTGACCATGCAGGATGCTTAGATTCACGGAAAAGTACTTCAGGAGCTCTACAGTTTCTTGGAGATAAACTGGTGTCATGGCAATCGAAGAAGCAGGAGTGTACATCGCTATCCTCAACCGAAGCAGAATATGTAGTAATGTCGGCGTGTTGTGCTCAAGTCATTTGGATGAGAACACAACTCAAAGACTATGGTTACGTATTTGACGTAATCCCGATGTATGCATAATCTGAGTGCTATTGCGATCTCATGCAACTCAGTTCAAAGCATTCAAATCAAAGCACATCGATCTTCGATATCATTTCATCAAGGACCACGTGGAACAGTGTACAGTTGAATTATACTGTGGGTACAGTAATACCAATTGGCGATCTACTCACCAAAGCCATGCCTCCCGCTAGGTTTAATGAGTTGGTCCACCGGATTGGTATGCGGTGTTTGACTCAAGAGGAACTGGATGAACTCTTAAAACAGTCTTAAAAACCAGTCAAACACCAAAATCTCTCTTTTGTAAATATTTTTCCAAAAACAAAATACAAAAATATAAAATCAGATAAAACAACAAAAATATTCTTCTATCTATTTTTATCTTAACATGGCAAGTACATTTCTTCCGTCAACACTCTAATCTTTCAAAATTCAGTATTTTTCCGATCAAGTGTTGAGGGGGAGAAAATAAATTATTAACTGTTTCAAAATAACACTGTACTTGCATGTTACCTAATCCCGGTTGTTTCTTTAACATGGTGGTCATATTTCCGGTTTTCTAACACTCCTCAGACTAAAATTTATAAACCTTCATTATTTCTTAAGTCGAGGGGGAGTGTCATCAATATTACTTCCAAGTATGCTTCGTTTGGTAACCAAAATGAAAGTTAAAAGGCATTGGATGAAAATGGAAAAGGTGGAGGGACTAAAATTGTCAAAATCTCAAAGTTATTTTAATAAAACAACCACCTAACTCATTTACTCATCACATTTAATATCCCACCTAACGAATCCTACGCGTAAAAATCGTTTAACAAATCCGTGCTTTCGATCATTAATTTGTAAGTGTTTATAAATTCTTTGCAACAATCTAAACATGGGTTTTGAATAGTTTTTCAAACTAACGGTTAGATTTTCGCCTAGAAGGGATTTTGTATTCTACGCGTATGCGTATGAACACATGATCAAGTTTGTGTGTTTATGGTTGAAATGATAGTGTCAAAACGTTTTTTCTAACATCAATGATTACATTTTCATCACTTAAACACATCCAGAAACACTAATTGATTGTTTTGAGGAATTAGGGTTTATGCGTGGTTTTGGGTATTCTCAAATGTGAATGTTTTTGGTCAAAAAGATAGTTGTGTGATGTTGTTATCATGGTGAATTGATGATATCCAGGCTTTAAAACAACCCAGAAACACTAATTGATTATAAATTAGAAATTAGGGTTTAATGTTCTTGAGAATTGGGTGTTTTTGATTCACTGCGAATTTGATGTTAAAACTTGGTTATTACACTCACATGACATCTAAGAACTACCAGAAAAAGTTTTGTGCAAAATCCATGGCTAAAAATCTTACGCGTAATCTTTGAACTATTAGGGTTTTGGTCTACGCATAAGACTTTTTACGCGTAACTGTTTGATAAGCACTCATGCCATGATCTGTTATAGAATGAATGTATGTGTTAATATTGATGCTATGATGACTTTATTTCGGTTTGCTACCGTAAAACTCAGAATCAAGGTCATTAGCAATCTACGCATAAGGATCACCTTACGCGTAGAAGGTTATGCATAAGAGAAATCTTACGCGTAGCATTTACGCGCAAGATTCTACAAAGGGACTACGCGTATCCTGTGAAGGATATGCGTACAGTGACCACTACGCATAAGGTCTACTCTTACGAGTAAGCCTTACGCGTAAGGTGTTATATGCGCTTACGCTTAAGCTCTACGCATAAGGTCCCCTTTTCCTAAGCGTAATATTTCTTACGCGTAAGTAAGGATCCTACGCATAAGCTTGAGTCTACGCGCAGATACTTCTCATGTTTACGCACAAGCTACCATTTCTACGCCTAAGCCTTGATCAAACCTTCATTATGAATTGTTACGCGTGCAAACTTGTAAATAAATAAATCATAACGTCCACTGAAACAAATAAATGTCACTAATAAACTTAAACGTTTAATATGTTGTGAAAAATAAGTGATAACATAAACTTTAAAACTTAAAGTTAACTAACTCACGAAACTTCTCTCGACATCATTGGACTATTAAACAAACAAGTGACGTTGGACTCGTAACAATCATTGACATATATCATTCAAAAAGTAGAGAATAAAACCTTCTGTTGACTAACATTATGTCTTTCAATATGTTGGTTCTTTTGGCTAAATGTGTTTCAGATCACGACATGGAAGCTCAACTGAATATGGATGCACCAAATGTCCTCACCATTGCTGATATTGTTGGGTTCAGTAAATACTCAAACCCCTTAAACTAGGATTTGAATAGAAAATATCCTAAGTATTTAATCCGTTAAACACAATCAGGTCACTGAGCGCATAGTCTCTCAGTGAGCTATCTTCAGACACTTAGTATGAGGTAAGAAGGAGCCTCTCCACTTTGCAAGGCGGAACTTAAAGGGTGAAGACTAAGTCAAGAAGAAGATAGTGGATTCAGTGAGTGATGACAATAACTCATCAATCCCTTCACTCCTCTCCAACCTGTTAAACACTCAAGACAAACGAAAGAAGAGATCAAGACTTTAAAGACTAAGATTGAGCCGATTAGGCGGAAAGTTTTACCCATATAAAACTAAGTCCCTCAAGTGTTTATCCAGTCTATACACAGTCTCAATCTATCAAGATCATATCTTCCCATTTATAGTAAGCGGCGATTCTCTATCAAGGAAAGAAGCTTCGCCTCCTACTATAGAAAGGTGAACAGTAACCGAATACATCAATATTCGTGTTTGCTGTGATCCATGTTTTTGTCTTCTAGGATAAAGTTAATAATCATACTTGTATAAATAGCATAAGAGAATGAGTGAAAAGTTTAAGCTTGTGAATTGTAAAAAACACACACACACAAGCCAACTTTTCACTCCTCCAAATACAACTTTATCCTTGAGCTAGCTCAGTGGGTTCTAAGAGTTGTTGATTCCTCCCGAACCACCCCTCTTTTATTTCTCCGTCACACTTTTCAAGTAACAGATGATAAAAGGGCGACAGCCCGGGAGAGAATGCAAGTTTACCAAGGATTAAAATATCCTTGGATCGTTTATGTCCTGGTGAGGCGTGATGTTCTGGTACAATGACTTGAATTGTTGAAAATAATATTAGTATAGGAAAATAGGAATCGATTGACTAACACCTAATGTGAATAGTAATAGCTCTCGTCACGCCTAGTTCAATAAAACGCATAACCTAAACCTAAAAATCTAAAAGATATACAAACATACGCTTAACATAAATTAAACGTGAACGATAAAACAAAACGATTATAACTATAGTAGGGATTTGCATGTCTTAACGACTTAAATGCAAATTAAAGAAAATAAAAGTTAAAATCTATTAAATAAACGCTATCACTATTCTTAAAATGATGAACGTTTAAAACCTAAAACGTACGTTTAAATAAAAATAACGTAAACGTACAAATAAAAACGTGAAACTTACACAATATAAATCCTAAAAATATGAAAAATACATTTCTACAATCCTAATGATAAAAGAAAATTTATAGAAAAAGAAAATTATTTTTACAACTATTTATTTATTTATTATTAATTAAAAACTATTTCCAACTATTTATTAATAACCTAAAATAGAAGAAAATATGAAATAAGGCTAGGAAAATAAAATTATGATTTAGAAAAATCTAAAATATTATAAAACTAATTTTAAAATTGAAAATATATTTTTTACACAATTATTCTATTTATTATTAATTATTTACTAATATTAATTACTAAAAACTATTATAGATAAATGAATAAATAAAAATCTAAAACTCAAAAAATGTTACTACTATAAGAACTAAAATGTGCAAAGGAAAACTGAGAAGTGAGCTAGTCCAGGTGGATTATGCAGTGAACTTGTCACCAAGGGAACCCTCGGTTCAATCCAACACACAACCTTTTGCACGTATTATTTTATTTTGGATTTTTTTTTGCAAAACTGTATATTAAGTAAAAATATGGAACTTTAACAAAAACAACTTTTTCAAAACTTGGAAATAAGCTCTGTGGGAGCTTATTTCCATAACAGTTGGCTTTTTTAAGCCAAAAGCTTCTAAATATAAGCTGTCACTTGTAGTTAAAGCTTGTTTTGGGCTTTTCTGTTTTTAGGACTAGATAAGTACTGATAATATACAAGTTAGAAGAAAATGAACTTATAAAACTAAGAAATAAGCAAGTAATAAGCTTATGAGTCCAACAGTTGAGCTTTTGGCTTGATCGTTGGAACTCAAGCTTAAAATAAGCTTGAAATAAGCTATTCACAGGAAATAAAAGGGAAAAATATATTTGTACAAGTATAATATACATATATGAACAAGCAGATGCAAAGATTAGCACTAATAAGCTTGTTATAAGCAAATCAAGACTTCACTTTACACTCGCATCCAAACAAATCCAAACCAAGGCCCGCAACTTTTTGAATGGCCATTTAAGCTGACGGGTTAAGCTCAAAATGGCAAAATGAAAATTGAGTTGCAAGATGGCCCTGTGAGCTTTCCAAAAGCTAAAATTATACAATAAGGTTCATTAATGAACCTTATAAGGGCTTATGGAATAAGCCACTTGTAATCGAAGTTACCAAGTAGTGTATAAATTTGAACAAAATGTTAAGCTAAAATTAGCTTATCAAATAAGTCGTTGCTAAGCTATAGATAAGACTAAATCCAGAAAGTATGATACCTAGGCTTCCTAAAAAGCCAAGGTACACAAACTTTGATCCATTATTAAGCTTTCCACAAGCTTATGAAGTAGCTATTAGTACACTGAGTTCTCAAAGATACTTATCAATATGGTGATAAGTTAGAGCCCGTTCTTTGATTGATAAGTCTGCAAAATGAAATCTGAGTATTGGATCAAGAAGTTGGGTAGATAAGCTTTACAAGAAGCTAATTTACACGTGCTTTTGATCACAAATGAGCTTTATAAAGAGTCAGAGGTAATGGTATAAATTCAATGAATTGAATTGTTGGGAATGGGCAAACTACAAGCTCAATAAAAACTTATCAAATAAGCTAATGAGAGCTCAACAATCACTGCACTAGAGATTATGGTTTCTTAGCTTTGTGAAAACACAAAGCTCACAAGCTCAAGCTTAGAAAGGAACTTTTCATTAGCTTTTGCAACAACTCTACTACACCGCTTGCTTCTGTAGTAGATGAGATGGTACAAAAAGATTTGGGTAATTAAGCTATGCAAATAAGCTAAAAACTGAAAAATAATCATACATATAACAAAAAGGCCACAAAGGCAACATAAATAAGCCAAATACACCAGCTAGGATCAAGTCATGAAGCTTATGCAAGCTCATGAACTTGACACCTAAGGTGGTGCAGGCATAACCGGTACAAATAAGCTACAAAATAAGCATTTAAAAGCTAAGTTAATGTAATCTATTATTTTTATAATTAAGTTAAGCAACTATATTTTAAAACCTAAAAGGTCTAAGACAGAAATTAAGTGATTAAGCTTACACAAAATTATCTATTAAATTCAAAACGTAAAATCTGAAATTTTGACTTTTATAGTTTATGATCAAAATTGACTTTTGTCAACTTTGATCTGAATTTAATCACAAAACATGTTAATATAAACATTAGAAACATGAAATTAACAAATATAAACAACATTTAAACACATATTAAAGAATTGGACTTGTAAATTAAAACGCACAAGAAATTAAGACAGATAAAAAGGAAATGTTGACTAAACACTAAACAAAGCATGATAATGAGTTTTAACTGAAGTTATAGGACCAAGAGTGAAGCACAATAAAACAAGAACAACTTCATACATGACTTTTAACACGAATCAAACCTAAACAGATAAGTAGAAATATGCAAAGAACAATGATCTTGATTTGAGAGTGATCATAATTGCCAAAGACATAGTCATTGAGCCTAAAAGGTCGCCAAATCTTCCATTAACCCAATGATCATACAAGAACAGATATGAACACCTTAAACATTTTCATTATTCTCAATCAAAGCAAATCCAAACAGTCCTTTATTCATCACTTGTCACATGATTTTAAAAGTTTTCATTGATTAAGCATTTGAACCTGATTCCATTCTCTATAATAACTTATAACAAAGACAAATAAACATAAAAACAACAGATATAACAACAATACACATGAATCACTCAAAATCAAATTTCATAGTTAAAAATAAATTATGAAGCAACTAACTAAACTAACACATAAGCATACAAACTTAAACCTTAAAAACACTTAACAACAACAAATAAGCATAAAGATACAGAAATCATAACATATAATAAGTAGGAATAAATTGCAAAATTAAGAAAAATGCTTACAAATGAGAATAGGACTGAGACATAGAACAAATGGACAAGGTTACACCTATTAGCTTACCAATAAGCTCCTAATACCCATAGCATTCCAAATCCAATCCTGCTTCATCATCTTCTTCATTATCCCACTATTTTTGATTTTTCAATGATTTTTCTTGATTTTAAGTATTTCTAATTTAAAGACTATACTTGTTTAAATGAATCTAAAAGCTTAGTGAGCTTTTGTCAAGAGCTTATGGAAGCTATAAATTCCAATAAACAATTATATAACTTGAAATTAAAACGATTTGAGAAATAAAGAAAATAAAGCAAAACATGAAAATTAAAAGTAACTTGAAATTAAACTGGAAATAACATTCATTACACTAATTTGAGAAATAAAACAAAGATTAAAACATTTAAAGACAATAATTTAAAGAAAGCTTTTTAAAAAACTACACTACGTGAACTAAGGTAAAAACCAAAGTTAGTTGTATACTTCTCCTTCTTTCTCTTTATAATGTTCGAGTTCCACTTGAGTTGTCAGTCAAATCCCATCAATAATCTTGGTCATTGGATCACTGCAACTTATCTCAGCCATCAAAATTGCTTTTGGCGCCAAAAAAGTCTTGGGCAGTTTCTTTACATTAATTGGGTTTGGGAGGATATGGAGGAGGGGAGGTAATCAAGGGAGAAACAATTGAAATGGTGAGGTGGAGGTGAAACCATCAATGGTTTTGGCTAAACCCAAGGAGAGAAGTCAAGCTACAGTGGTAGCGGTTTATTTGAATTTAAATTATGGGCCGGGTCATGTATTGGGTTGGATTTGGGCTTTGATAATATAAAGGGGTCCGTTTGGTTTAATTTTAAGCACAAGGACCATTGTTGTAATTCTGCCAAACTTCAAGGACTGAAATTGCCAATCTTCCAAACATCTTTAGAGGACCAAACCTGCCATTTATATAAACACAAGGACCAATATTGTTAATTAAAACATTTTAATGCTTAAAAGGACCATTTGTGTAAATTTTGGATTCTTGGGGGACTAAAGGTGTAAATTCCCAAAAGTTTATCAAAATTGTTCCAAATTGTATTTTATGAATAGTACAAGGGTAATTTGTGATAAAATTCTATTTTGAATACCCAGGGACTAAATTTGCCAATTTTGAAACTTGAGGGTAAAATTGCCAATATGTGTAAACTTTTATCCAGGGATGTTTTGTGAACATTTTTTGATTCCCAAGGACTTAAGTTAACTTTTCTTTCATTTTGAAACTTCAGGGACTAGTTTTGCCATTTTGTGTAAATTGTGGACTAAAACGACATTTATTGTGAAATTGATCATTTTTCACTTGTTTTTCAATCATTTGTACCTGAATCACATAAAAACACATTTTGATGAATTTATAACATTTTGTGAGTTATTTGTGTGTTTTGGTTGTTTTTTTTATGGTTTATTCAATACAAATATATGTGTATTTAGACAAATATCAAATCCCCACACTAAACTATTGCTAGTCCCTAGCAATCTTTATGAAGTTTTAATGGATTTTAAAGACTCTTTACCAAAAGCCATTACTTCTGGAGTAGCCAATTGTTTTAGTTCAAGTAAGAACCTTGGTACAATGATAACCAAATGATTTTGAGCAAATCATAAGTCAGAACGGTTTTGATTCGTCTTTACCGTAGTTTACCTTTCGACTAGCCAACTCTTTAGATAAATTATCAATATTATCTTTGGTGAGTCGATTACCAATTATGGATTTCCAACTGCCTTTACCACAAGCCATAATCTTGCGGGCTAGCCAACTCTTCACTTTTAGGATATGGTGAATCAATACCATACAATTTTGGGCAAATTGCAAGCCATAAACGGATTTGAGATATCTTTACCAAGAGCCGCTTGCTCCTGGATTAGCCAATCCTTATGTGGGTTAGACATGGTGGATCCATTTGTCATTGTGTTTAGTACATAGTACTTCCACTACAAAAAATTTTAAAATTTGGCCATTTTGGGAAAAAGGGACTAAAAGGGCACATTTATGATCAAATTCCCACAGATTTCCCCCAATACTTAGAAATGAATATTGTCCTCAATATTCAAAACTAAGTGAGGTAACACAACAATTATTTTATTTTTCAATTTTTACAATTTTCAAAGTTTTTAGATCTATATACAACATGTGGGGCATCCCCCCACACTAGGGTGGTACACACGGGTGAAAACCCATGTTAAGCTACTCTTTTTGATTACCGAGTCGCTAGCTTGACTCGACCCTAATTAAATTGTTCATGGGGAAGTTGAGGGATTGCCACTGGGATTTGGTGAGAAATTGGAGTGGGATTGCCACTCACAGAATTATGAATAATCATCACTTAAGATGAGTCTAAGAATCTTAGAAAGAAACTTAGAAAGAGTGAGAAGAATTTTTTTTTGATTTTTGATTTATAAAAAGAAAGGAAAAATATTTTTGGGTTTTTGATATAATATAAACAGAAACGAAAAATAAAAATTGGCTAAAAGGGAAACCTAAATGAGATTATCAATACATGAAACTGATTTAAACCTAATCTATCACATTCCGTGAATTATACTAAGCACAAGAAATCCTTTTTAGTGTAAACATGGTGTTTAGCCAAAATTTAGACCTAGGAATATCAAGATTAGGAAAATTGACAGTCAAATGCAAATCAAAGCACAGATAGATTTCAACCAAAAAAAATCTTTTTGTATTTTATATTGTTTATATGAAATGAAGTATATGTAATTTACATACAATGATAGGTATTTCAACAAAGCACAAAATACAAGTCATAATACGCAGCTAGCTCCCGGCAATGCAGCCAAAAATTGATTCCTCCCGAACCACCCTCTTTATTTCTCCGCACACTTTTCAAGTAACAGATGATAAAAGGCTACACTCGAGAGAATGCAAGTTTACCAAGGATTAAAATATCCTTGATCGCTTATGTCCCGGTGAGGCGTGATGTTCTCAGTACAATGACTTGAATTGTTGAAAATAATATTAGTATAGGAAAATAGGAATCGATTGACTAACACCTAATGTGAATAGTAATAGCTCACACAGCCTAGTTCAATAAAACGCATAATCAAAACCTAAAAATCTAAAAGATATACAAACATACGCTTAACATAAATTAAACGAACGTATAAAACAAAAAAAACAAAACGATTATAACTATAGTAGGGATTTGCATGTCTTAACGACTTAAATGCAAATTAAAGAAAATAAAAGTTAAAATCTATTAAATAAACGATATCACTATTTTTAAAATGATGAACGTTTAAAACCTAAAACGTATGTTTAAATAAAAATAACGTAAACGTACAAATAAAAACGTGAAACTTACACAATATAAATCCTAAAAATATGAAAAATACATTTCTACAATCCTAATGATAAAAGAAAATTTATAGAAAAAGAAAATTATTTTTACAACTATTTATTTATTTATTATTAATTAAAAACTATTTCCAACTATTTATTAATAACCTAAAATAGAAGAAAATATGAAATAAGGCTAGGAAAATAAAATTATGATTTAGAAAAAATCTAAAATATTATAAAACTAATTTTAAAACTGAAAATTTATTTTTTTACACAATTATTCTATTTATTATTTATTTACTAATATTAATTACTAAAAACTATTATAGATAAATGAATAAATAAAAATCTAAAACTCAAAAAATGTTACTACTATAAGAACTAAAATGTGCAAAGGAAAACTGAGAAGTGAGCTAGTCCAGGTGGATTATGCAGTGAACTTGTCACCAAGGGAACTCTGCTCAATCCAACACACAACCTTTTGCACGTTATTTTATTTTTGATTTTTCTTTTGCAAAACTGTATATTAAGTAAAAATATGGAACTTTAACAAAAACAACTTTTTCAAAACTTGGAAATAAGCTCTGTGGGAGCTTATTTCCATAACAGCTTATTTTTTAAGCCAAAAGCTTCTAAATATAAGTCATCACTTGTAGTTAAAGCTTGTTTTGGGCTTTTCTGCTTTAGGACTAGATAAGTACTGATAATATACAAGTTAGAAGAAAATGAACTTATAAAACTAAGAAATAAGCAAGTAATATGAGTCCAACAGCTTGAGCTTTGGCTTGATCATGGAACTCAGCTTAAAATAAGCTTGAAATAAGCTATTCACGGAAATAAAAGGGAAAAATATATTTGTACAAGTATAATATACATATATGAACAAGCAGATGCAAAGATTAGCACTAATAAGCTTGTTATAAGCAAATCAAGACTTCACTTTACACTCGCACCCAAAAACTCAAAACCAAGGCCCTCAACTTTTTGAATGGCCATTTAAGCTGACGGGTTAAGCTCAAAATGGCAAAATGAAAATTGGAGTTGCAAGATGGCCTGGTGAGCTTTCCAAAAAGCTAAAATTCATACAATAAGGTTCATTAATGAACCTTATAAGGGCTTATGGAATAAGCCACTTGGTACTGAGTTACCAGTGTAGTGTATAAATTTGAACAAAATGTTAAGCTAAAATTAGCTTATCAAATAAGTCGTTAAGCTATAGATAAGACTAAATCCAGAAAGTATGATACCTAGGCTTCCTAAAAAGCCAAGGTACACAAACTTTGATCCATTATTAAGCTTTCCACAAGCTTATGAAGTAGCTATTAGTACACCGAGTTCTCAAAGATACTTATCAATATGGTGATAAGTTAAAGCCAATTGCAGCCTTTGATTGATAAGCTGCAAAATGAAATCTGAGTATTGGATCAAGAAGTTGGGTAGATAAGCTTTACAAGAAGCTAATTTACACAGGCTTTTGATCACAAATGAGCTTTATAAAGAGTCAGTAGGTAATGGTATAAATTCAATGAATTGAATTGTTGGGAATGGGCAAACTACAAGCTCAATAAAAACTTATCAAATAAGCTAATGAGAGCTCAACAATCACTGCACTAGAGATTATGGTTTCTTAGCTTTGTGAAAACACAAAGCTCACAAGCTCAAGCTTAGAAAGGAACTTTTCATTAGCTTTTGCAACAACTCTACTACACTGTTTGCTTCAATGTAGTAGATGAGATGGTACAAAAAGATTTGGGTAATTAAGCTATGCAAATAAGCTAAAAACTGAAAAATAATCATACATATAACAAAAAGGCCACAAAGGCAACATAAATAAGCCAAATACACCAGCTAGGATCAAGTCATGAAGCTTATGCAAGCTCATGAACTTGACACCTAAGGTCGTGGTGTGGCATAACCTGTACAAATAAGCTACAAAATAAGCATTTAAAAAGCTAAGTTAATGTAAACTATTATTTTTATAATTAAGTTAAGCAGCTATATTATAAAACCTAAAAAGGTCTAAGACAGAAATTAAGTGATTAAGCTTACACAAAATTATCTATTAAATTCAAAAACGAAAATCAAATTTTGACTTTTATAGTTTATGATCAAAATTGACTTTTGTCAACTTTGATCTGAATTTAATCACAAAACATGTTAATATAAACATTAGAAACATGAAATTAACAAATATAAACAACATTTAAACACATATTAAAGAATTGGACTTGTAAATTAAAAGCAAGACAAGAAATTAAGACAGATAAAAAGGAAATGTTGACTAAACACTAAACAAAGCATGATAATGAGTTTTAACCGAAGTTATAGGACCAAGAGTGAAGCACAATAAAACAAGAACAACTTCATACATGACTTTTAACACGAATCAAACCTAAACGATAAAGAAATATGCAAGAACAATGATCTTGATTTGAGAGTGATCATAATTGCCAAAGACATAGTCATTGAGCCTAAAAGGTCACAAATCTTCCATTAACCCAATGATCATACAAGAATGATATGAACACCTTAAACATTTTCATTATTCTCAATCAAAGCAAATCCAAACAGTCCTTTATTCATCACTTGTCACATGATTTTAAAAGTTTTCATTGATTAAGCATTTGAACCTGATTCCATTCTCTATAATAACTTATAACAAAGACAAATAAACATAAAAACAGCAGTATATAACAACATTACCATGAATCACTCAAAATCAAATTTCATAGTTAAAAATAAATTATGAAGCAACTAACTAAACTAACACATAAGCATACAAACTTAAACCTTAAAAACACTTAACAACAACAAATAAGCATAAAGATACAGAAATCATAACATATAATAAGTAGGAACAAGAATTGCAAAAATTAAGAAAAATGCTTACAAATGAGAATAGGACTGAGACATAGAACAAATGGACAAGGTTACACCTATTAGCTTACCAATAAGCTCCTAATACCCATAGCATTCCAAATCCAATCCTGCTTCATCATCTTCTTCATTATCCCACTATTTTTGATTTTTCAATGATTTTTCTTGATTTTTAAGTATTTCTGAATTTAAAGACTATACTTGTTTAAATGAATCTAAAAGCTTAGTGAGCTTTTGTCAAGAGCTTATGGAAGCTATAAATTCCAATAAACAATTATATAACTTGAAATTAAAACGATTTGAGAAATAAAGAAAATAAAGCAAAACATGAAAATTAAAAGTAACTTGAAATTAAACTGGAAATAACATTCATTACACTAATTTGAGAAATAAAACAGCATTAAAACATTTAAAGACAATAATTTAAAGAAAGCTTTTAAAAAACTACACTACGTGAACTAAGGTAAAAACCAAAGTTAGTTGTATACTTCTCCTTCTTCTCTTTTATAATGTTCGAGTTCCACTTGAGTTGTCGGTCAAATCCCATCAATAATCTTGGTCATTGGATCATCAGAACTTATCTCACCATCAAAATTGCTTTTGGCCAAAAAGTCTTGGGCAGCTTTACATTAATGGGTTTGGGAGGATATGGAGGTGGAGGGGGAGGTAATCAAGTGGAGAAACAAAGTGGAAATGGTGAGGTGGAGGTGAAACCATCACTGGTTTTGGCTAAACCAAATGTGGAGAGAAGTCGCTACGCTGGTAGCGTTTATTTGAATTTAAATTATGGGCCGGGTCATGTATTGGGTTGGATTTGGGCTTTGATAATATAAAGGGGTCCGTTTGGTTTAATTTTAAGCACAAGGACCATTGTTGTAATTCTGCCAAACTTCAAGGACTGAAATTGCCAATCTTCCAAACATCTTTAGAGGACCAAACCTGCCATTTATATAAACACAAGGACCAATATTGTTAATTAAAACATTTTAATGCTTAAAAGGACCATTTGTGTAAATTTTGGATTCTTGGGGGACTAAAGGTGTAAATTCCCAAAAGTTTATCAAAATTGTTCCAAATTGTATTTTATGAATAGTACAAGGGTAATTTGTGATAAAATTCTATTTTGAATACCCAGGGACTAAATTTGCCAATTTTGAAACTTGAGGGGTAAAAATTGCCAATATGTGTAAACTTTTATCCAGGGATGTTTTGTGAACATTTTTTGATTCCCAAGGACTTAAGTTAACTTTTCTTTCATTTTGAAACTTCAGGGACTAGTTTTGCCATTTTGTGTAAATTCAGGGACTGAAAACGACATTTATTGTGAAATTGATCATTTTTCACTTGTTTTTCAATCATTTGTACCTGAATCACATAAAAACACATTTTGATGAATTTATAACATTTTGTGAGTTATTTGTGTGTTTTTGGTTGTTTTTGTGGGTTTATTCAATACAAATATATGTGTATTTAGACACATATCAGTTGTGCTCAGACTTAGCCTGAGCTTAGAGAGGAGTCACCCAAACTTTGTCATTTCAATCCTAAGTACTATTCCGCAAGTACTTGGGTAACGTATTCTTTTGATTTATTTCTAATAAGAATATGATGTTGAAAATTACTCTGTGTTTTACTTATGTTAACTTCATTATTCATCTGTTAAATTGCTTTAAGTATTTAATTGTCCCTTTTTTAACAATAGTGAATAGGGAATAACAAGTGGTATCGTGAGCGTGATTATAAAACCTTTAAGCCGCTTTAAAACGTTTTTAAATCAGATTCCTATGGTCGAAATTGATGTACCCCAACTAGTCGATAAAAGGGTGGAGCTTATTCAAAGGCTGCTGCCCTAGACTTGAAGTTAGCAAATTCAACAAATGGAAAAAGCGTATGCTTTGCTATTTGATTGGGATGGAACCTTATTATATCAAGTGTATTAATGAGGGCCCGTTGTCCCAAAGACCGAAGGTTTGCCCAAACCTCAAGCTCGCTGGACTCAGGATGAAAGAAGAGTGGTCAACCAAGACCAAAGACTCAAAAGTATCATCATATCATGTCTTCCTGATGATATAATGGAGTCAGCTATAAGTCGTAACACGGCTAAACAAACCGGATGACCTGTCCATAGCCATGAAGGTCCATCCGATACCAAGGAAAACAGATAATGGACTCAAACTTGAGTATAACACCTTCGGCTAAGGACTCAAACTCTCTCAAACTTACGCCCGTTACAAAACTCTTTTAAATGAACTAGCTAATGATGGTGTTAAGTTATCCAAACATGAGATAAATGTTGGTTTTGTTAATTGTCTCCATGAGAAATGGTTAAACTTCTCTCATGGACTTAGAAATGCAAATCACATCCAAACTCTTGAGCTTCCTGAAATTTATGGGAAATTTTTCTATGAGGAAAACCTCATCAACAGACGATACCTTGACTTAAAGAAGTCTCGGGAAGTCAAGAAGTCCCCACCATCACCTCACCTATATCAACTACCTTCTTTTCTAACAACGTGGTTCAAGATTTTCAAGAAAATTCTGATGATGAGCCTGATGAGAGATCAAGTGAGGAGTACCTAACCGACTCAACGTTGAATTTCGTGAAAGGGCACTCCTTGCAAACTCTCGGTTTATTAAAAGAAACAAAGGTTTTTCAACCGCTAAAGCCAACGAGGACACCAATGCTTTAAGTGTCACAAAAAGGTCATTTTGCAAAGGACTGTTTTTCAAAAACAATTTATGAACCTTCTTACGCACCATCGTGGTCAAATCTCCCCTCGTGCTTTAGCAAATTTCAACCTAAAATCTATCGGCCTCATCAAAACTTTCTAATAAATCGACTGTAACAAAACAATAGATTTTGAAGCCAAGTATAGGAAGATCAAAGCTAAGCTTGCATTACTTGGGGAGGCCACCCCTCCGAACCAAAAAGTGTTCAATCAGCAGGTGGTAAAAACAAAGGTCTTGTTGCGTAAACCTTCGACCGATGAAGAGCCGCCTCATCGATGATGAAATGGTGCATGTCACAAGACCGATGGCCCTCTCGAAGAAGACAAGCTAGCTGTTGGAAAGAATCATGCCATAAATGGAGAATGGGTCAACATCACAATGAAGAAGGTAAATATTCTACTTTCTATGGATGATGATTCGATTGGCACCTATATGAACTATATCAATGTTGATCTTAAGTTTGTAGAGGAGCAAAGATTAAATCTTTTTTCTAAGTACAACAAGTTAAGTTTTGAATTGAATAAGTGTAGGGATGAGTTACTTGTGTTAAAACAAAACAAGCTTGAGGCTATCACCTTACAGATTCAAAACACAATTAGTTAAAAGAAATCGTGCTCTTCAAGATGAACATAAGAAAGAAAAGGAAATCATTGATAGCTGGACCACCAAGAATCCAAGAGTCTTTGATGCCGTGGGTGCCCCAAGAGCAAAAAGAGAGTCATAGGTGAACATCATCTTACCGACTCTCAACAAAGACCGTAGTCCTAAACCATTTGTGTCCGTGGCATGATTACCAATATGTTGTCTGCTCCCAAGACAAGTGATTGGATTGAAAGACTTAATCCCGATAGTAAGCTTCCTAACTTTGACTCGAAAAATTCTAGAGCTCGAAAGTCAAGCTCTAAAGAGCATGCTTGATTCCCGTGATGTGCCCGAGCACTGAACACATCTCTCGAAGTCTCAAGATGAATCTCAAGCACCACTTCCACCTTTGGAACCTCTTCGGTGCCGATCCTAGCTCTCAGCTTACTCCATTACGTTACAATCCACACTCTCCCAAAGAAAGGTCTGGACTTGGTAGAACCATTTTGAAAAGACCATCAAAACCAACTCAACAAGAATCCAACCCCACTGATAATTCCACATCCTCGGCCCCATCGAAGCCGATCGATTCAAGAACGACGAACTTGTGAGAAAGCTAACCGACAAAATAGAATCTATTGAAAAGGTCTCAACCAATCAAGGAGACAAATTCGCCTTCCTCCAGCCTCAAAGTCAAAAGCCACCACCAAAAATAAGCGTAAGTGTGATCTGTGCCACTATACCAGCCATACCATCGACAATTGTTATAGAATCCTTTTTGCATGATCTAAAAGGATGATCACAGGATCTGCCGACCACTTGCAATATGTGAGCTCTCTCACCAAGAAAACTACACCAAAGTTGGTCATCAAGATGCTTCTTCATCCAAAGCTCAAAAGTTGAGCAAAGCCTTTTCCTCCTTGCCCACACCTGGGCTTTTAATGATCATCGTCCCGATGATTGTCTTATGAACACATGTCGTGATATTTGCAGAACACGCTCATAAGACATCTCAAAGATGACAATGTCATCCATGCAAGAAGAAGTTCAAAACAACCAAAATCCACAGAGTCATCCTCTCGTCTAGATGTAAAACCCGTGGTAGCTCATTGCACTCCACCATGACCATTATGAATCGATTGCTCAATTCAAAGATACCATGAGACCCAAACCCACTAGTAAGTGGGTTACGAAGAGAAACTAATTCGCTACTACTTGTGCAGAGGCATGCCAAGGAACCTATCCGCATCTAGACAAGGAATGTTCAAGAAGTATGACTGTGCGAAGGAATATCCGCACAAGTATGTAAAGGAACCAGGGCCAAAGGTAGTGTTTGGTGATAACTCATCATGTCCCACTCAAGGTTATGGTTCAAGAAACTGTAATGGAATAGTTTTCTAGGATTGCTTATGTCAATGGTCTCAAATACAATCTCATCGTCGTCGGGCCGTGATGCTAAGTACATTATACAATTCAATGACAAACAAGGTATCATTTTCAATGTCAACAAGGAAGTTGTGTTGATTGCTCCTAGAAGAGACGATGTTTATGTCTTAGACATGTCAACTCTCTAAAGATGGAACCTGCCTCTTTGCCAAAGCCACCAAACTATCAACCGGTTGTGGCACAAGAGACTATCTCACTTAAACTTCAAAAACATCAACAACTTGGCAAAACAAAACAAGGTCCTTGGCTTACCATCACCGGTTTTGCAAAAATAAACCATGCTCACTGCGGTGAAAAGGCAAACATAAAAGTGCATCTTTCAAAACCAAGCAAAACTTCTCTATCAAAGTCAGCCTTCACCTCTTGCATATGGATCTCTTTGGACCGCCAAATTCTAGATCAATCCAAAGATGAGAAGTATACACATGTCATTGTTGATGAGTTCTCAAGATACACTTGGGTATACTTTCTTTCCAAAAGAGTCGTACTGATACTATAATGTCATTTATCGGAACATTGAAAACCGTAATGACATTACAAAGAAACAAATCGAACTCGACAATGGTACTCAATTTAGAAATGCCGAGCTTGAGAGTTTCTGTGATGAGAAGGGAATCTCCCAAAATTTTTCATCTCCTTATACCCCAGAACAAAATGGGGTAGCCGAAAGGAAGAACGAACTCTCATTGAGGCTGCAAGAACCATGTTAAATGGCTCACTCTTTCAAAGCATTTCGACCGGCAGCTTAAAATTGTTACACTCAAAACAAGTCAATCATTGTCAAAAGACATAATAAAACCCCATATGAGATATTCAAAGGTAGACTTCCGACATCAGCCTACTTCCATGTGTTTGATGTCCGTGGTTTATTCATAACCACAAGGATCATCTAGGCAAGTTTGATGCTAAAGCCGATGATGGATACTTTCTAGGTTACTCATCGATCTCCAAATCCTTCAGGATATTTAACACAAGGAGACAACAAGTTGAGGAAACCTATCATGTCACCTTTGATGAAAGTATAGAAAGCATCAGATTCACCAACACTTCAGTGGAAGAAATTGGAATTGATAACTCATTAAGATATCCTCCGATGAGTACAACATCAAAACCAATTCCTCACACCAAGCCGATGTCGACATCTCATATTATGTCTTACCTCACAACCTGCGTCTCAACCAACTATCGTGAATTCATTGATAATCGGTCCGTCTCCACTGGTTAGGTAACACGATCCATTTGATCAGATCCAATAACTCAAGAACCTCTACCAACAAGTCACCTCGACGATGATCTAAATGATCCCGTGGTTCTTGCACTAACTCACACCAACTCCCAAAGGACATCTTTAAGCTCGATCCTAGACCACAAAGTAAGTGGACAAAATCTCAGTACATTGAGCTTGTAAACATCATTGGTGAACCCAATCGAGGGAATGCTCACTAGAAGCATGGTCGCTAATTTAACCGCAGCCTTCACCAATGAATGTCTATACGATTACCTATCGTAAATAGAACCCAAAAGTGTCACTGAGGCTCTAAAATACCCAAGCCGGGTTCAGCTATGCAAGAAGAACCGCAAAAGTTTGATAAAAATAAGGTCATGACCTTGATCAAATGTCCTCGATGTAGTCGCTATAGGAATGAAGTGGGTTTTAAACAAAACCGATGAAAACGGCACCGCCATTAAAAACAAAGCCAGACTTGTAGCCAAAGGTTACAGCCAACAAGAAGGCATTGACTATGATGAAACATTTGCTCCTCAAGCTTGCAAGAATGGAAGCCATCAGGATCTTTCTTGCATATGCAACATACATGAACTTCAAGGTCTACCAAATGGATGTTAAAAGTGCATTCTTAAATGGTGATCTCAAGGAAGATGTATATGTTCAAGAACCTCCGTGCTTTGAGAGTAGTGAATTCCCTGACTATGTTTGCAAGCTTGACAAAGCTCTCTATGGACTTAAACAAGCTCCTGTGGCATGGCATGAAACTCTCTCGCCTTTCCGATACAAAACAAGTTTGTCGAGGAAAGATAGACAACACACTCGCTTGTCTATAGAACTCAACATGATGTGATTCTAGTCCAAGTGTATGTTGATGACATCATCTTTGGCTCAACAAACTACAACTTTGCAAACAGCTTGAAAACTGATGACAAAAAAGTTTGAAATGAGCATGATGGGGAACTCACATACTTTCTTGGACTACAAATCAGGCAAACCGACAAAGGAATATCCATCACCAAGAGAAATATACCAGAATCTCTTGAAAAATATGAGATATCCGACCGCGGCTCTGCGGAAAACTCCAATGGTCCCACCTAACAACCTTGGACCTGATCTCACCGGCAAATCACCAATCAAACTCATTTCAGAGGGATTGTAGGCTCACCGATGTATCTAATCGCTTCTAGACCGATATCCAATCCTCACTGCCTAATAGCAAGATATCACCCAATCCTAAAGAATCCCATCTCACCTGCAGCCAAAAGAATACTCAGTACTGAAGGGAACCCCTAACCTTGGACTCTATTATCCAAGATGCTCAGGGTTTGATCTCAAAGGTTACTTTGATTCTGATTATGCATGCAACATGGACGTAAAAAGTACCTCGTGGTCCTCACAATTTCTAGGAGGAAAACTAGTTTGTGGAGTGCTAAAAAGCAACAATCAGTGCTATGTCCTCACCGTTGAATATGTAGTCAAAGCAGCAGATGTCGTGCCAATGTATTATGGATGAAAAGTCAACTCGGTGACTATAACATCCATTACAAAATGGTGCCCATCTTCTGTGATAATACCAGTGCTATTGCAATCTCCAACAACCCCCGCCCTCCACCAAAGAACCAAACACATTGATATCGATATCACTTCATCGGGATCACATAATGAAGGGAGACATTGAACTTCATTTCATCCCTCATGAATATCAACTGGCCGATATCTTCACAAAACCCTGGATGAACCTACCTTTAGGAGACCGAAAGTTGAATTGGGAATGCTTGACATTGAAAGTCGTATCCAAAACCAATCTCAAGAAGATCACCAAATGGTTCATTCTCCCAACATCCAAAACAAACCTCTCACTGAATGAGTAAGACTCACTTAGGTCCCCTCGTGAAAGCATTGAATGAGAAACTAAATGCTCCAAGTATTAGTTACTTAAATGTCCTAGGTTGGTAATCCCACCAATTTAATATAGGAATACATGTCTTACTCACGAGTATCATCATTTACCTCACCCCACTTGGCATTAAATGCCTTATCTCACATAAAATATCCTATGGATATTTTATTATCGCTAAAGTGCACTTTATCCAGCATTGCAACTGTTTTCCTTGAAAGACGGATTTTACTACGTAAGAAGTGGGTGGCATTAAATGTGAAATATCAAACGATTTCAAAAAATGGTCTTTACATATCCACATTTATACAAAACCACCCTCTCACTCTCTATAAATACCCTCTTCAAAACCACCAAACACACACAAATTATTTTCTGCAACTAAACTCTGTCAAAATCCTTTCTCAAATCAAAAAAATTTGTGTGTTCTCAAAATCTTCAAAACTCTTTTGAAAACCCTCCTTGTAAACATTTACAAGAGTTTTTCATCACAAACTTGAGAGATCCAAATACTTTGATTGTTCTAGTCAAAACATTTTTTTCCCTAAAATCTTTTTAATAGAAATGGCTAGAACACTATCTCTCCAGCTTGCTTCTCGGTAGGGATCTTACTAATGTTGAATTTAAAACAAATAATGTCATAGGAAATTTTGAATACCCTGAAAGTGTCCCAACCTATAAAGACATTATAAAATTTTTATTCAATCGCCCACTCAAAACGACCTTTGTAAATGTCCTCAAGATCTACTCCAAACTACCTCGGGAATTTTGGGCTACAGCTAAAGCCTCGACCCGACACCTTCTATGATGAGAATAACCTTAGACCACTCAGTGGAATATCTCATCGATTCAGCCTTAATGGGGGCAAACAATACACCATGGATTACAAAACATTTTGCACTTTAACAAGGTTAGAATATAACAAAGGTACTTATGTCGCCCATCCCTAACCCTCCACAAGAAAGGATGGGTTAAAACAAATTGTTTTAGATCCAACATTTTTGGACAAGACCCCAGTCACTAAAAGCTCATTTCCCGTGGCTTGGAGGATCCTCTTCACTTTTGTGATCGTGTCCTCGTGGAACCACTCATCCAATCAACAAGTTAACTCTATTCATTGATGATGGCATACCGCTTGATGAATGGGGTCATCGTCGATAGGGGAGATCATTTACAGTGATCTTGTAACGGCTACAGAGCAAAACTAGGACGGCACGCTTCGTATCCTAGGTTTGTTTCTTGTGCTTTGTAATCGCTATCGGGTTCAAATTATACTCGATGAAAATTTTGGAAATTTAATCCGCATCCCGAGCCCATCAAATTTTCAAAAGGACCCATCCCTTCTCACTCCCATTGAATTGACGCCCACATGATTGCCGAACAATCAAAGTGGATCGTTCTCCAACCCTGCCCTACAAAGAGAAAGGGGAAGTCTCGATCGGGACTAAGACTAAACCAAAGTCTCGTGGCCCCGAGGCTTCAGGAGCACACCCCAAGAGGCACATTAAGCCCAAGACTAAATGTAGACACCCACCGACTGTGCAACAACCACCCCCCGTGACAACGAAGGACACCGATACATCACAGCCGGCCCTTGGTCACACCTACTACTCCCCAAGATCCGAGGGAAACAAACAACCCACTAGGGGAGCCTTCCACCACGCTGATGATGACATTAACAAATCCAAGTCTTTGTCCGAGGGCACACCGATCGATCCCAAAGACTCGTGGGGAAACAAACAACCCAATCGATAGGGATACAACAATCATCGACTCGCCAAAGGCACTGGAAACACCCACCGCTGTCTCGTGGGTCACAGGGGACAAAGACTCGAGGGAAAGAAACAACCCGCCGATACGGAACCCAAAGCCAATCCCGACTGAGAAGGCACTGGAAACTCCCACCGTCTCGAGGGGTCAACGGGGACAAAGACTCAGAGGGATATATACCACCACGATATGGAACCCATCACCAACCCCTTGCTCACTATTAATGCCGATGTCACCGGTATTCTATTCTCAGAGGATGATCTTGTAAACCGAAGATGAAATTTTATCACCGGAGAAGAAATAGACGAGGTTCAATCTGAACAAGAGCCTCACCGATCCAAAGGAGCATACCAATCCCCATTCCAACATGATGATCATGCTTCAATCCTCCTCAAGCTCGATGAATTCAAAGAGTTTGACAATGTTCTTCCCTCACCGAAAGGCGCTTTCGGCTGGTGGATCACCGTGGCTTCAAGGAAGCTATACTCAGGGTTACTAAAACATTGTGGGAACAACATACGAGGTCAGCAAGTTATGCGATTTAAAAATAGAGATACAGGGCTTCGATGAAAATGTTCATGAGCACAGGGACTTGATGTATGACCAAATTCACCGAATCGGATGAAAATATGGCTAACTTCTTAAGGCACCTTCAGGATGCTGGCACAAAGATCGATGAAATCAAGGAGTTTGTCGAGAAGACCCGCTCTTAACTCTCAAGTGTTAAAGGCTCCGAGGCATACTTGCAACAATTCACGCCTTTACCGAATCATAGATTCGCCAAATCGCACATGTTCGGGTCTTCCATCATCACCAGTCTCTTCGAGCTACAATGGACTCTCTGCATACGTGTGGCGACCATGGCTCGTGCATCCTCTTCCCTCGTCCGAATCTTGGTCCCGGATGACCGCCGTGGAGCTTTCTCAGGCTAACTTGGATGCAAAGGTCACCGCATCGCATGCATAACTTCGAGATTAAGGCTATGATGATGAAATCTATCGGGCCTTCAAGGGTCAAGCCGCCCGCCCCTCAAAGACCAACACCAACTCTTGCCCTCACCGACACTGGAAACAGCTTGAGGGGAGAATACTCGCCAAGAAACTCCTCTTCACACCGAGGGGAGCAAACACCACCGCCTCGCTTGTTCTACATCATCTCGCACCAAGATCGCGAATACCAATCTCATCACCCCACCACCAACATCAACAACAACAACACTGATAGTACTCACACCACCTATCATGACAACTACACCTCCTTTGATCGCATCATCTTCCTCGTGCCGACAAAGGCAAAGGCATAATGACAATCCGCCGAGCTCCGAGAAGATTCCCTATAAAATCGGTGGACATCAATACCCGCCACACCGATCGCTAAGTAAACATCTTGCTAAAGAAGAAAGAAGAATGAAACTAGCTGAGGAAGAGAAAAGGAACAGGAAGCACCGCTAAGGTTATAAGTCACAGAAGCCGAGAACATGGGACTAGATGCAGCAAGCTTCAAAAGGGTCGCGACAAAAGTTCAAGGTCGCCAGCCGGTCAAATGACCGCAATGAGAAAGCAAGATGAAGCAAAGAAAAGGAAAGTCAAGAGCTCAGCTAGAAAGGATTGATCATTACAACCGACAATGACAAGTCAAGGAAGCCCGAAGAATCATCGATGTTAAAATCATCCCCAATACCAAACCACCGCAATGAATGTCTCATGTGGGGATGATAAGAGACATTTCGAGATTCATGATCCCCTAAAATTCACCGACTTTGGGATCATCAACTCGATGAACTTGGGCCAATTATTGAAAAGAAGCAAAACAAGGTGGTCAAGGATCTGATGAAAATGCTCAAAGAAAAAGATATGAAAGGCCAGGATGCACCAACCCAACCGGGAATTCACCGCCTTTGGCTGCCTCAAGGATCTCAACCACAAGCTTCCAATCGAAAAAGGAAAAGAGTTGAGTTCCAACCAAATCAAAGTGCTCGCCTAGAATGCATGAGTCACTCGAGGGTGTCAAATTTGTGAACCTTGGTGATTGAAGAGCTCGAAGAGGGCTATTCCACATTGATGTCTATGGAAACCCAGCATTCCAAAGATGGAGTGATATTGATCAGCCGGTGTAGCGCAATGATCACTATATACCGCTGGCCTCTCGGATCCAATCCCCAAAGAAACATCGGTTCATCAAGACCGAATGCAAAGATAAGAGACCATCCCGACAGGGAAACACTCATCACCAAGAAAGTGAAGCTCAAGCAATCCGGGTATCCATATCCGGACTCGACATCATTTTATCCTTTTGTACTAGTGATAGGAAATATGTAATCCGATCAATAAAAGATGTATGTTCTTGTCAAATTACTCAAATGTTCCTTATTGTATTCATTAGTACATTCAATGTAAGAAGAAGCCTTTTGCTCACTTACACTGATCAAACACTTAGGCTATTTGTATATCCAAATAGGGGAGACTAAGGGTTCAAAAATACCCAAACCCTTAAACTAGGATTTGAATAGAAAATATCCTAAGTATTTAACTGTTAAACACAATCGTGTCACCGAAGCATAGTCTCTCGAGCTATCTTCGTGACACTTAGTATGAGGCGAAGAAGGAGCCTCTCCACTATACAAGGCGGAACTTAAAGGGTGAAGACTAAGTCAAGAAGAAGATAGTGGATTCAGTTAGTGATGACAATAACTCACTTTGAATCCCTTCACTCTCTCCAAGCCTGTAAAACTGAAGACAAACGAAAGAAGAGATCGAAGACTTTAAAGACCAAGATTGAGCCGATTAGGCGGAAAGTTTTACCCAGATAAAACTAAGTCCCTCAAGTGTTTATCCGGTCTATACAGCCTCAATCTATCAAGATCATATCTTCCCATTTATAGTAAGCTGCCATTCTCTATCAAGGAAAGAAGCTTGCGCTACTATAGAAAGGTGAACGAAACCAATATATCAATATTCATGTTTGCTGTGATCCATGTTTTTGTCTTCTAGGATAAAGTTAATAATCATACTTGTATAAATAGCATAAGAGAATGAGTGAAAAGTTTAAGATTGTGAATTGTAAAAACACACACACACAAGCCAACTTTTCACTCCTCCAAATACAACTTTATCCTTGAGCTAGCTCCTGGTTCTAAGAGTTGTGCTCAGACTTAGCCCGAGCTTAGAGAGGAGTCACCCAAACTTTGTCATTTCAATCCTAAGTACTATTCTGCAAGTACTTGGGTAACGTATTCTTTGTTGATTTATTTCTAATAAGAATATGATGTTGAAAATTACTCTGTGTGTTTTAATTATGTTAACTTCAGTCATTATTCACTGTTAAATTGCTTTAAGTACTTAATTGTTCTTTTTTTAACAATAGTGAATAGGGAATAACAGATATCTTCCCACATGGCTATCCAATGAAGATTGGAAAGAACAATCTCAGAGTTGACTTTGAAACTCTCACCTGCTCAGAATCTTCTTGTCTCATTGCAGTGGATATTCTGAAGAATCATCCCTATCGTAACATGCTCACCAACTCGCCACTGTTCGGAGATCTACATACGTAAATTCGGAATACAATGCGATGGTCAAAGGTCAAAATGTTGTGACGGTGACGCCAATCACAAGCAACTCACCATCACTCCTCGCACACTTAAAGGTTGTTCTCCTCATTCGACATCATACCAATCAATTCTCTCACAGCACCTCATCGAAGAGACGGTTCTACAATTCTTGATTAATATTGGGTACCATTAAGCTTCGTGGGTTATCATTAAGCATTCTCACGTGGATCTCAAGAACATCCCTCAACCTTGGAGAACCCTTTATATCATCATCACAAAATCCATTTCGGTCGGTGGCGGCTGAGCATCCCAAGCTCGTGGAACTACAAATCTTTTGGGCTCTGATCAACATGAAGCACATCGAAGTTGAAGCTCGGATTTGGGATGACATGATGACATTCCTCAAAAAGCTTGGCTCAAAGATTCCTTACATCGATACACTAAACCTGTTGATCCAGAGAGCACTTGGGTATAACCCAGATATCCCCAAGAGAATCAATGACCCCGACAATCACGACATGTTGTATGAACCTACCCTAACCGCCGATTCAAGGAATCAACAACTAAGAAACAGTGGTGTTGTATTGCAGATCGCCTTTCTCTCGATGAACTCAAACAGCGCTATTCTTATAAAAGATATTTGGTTGCGGTGGAAGAGAACAAAGTTGGTTTCCTCGATGAAAAATCTTCCGTACACCTACAAGAAAACCGTAGAGAGGAGTGTGAAGTGCTGCAGCTTTGAGAGTCGAGGAAGTTCCCCGTGAGGAATCCTCCACGAAAGAGGACAGTTCCCGCCAAGGAAGTTGTTCCTATTCCCCGCATTAAGCCCGAACCGCAAAGAAAGCTAACAGACGAGGACTCGGAGGGTCGTGATCGATGAAGAGATTTTCTACTCAAACGCTAAAGATGACACTACAACGGTACCTAAACCTCCCACCACCATGAACACGGCAAAGGGAAGACTCAGTCATTGAGCAACAAGAAGAAGAAGAATCGATGAAGAGCAACAAGATGCATGCACATACAGGGGAAGAAGTTCAAATTCCTTAGACTCCAACACGTTGCAAAAGAATTTGCTAAAGACCAAATGCGTCCCGAGGGTCAAGTGGTGGAGTTCAACCCACACCAAATCCTCGATGCGTTAATCGACCGATAAGGGGATTTGGTGCCACCACTCTTGAGCAACAACAGAAGCGAGTGGAAGATTCTATTGAATTTGACATTAAAGAACCGAGAATCGAGAAGTTAGAAAAGGAAAAAGGCGATGAAGAAGTGCAGCTAAAGCCAAAGCCGATGAAAAAGCTAAGTCCGAAATGAAGAAGATGTTGAGTATGATAAGTTTCTTCTAGATAGTCCTGCACATTCAAAGGAAGAAACTTCTGAGCCACCAAAGGACCCAGAGTCTCCTCATATCTCATCATCATCGGATTCATCTTCTCACTCTTCACCACCACCATCAAAAGAACAACCGATCCACATCCGATCAATGAAGAAGCCAACTCGCCTCTTGATGTCTCATGCAAAGTCACGAATCGTTAAAGGCATCGTCGAGAGAAAAATATTACAAAGAAGAAGTTAGATTTTCTTGTCACCGGATCTGATACGAGATCTTCATGATGAGCAAGACAAGATGCAAGTTGAAGGGAGTATGTCCGAAGCTCATGAAAGATGATATTCAAGGAAGAATGGACGAGATGATCAAAGGATACTCTCACAAGTTCCTTATGGAAGTTGTTCCTAAACTGACAAAGGAGATGTATACCACACAACTTTATCCGAATCTCTTACATCCGCCAAACAAGCCATGAAATCAACTCAATGAATTTGAGCATCAATCGGTTGAATCCACAATCTTCTCGGATGATGAATTGGTGAACCGGCTAGTAGCTCAAATGTCGGCGCTTCTTAGCGTTTGCCTCCCACGAAGCTAAATTGTTTGAAGCATTGCTTACTTCGGTCAGCATTAGGAGAAGAAGGCGTAGGCCTAAACGTTCAAGAGGCGATGAAGACAAAGATCGAGGATAAGGATAATGAGCCCAAACGCAGCGAATAAGTTTGGTGAATCATCCTCCATTCAGTCACTCAATGCCTCCACGAAGGACTCATCTCAACAAAGATCCCTCCTCGCTCTTCTATGGGAAAAACCTCGAGGATTCGAGATACCATCTCAGGAAAACTGTGATCACTTTGATTATCGGTGGTGGCGATGAAATCACGAGCCCCAACAACAACCCATCTCTCGACATAGCTAAGAAACCCGAATCTTCAACGGGCCAAAGAAAAAGAAGAAAAGGCCTATATTGACGTCTTATCATGGCGGGCGAGGATGATACGAATTTGAATGGTTCTCGAAGCTTGTTGATTCCACTCCTACCCATCCGAAGGTCAAGAGGTTACGAATGTAGTACATTGGAGCATCGAAACTCTTGCAAGAAAATTTTCGGTGTGAAAAAGATGGCAAATCCGAGTTGAAGGCGAATCAAGAATGAAGCATTTCAACTGCTAAAAGACATTTCGGAAAGTGATATTGAAGTCGAATCACACCTTGACAATATAGCCGAGCTATGTCTAACAACATGGATTGGCTCAACTCAGAAGCAAACATCGACTTCACCAAACGGGACAATCCTCCATATTACACCGTTGGTCCAAACCTCTACCAACAATTGGCCAACGATCGGCCTAGGATTCCGTTGGATATTTCTTCAACAAAGACTTGGAATTTCTTCTTCACGGTGGCGATGGTTCAAGGAAATCACGCTACATCACACTTCCATTCCCGCAGCCATAAACTCTAGCGCATAGCCATCGAAAAGAGCTAACCCATGTTCTCCAACAATGTGGAAGAGTATGACCGTGATGCCTTGTATAGGATTCACCATTGGCGAACGCCAAAGAATCTACTACGAAACGCCAGGTTGAAGTCTCAACATGAAGTGTTCATTACTAAGAATATCGTTGCCATCAAACATGTTGATCTTTCGTCTAAATGGGACTACACTTTCCTTAAGAATATTGTTGTCAAAAGGCAAGACGAAAGGGATTATACATTCTCTGAAGCGGACTTTGAGAATTTGTCTATCAACGACATTGAAGACATGTACCTTGCCAAAGGACAGGGTCGCATGAGACAATTTTCAACTGAAGTACAACGTGAATTCATCAAGTCCTTGCTGATCTTCATCGCACGTCATCAGAAGCGTGTAGAAGATCTCCGGCTGCGTTGAATCATATCGACCCGTGTCAACTTCACTCCACCTCACTAGATCTTCCGACATCAACTTTCACAATACCACTCATCAACCAACCATTGGTGGTTTACCTTAGTGAAACACTACGCATGGCTGCTGATGGCGTGTAGAGATCTTCACAAGTTTGGGGATCACACATTGAAGAAGGTTAGGGGCGGATTAGCTTATAGGTTGAAGGATATTCATGAAGGAATTGGGTCTAAAAGCGATGGAATTCTAAGGAAAGAAGGGATGTGAAGAGGATCATCACCATGATTGATGAAAGGTTGTATCGAAGGATCGGTTGAGAACAGGCTTTGTGGCGGTCGTCCCAGGAGTGCTCTCGCCGTATCAACGCCATTCGCATTGGAAACATTGATGGACTTCCTGGTATTCCTTGAACTGATTCTATTTCATAATATTTTGGATGTGTGATTATATTTGTCGTGGCTTGTGCACATAACATTACAACCCGTACTTGTCAAGAAAGGACCACGTATGCATACCGATTGCCACAATCCTTATACAAGGGCGCTTCTTAATTTTGAGTTAAACCTATCAAACCTTTCACTTTTCAAGGTTTTGCTCAAAAGAACAAGTACTTCCCCTTATGATTTTCAAAACCTCAACCGTTTATATCACTCGTTGAGGGGTATTTGACTCAAAATCTGTGTTCACAAATTGTTCTCAGTGGTTATCTTCCCACAAAACTCAAAATGGTCATATTTATTCACATCTTCAAAAAAAATAACATTGATATGCCATTTTGAGGAAAAAAATACGTGATAAAAAATATGTTGTGTTTTGCTCATGAATTCTCGTGTGAAAAGACTTCAACCCATGAATTGACGAGGCTGCAGGTTATACATTGAAAAGATTTGTCTTCCAAAACTTATCCAAGTAAATTGTACCTATTCGAGAAGCTCTTGATAGACATGAACTTTGGCGGGTTTGACAACCTTTCGGGGTTGTCCACATCTTCAAGGTAGTTATTAGAGCTAGTTGTCACCTAAAAGCTGACAATGTATCTCTTTAACTATGCAACGTAATGTGTCCGCTAGGAATTGTCTATCTTGAGTTGATCAATTCAAAAGTCGCGCTCTTTCCTCCTTTGTCAGATTCTGTCAAAACTCTTAAGCACATGTGGAGAGTATTTCTGCAAAGATCAAACTCTTGGGTGGTACAAAATGTTTTACATTCATAAACACTTTAAGAGATTTTCATGTAAATGGTTTTATGGCAATGGAGTTATAAGGTGATTAAGGTTAGAAATAACCGTCCTATGATCCGCTGAGCGGAGGGATCTACCCAAGGACACTACCAATAGTTAGAATTTAGAAGTCCTTAGGTTTGATCATAAAAAGGAGAAAATGAGAATCGGAGAAAGAAGGAGTTGAAGAATTAAAAAGAAATGTAAAGAAAAGGGTGAAAAAAATAGCCCTCCGATTATTCAACTTAGGGCGGACACGGGTTCAATTCATATGCTCTTGGTTGTCACTTGATGACACGGTATTGAATTAAAAGTCGTCATGGACCCAGTGGCGCATACTAAACCTTCTAGCCACTCAAGTTTCTCTCAACAGAAGCTTGTTTCATTCTCACAGGGAACCCTACGTAAACTATCGGCTTTCTCTTAGAGATTCTTTGGTATTGAAGAAGGAGACACTCTCACTAGTCTCCGCTCAGGAAAACCAAAACGCACTATTGAGTCTAGAGCCACGAGATTCATCAAAAGATCTCTTAGGTACACTTGACATTTCATCACTTGCTGTTCAACAATAAGAACATCAGTGGTACGTTATCGAGTCCTTCACAGATCTTAGAAATCTATCGAGAACATTTATGAGAGGTTCACAATTGTGATCCTCAGTGATAGAATTGAAACTCCGCGGGTCAACATCAAACACGACGGCAGATCGCCAAACTCTCCCGTGGATTACGCTTAGTGTGTCTCAAACGGTCTACAGGTGTGAGGTGATGCTTGATGTACCTCGGCAACTCATCTGACCGTAGATGTACTTCCGGTACATCGCGTTATCTCACTTGTGGGACTCCGGCTCGAGGACCTTTGTGAGAATCAGAGGTGTGTTTTCACACTATGCTGTTAACACTCTCGAAGTTCGAACTTGTAAGCGCTAAAAACATTATAACCTTTCTTATGTTTTCTTCTTATGGGCTATGGAGCGGTGATCATGCAGATTCTTCACATGCTCATGCCAACATCATCACTAATGGACGTTCTCTCAAAAAGTAACACAAAAGTCAGAATGATTCTACGTCAAATCAAAGAATCTACAAAGTTTAAAGACTTAAAGAACTTCATCGGTACTGAAATCCAACGTCAAATAGCGTGTGAGCATGTTGAAGAATGCGTAGAACAACTGGAGCAGCGAAGAAGGCCTGAGGCAGACTTGATGCAGACAACAACAACATACTATCACTACCATCACAAAGAACAAAGATCAAAGAACAAAGATGACGTCAAAGCAGAACTCTTTAAAGAAAACAATTTCTCTACACTGGGGAGATTGTTCAAATCAAGGCAATTTTTCTCATAAGAAAGAAGAATGTCGAAAACGTCAAAGCTACTATTACATCAGTACCTTAACCGTTCATATTTATTCATCTCCAACACTTAGGGGGAGATTGTTGGAATCACTCCTAAACCTAAATCAAGTGTTAGTGATTCATATGTAATAGTTAGCTTAAAATGGCTTTTATGTTAGTTATTAGCCTTAGGCTTATGTAGAAGGCCCATAAGCCTAGGCCTAGTCCAATAAGGAAAAGGAAGGGAGTAGGAGTGTTGCCCTAGCTCCCCTTCCTATAAATACATTGTTATAACCCTCACTTGAGGGTTGGTTGTTCAATTTATTTCTTTCACATACTCCTACGCATAACCATCCTTAGTATAACGTGTGTGTGTGTTTGATTTATTGTTCATCCGATCTCTTCTTCATCTTATCTCTTCTATTGATACTTGTGTTGCATATTTGGGAACCTAACAATTTAGTTAAACACCTGAGCCAAAAAAGCCTCAGCGTATGCTTGTTGAAACTCCAACATTTCGCGCCTATGGGTCGCTATAACTATTGAAGTATACACTAATTACAACTTATTCACTAAAACATAGTATATGATTTCGACTCAACTGCAAAATGAAGCTTCTTTGTACACTACGTGTGCATAGTATCGATGTCAATAATGAATTGAACTTTTGAGGCTTCCACTTCAGCATTCTTACGTATAATGCAACAATGATATATTGTTATATAAAAAGACACATCAGAAAAGTTTAAAGCTAATCAAATACATCATACCATCTATATTTATATATGGTTGGATTGCTCTATCATTATTTTACTTTAACATGTTTTTACTTGCATCCTCTCTTTTCCAACAATATCTTCAGAAAGAGTCTTTGTAGTAGAAGGAACTGAAAATGTCATTGTCACATCACCCATCAGACTAAATTCAGTATCAAATCGAAAAGTTATAATGATAACATACCTTATAAAAAGAAGGTATGTTGTTAAGGTATGTAAAGTGCATTGACGATATGAAAGCTGTACAGAAAGAGATAGTAACCAGATTACAACAATTGCTAATTGAGGTGGTCAAGATAGGTGGGTCAGGTAATAAGTCAAACAGGTTTCGGTTGAGATGGGTTAACCTTTAGTTAATTCAAAATGGGTCACATTAATCCAAATCAAAATTTTTGTCTTTCACAAAACACATATCAATAAAATCTAATGCAATAATGAATTAGGAGGTCGTGGGTGGTAAAATATAGCCTTTGAGCAACTTTTAATCCGTTGGACCCATTTTGTGCAAATTTACTTTCTGACCCATTTGACCTGTTTGAAAGAAAACAAAAACCAAATCTACCCCGTCATAAGTAATATCTAAGAATTATTTTATTGCATGTTAAGCAACACATAGAGATGATTTATGGTTTCATGGGACGATTTTGACTGGGTTAGTCTTCATTACTTTTAAGTTTTAATTAAGTTATTTGACCAATTAGTGGCAAAGCAGAACCCAAAACGACCTATTTACCAATAAGAACAATAAGTCATAAGTGGGTCACCACTGCTACTTTATTTACGAATCTTAAGTTTGAGAATATATATAGTCTTGATACGTACTTATCTATGTAACGCCTCATCCAGTTCTTGCTTATCATCAGGGGTGATATGTTTGGCATATAACTGAGCAAAGCATTCCCGAATCCTGAAAAGAACACACCGTTAGCCATTCCTTAGTTTATTTGATCAAATAGTAAAATAAGAAACTTAGAAACACATGTCAAATTTTGATTATTTGCTATATAATTGTAACTAAATTCATATATGAAAGTTAAATAATAAATATTTTAAGTTATAAAAGTAACATATTTTTTATGACATGTAACTGGTGTTAAGATTTTTTAAGTGTTCCACTCCACTAATGCGAGGCATACGTGTTTCATTAATGTCATGCAAACTCTGCTCATTTCACCACTAAACAATTAGCTACGGTATATGGATGTAATGCGAGGCATACATGTTTCATTAATGTCATGCAAACTTTAAAATACAACCCAAGCTCTCCTATTGGTTAATCAGAGACTTGATTTCACATTGTTTGAATGTTTGCAACTAACAATCTGATCATTGTGTTTTCAAAAAAAATATATATATAATATACTTACTAAGCTGATCATTGCGGCGGGTTTTTCAATTTTTTTTGTGACCGATGTTATTAGACTTACCATTTTAGAAAACGCATATTTCATTCATTGTATGAAGTACAAAGGAATTACGAAACCTATTGAAAAGTATAAAGTACAAAGGAATAACGAAAGCCACTGAAAGGGTGTTAAGTAAAAAGAAAACGCAAACGTAAAACAACCCAACTTGCGAAAATGTTAATCTTTGACTTTTATTAATCGTTGTAGCAATACAAACTAAAATAGAGAAACGTCCGTCAGTTTAGCTTAAACGGAATCTTATTGCAAAAAGTCCATTAAGAACTTCGCCCGTTCACCATCGACTGTTTAGAAATAACACAAACAAAGTGATAATTTGAAACATTATACATATCAGTAATTAGTCTAAGTATTAGATGTCAAATCAACCAATGATCATGTTGACGTTACAATTCAATACTCTGATAGTATGCATGCATAAATATAAATCCAATAAAGTTCGAATCGAGAATTTAACGTGTCATTTAATCTAACTTCCACTTTAAGCATTGTGCTGCCATATATACCAACCTTAATAGTACGACAATTGGTTCACGACTGTGATTAATAAAACGACCCAAATTTCCTTCCATCTATACTAACATTTATTCTAAATTATGTTTCATTTTCTTCCATGTGACATCAACAATGATATAGGGAATAAAAAATCCAACTTACACGCAAAGATCATGCGAGACAACTTCACCTGGCTTTTGGGTCTGTGCAAGTCTAACATGAAACATGATAAAGAAGTGTAACATACCTATTTGATTCATATAAACAACTTGTGGAAGCAACCTGTGGGTAGACACGTAAGGAATGCGTGCATGTTCCAGTGACGACACCTCTTACATGATCATTTAATCAGCAACCTGGATATTGAAAAGCAATTGGTGGAATATTTTAAAATGATGCATAGTACGAATGAAAAAAATGATACCTTATGTACTTGAACGACTAATGCCTTCTTGCATAGTTTAAATGTTCCATTGCTGCACTGATCATGTTTTTGGCTGACTGAACTAAACAATCTCTTCAAGTAACTTGTGTTTTAAGGATGTCAAATTTTAGTCTATTCCTTTAATAACTTTGTGATAATAAATTATCACATGCTAAGTTACCCCATATGTCATGTTGCCACTTCTGTTATGTGACGAAGTAATTCAGCTTGCCACTGAACCATCTGCGGATACTTACCTTCTCACCTTCACCATCTCATCTGAAGTTTAGAGCATAGGTTTCCCGTCCAAGAACCATCATGTAAGACAGATAAGTGAAAAGAAACTGAAAGATTGGATGATGATGAATACATGTAATCGCAGCAGAAGATGGACAATAGACAAAAGGTAAAGGCCTCGAATTCTTGCACTTTTGCGCATGCCATTGATACGTAAATCAATAGTATATTGTAGAACTCGCCTAGGCGTTCCAGTAACGATAATAACTGTAAATTCATTAGTATATTCGCTAACGTATGCTCCATATATGTGTTAAAAAAGAAGGTAAACATCCACTTGCATTGGTGAAGTGCATATGGGCACTACTTTTACGCAGACTGTGGCGCACACCCCGCATCTGTTCATTTGTACCTAGTGAAACGGATGAGTATGTGAGAGCCAAATGACACGAATCGATGGATACACAAATTATGGAATGGTGTAGATGTAAAGGATAACGAACCATTAACTAATGTTTGTGGGCTTCCTTTTTCGACGCCCAAGTGATCGGGTAAATTTTGCAATGAGTCATCCATAGCTACAAAGCTAACGAAACAAATGTCAAAGACCATCATGGTATAAATGATCTCTTAATAACATATACAACGGCTTTAGATATTAGGTAAAATAAATGTCCTAGCTGGCAAAACCATTGTCCCTAAAACCAACTGTTGTTACTGTCCCATCTGATAACACACTACCACTAACATTAACCGGAGTGAAACGATGTTCATTTGTACACACTTTGCTACGACTACTGCTTGAGCAACACACATGCTTAAAAACAGGTATGCATTGAATTAAAATGTTTATAAGTTTTTGATCGATTACTTTGGTCAAAAGAAAGAGTGAGGCTGAATGAGGGTGCAGTATCCGAGACACGCAGCTACTTTTCGTCCATCTTCCAACACACCCTATAAAATCAAGGTTAATATATGCTCACAGTTTCAAATCATGGTATTGCTTTACAAATTATGCATCTATGACATACCTTGTAAACAAAACCAAAGCCACCTTTTCCAATATTTTTGTTGATGTTGAAATTATCTATAGCCAATGCAACTCATCAAGATATTCTATTTGAATACTTGTACTCTTTTGATCAAGAGTATTCTAGTGTCCTTCAAAGATAAATTTAGTGTCTTTATTTATTGCAAACATTAAAAGAAAGATGATTGCTCATTCAAATTACCTCTTTGTTTTGTGTAAGGATTTTTCTTTTTCTTTTTACAGGCACATGCCACTGCAAACAGAAGCGCCAAAGGTGATGTAGTTAATATGGCCACCGTAAGTACTTCATTCGTGTTCAAGCTAGATTCGGAGACTGCATTACCATAAGAAAATGAGTCGTGATAATCAGTATTCGAAACACCCCTTATACACCTAAAATGAACTATAATAGTCATATCTAAATTATTGTGCCATTAATTAAGAATAAGTTAGACAATTGTGCTTATAGCTACCTTTATTTCATCAACAATCTTTTCAAAACAGCCCCTGTGTCAAAGTTTTTCCAATTGATATAGTTTCATTAAAGATCAACTCATTTGAATGGACATTAGAAAATATTGAATATCTTGTTCACAAAAGTATAAAAAATGCTCAAATGATATTCAAGAAAGTATAACATAATTAAAACCAGACTCTAAATGCTTGTGCATTCATATTTAAGCTCCACTATTGTATTCATAACAAATAAAGAAGTATGACTCAAAAACTTTGCTAAAACCTAAATAAATAAAGGGGGATAACAAATATGCTATTCACAGTTGTAAACGTGAACATATGTATTCCATTAATGTGTCTAATGAAAAAAATGTTGAAGATAATAATATATCATGAACTCCAAATTTATAACAATTAACCATGTGAGAAGATAGTCAGGACACATACATGATTCACTAGAGATGGTAAAGTTGGATTGAACATAACTGTTTGAATCTTGGCAGTATTGTTCACCTTGCCTTCAAAGGAAGAAAAAATATAGTTAGCCACATAAAATATCATTTTGCAGATAAACAACCAATGCATCTAAAACAAAGATACAAAACTTAAAAAGAACGAAGGTAGTTCGTCCTACGTAGTCTAGAACTCTTGCTACATCTTAGCAAACCTAAATTCACAAGAACATGTAAATCTGTATCAAATAATTAAGAAATAAATTCAGAAGTGCATAAAACGTTTTCATCATTAGGGTTTTGAGGGAGGCGTGACTTTTTTCTGTAGGTAATTAGTGGATAATATTGTAAACTATATTTAAGGAAAAGATTAGTGGGTATTAATTTTCTGCTGAACATTATATTTATGGATTTCCAGGATATAACACAAAAATTAAGATGCTCTAGTGGTAAGAGTTGTTATTAATGTATCAAAACATCCTAGGTTCGAATCCTGCCCATTGAATTTTTAAACCAATTTAATCCGAAATTAATTAAATACGAATCTAACCAATTTATTTTAATACGAATTTTAATTAATCAAAATTATGCTTAGGTGGAATTATGACATGGAATTATGAGATGCCAAGTGGCATTATGACGTGGCATGCCTCCTCTTATATATAATGTATAGATAACTTCGTACTGAAAATTGGAGAAAAAAGAGTGACAGAGGCATCTTCCATTCATATCGATTTTGATTTTTCTGCACCATATTTGATCTCCCTTTTCTTCAATCTGGAATTCCCAACAAATCCTTGACTCCTCGAATACAATTGGATTTCACACCTGCCGAATCTTTCACTCTACCTCCTCTTATTAAGACTATAGAATGTTCCTGCAAATTATGACCTTCGCCCGGTATGTGAGCAAATATCTCATGTCGATTGCTCAACCGTACTTTGGCTATCTTACGTGGAGCTGAATTAGGTTTTTTCGGTGTTCTTGTCGGTACACGCGGGCGTACTCCTTGCTTCTGGGGACATTGATCTGAAGCTCGAGTACGGTCCGTGCGCCGTTTTTCTTCTCTACCATGACGAATCAATTGATTTAATGTAGGCATCGCTCTTTACTTTTATAAAAGCTTCTAATAAGCACCATAAGCCAAAGCGTACAATTATATTTCAAATAAAAGTTTGTAGCTAATCAAAATGTTAAATGTCATAAGTAAAAGAAAAAGGCATAAAATAAAGAGTGAATTACATAATTGGTCCTTGTGGTTTGTTGAAAATTGCAGAAAATGTCCCTGTGCTTTTTTTTCAGTGCGTTTCGTCCCTGTGGTTTACAAATTTTACGGATTTTGTCCCTCGTCCCAAAATGTCCGTTAAGTGTCTTGCGCTGTTAGTCCTTCGTTAGTGCAGTCCGTTAAGTGTTTTGCACTGTTAGTCCTTCGTTAATAAATTTTGCACCGTTAGTCCTTATTTTTTAAAATATAGTTTTCCCCAATTAGTCCCTCCGTTAATAATAGTTTTCACCCGTTTTTGTCCGTTTTCGTTTGTTTTTTATCCGTTTCCCCCCGTTTTTTTACGTTTTTCGTCCGTTTTTCACGTTTTTATCCCTTTTCGCCTGTTTTTATATGCTTTCGTTTGTTTTTTATGCTTTTGTCCGTTTTTGTCTGTTTTTTATCCGTTTTCGACCGTTTTTTTACATTTTCATTCGTTTTCGTCAGTTTTTTTTAAGTTTTTGTCCGTTTTTTTCCGTTTTTTTAAAAAAAATATATCAAATTTAAAAAAAAAATTGAATAAAAAATTTTAAAAAAAAATTTGAACAAAAATAATTTTTTTCAAATATATTTTTTTTAAAAACGGACATTGAAAAAAATTTTCCGAAAAATATTTTTTTTCAAATATTTTTTTTTTAAAAATCTTAAAAAATTTCCGAAAAATATTGAAAAAAAACGGACATTGAAAAAAAATTTCCGAAAAATATTTTTTTTCAAATATTTTTATTCAAAGTTTTTTTTAAACGGACCAAAACGTAAGAAAAACCGATAAAAATGTACGAAAAACGGACACAACGTAAGAACAACGGACAAAAGCGAAAAAGAAAACAGACAAAACAAAAGAAAAACGGACAAAACGGAGAAAAACGGATGAAAACCGATAAAAAAGTAAGAAAAATGGACAAAAAGTATATAAAACGGACGAAAAACGTAAAAAAACAGGGGGAATCGGATAAAAAACGAACGAAAACAGATAAAAACGGACAAAAACGGGTGAAAACTATTATTAACGGAGGGACTAATTGGGGATAACTATATTTTAAAAAATAAGGACTAACGGTGCAAAATTTATTAACGAAGGACTAACAGTGCAAAACACTTAACGGACTGCACTAACGAAGGACTAACAGCGCAAGACACTTAACGGACATTTTTGGACGAAGGACAAAATCCGTAAGATTTGTAAACCACAGGGACGAAACGCACTGAAAAAAAAGCACAGGGACATTTTCTGCAATTTTCAACAAACCACAAGGACCAATTATGTAATTCACTCTAAAATAAATAAATAAATAAAAAACATATCCTTACTAACTATGATACAATATCATTTATTTAATATGAATAGCTTAACAAGTAAAAAAAAAAAAATGTCTCTGCATGAATTCGATTCATGGGTTAGAGGTATTGGCAGCACCCTATTTTATGACTGAACTAAAGAATTCAACCTTGTTAAATATGTTACAATATCATTAATTTAATATGCAATAGATTCAGCATTTTTAAAGAAAACAAATATATTACTGTTTCTTTAGGAGAAACATTCTTTTATTTTGTCTCTTTAAAAAATGGTTCAATTCTAGATAAAATTGCATTTTGGGGATAAAAGTTACAGTCCCTGGTAAAAACTAAACTTTTAATGTTTACGACTTGAAGTTGAGCAAAAGTATTACTCATACACCAAATATGCGATTGTTTGCCCAATTTGTTTCTTGATACTTGTAGCTTAGATATGCTATTGTTTATCCAATTTGTTGCCGTAAACCTTCTGATTTTGGGTCGAAGAACTTGTACTGTCCGGCCAACAGGTGAAAGTCTGGTTGGGTCCTAACTTATCCAAATCACCAATAACGAAATTATCAGTTTCGGGTCAGGGATCCATACTCAGCCGTAGCGTATTATTAGTTATTTTTAGAAGTTGTCACTTGAAAGTAGAGATAAAGTATCAATGCTCACCATGTACATCAACAAGTTTGTGATTGGTTTCATTTATTCAAGCTCATGTTTAATTGATGCTCTTACAAATTCTGACAAAGTAGCAATTTGTCGCAATAACTTCTACTTGTTGATTTTACAAGCACTTTAAGACCTCTTTCTATCGCAAAAGACATATTGAGAACAGTATAAAAAGAACCATATACATAGTAGGGTAACTTTTTAACTAGTGTTAAGATATGGATGATTTTAACAAAATTGGTGTCAATATGAATATTGGGGTGAACAGTCTGGATTACATAACCCAGACGCACAGACTACCATTGTCGGACACCTGCACCCACTATGAACCAACATGAAAAACATCACTCTAACAGACGCAGCCCTGCCATAACCAGCCCTCAATTATACTCAACTTCCAACTATAGACAAATATTCATTTTTCAAAAGTATATATTGTTGAACAATGAAATTCATACATAATTCGAGAATACAGTAAAGTAAGAAACTGCAACCAACGTGACATTAAAATACTTTTTTTTTTTTTTTTTGCCACCGACCCAATTTTTGTTCCAATCCAACAGGTACATAGCAAAAGTAATACCCAAAAGCACGCCCTTCATCTTTCAGGACAAGTAAGGTCCTTTGTGTCGATCAGTAATAAGATTTCCGGGGATTGCCCTGCAAAAAACAGCAGCAAATATGTCCTTTCATTAAGCAAAGAGTAAGAACTCAAAACCCATCTAAGCAAACATGGGTCAACTTGTGTGTCATTTTATTGCAAATGGATCAAGGGGTAGTGGTACAAAACATATCTGAAAAAGAAACATAATATAAAGCATACAAGTCTATTGTAGCATACTCAAAAGTTCACAGCATCCTAAACTGTTTAGGATCATAACTGGAAATATAGTTTTTGTATTCAGCTTAATCTTATAGGTTCCATGCTATATATACATTATTCTGTTTGTTCATTTGGCATTTAGATTTTAGTAAGTTAAAGCATTGTAGATACTCACCAGAGGATTTGGTCTATGACGGTAACCAAGCATCATTCGCTTCTTATACTGCTCGTAGATATCATCATCAGGTGTTACTTCACCTGGTTGTGAAGCACCAACACCCAAGTGATCCTTCTTCACGTTACCAGCCATAATTGGATCAGCTATCCCACTCCTAGAACTCCCAAGCCCTTCACCTGCAATTAATTAAAATATATTATGTGAAGGTCGGCATTGTCGTCTTGAAGAAAACTAAGGTGACCTTAATGTCTCATTTCCATGTTAAGAAGTTTCCATTTTGAGGATAAATCAAGTTGTGATATACTGATAAGGAAGCAGAGGTGGTTATTTTAACCAAATTAGCATTTACTAATGAATAGAACAAGTTGGGCTATGTTTTGATCTCTGAAATATTTAAATTTAAACGGGTAAAACCTAAAAGAATTAGGTCAAATGGATAGCAAGTCCCCCAAAGTTCTGCATAGAACATCCGAAATCATTTAATTCAAAAGAGATGGTTTATTATTAATTTACTACTCTTTGTGATCACATTTTGCTTACTAATTATTTGTATTAGATAAAAATATTTGGACAAGAAGTGCTTCAGGTGGTCAACCCACCATGATCCATACTAAGCCAAAGTTACTTGTTGTAACCCGTCACCCAACCCGCCCAATTCTCCACCTCTGTCGTATTAATATTTATGTAGACAGTACTTTCCCGACTGTAACTTAAATGGTTACATGCATAAGAAAAGAGCTTTTATATTAAATACTGAACTATCTTTGAATGATGTCTAAACATGATTAGACACGATGTTTAGACATGTCACCAAAAGAGCAGAGCTGAGAAGGTGTATAAATTCAACCTCATAGCTTAAACAGGATATAACTTTGAAGAATTCCTTTTAAAAACAGAACTGAAACATAGGAGTAAAATGGGAAAAAGAGTAATTACCTTCTTTCCAGCCCATTTTAGACAAGAGTCTATGCCCTACATTGTCTGCCTGAATCTTTGCTCTATCCGCAGCCTCCTTGGCTGCTTTCTGTGCAGCAACATCATTACAAGTGGCCATGAACTTATCAAGTTCTTCCTGAGGTATATAATCCCCCATATGATGACCCTTTTTAGCAGGACCTGCCATCACGTCATCATAGGAGAATAAGGAGAGAGTTATATAAAGAACAAACACATATGTAGGATGTATCTAGAAGAGTAATGAAGCAATCTAAAAGTGACCAAGCACAATATTTCTCCATCAAGATAATCTGAGATGCCGAATTGAGTGGCTCAGGTAACGGGTCAAAACAGCTTTAGTAAAAAGAAACTAGTTATTTTTTATAATTTATTTAAAATTATAAAAACCTTTCTGGTGAAGTGATTTTGAAGGCCTAGTGCATATAAATACACTAGAAATAACTATGGACCCATTTAGCCCATTTCAGTTTTAATTGATAATCTGTGCTATCAGATATAATAAATAACCCAAATGGGTTGAAAGTGCAACCTCCAAACATATACATACATACCTTGCAGAGAAGCAGGTGGTGGCATCTCATCTTTAGAATGCCTTGGTTGTCTCCTCTTCTCTTCTTGTGCAGCCTTCTTCATATAATATTCCATCATTGCTATCGGATCTGAAGCTGATGGGGCAGGAGATTCGCCTAGACCAAAAATTACACCGGTCATAATGAGTCAAAGTATAAATTAGTGACGAACGCAAAGTTAATTACTACTCATAACAGGAAAACTAATGTTGGTCATAAAAGTATACTACCACAAAAGAACCTAACCAGATGGTAGGTTAGAGCCAGATTTCTGCTTGGTCTTTCTTTCTATCTTTTCTTTTTTCTTATATTTGCCTTCTTAATTTTTTTATAATATCATATACCATATCAACCACAAACTATTGATGATTTTCTGCTTGATTCAATTATAGACTTTCTGTAGTCATTACATTACGAAAACCGTGAGCCACTATGTCCTATGATAAGTAATAGGCTAACTGTTTTATCGACACTACCATAAGAGCACAAGGTATCGTGGATACCAATAACACGTTATTGGTATGCCGCCTCAGCGCCACATCATACACCTCCCAATAACTCATCAATAACTAAAACACCCTCCTTCATAACACACCACTAACATGTTATTGGGTCCCGCAAAATACCCCACTAAAAATACCCACTCACTCGCAATTAAAAAAAAACAAAAACACAAAGCATCACATATGGCGTGAGCCATTCAAATGGCTCAAGGGAAGTTTGGCATGCAAATGGCTAAAGGGATGGTAAGGCAATGGCATGTGATTGGTATTGTTTTTGGTTTTGGCTTACCAATAGCAGCATACCTTGTGCTCTAAGATGGGATTTGGTGATGAAGATGATGTTGTGGATCTAGAGAGGGGTAAGCTTATAAGAGAAGAGTCTGAGGATAACTTAGAAGAGAATGAATTAACTTATATAATATCAGAAATTCAATTCAATATCAGAAATTCAAGCGTGCATGATTTATTTCTTTATATCAATCCTTTTATTATGTTATGTATTGTATACATTATCTGCACAATTTAACGGATTCCTTCACTCAGGCCCTCACCTTTTGGCACATCTTGTATCAGTCCCCATGCTGGGTAGGTCGTTTCAAGTGCGCCGTTAGCTTGTATGCTTAAACCTATTAAATGTGTTCATACTCACTACGCAACTATGAACTAAGAAAACATGCTGAAGAATAGAATAAAAACCAAGTATCTAATAGAAACTTAACATAATAACTAAAGTAGGAATATAGGATTAGAATTTTACAACAAAAGATCTTATTTGTTCCAAACTTTAGCTTTTCTCATAGCAAAAAATCTAGCTACCATCAATGTTAGTTTCAAGCTTTACATAATTGGTATATATACAAGATACATATAATGTAACTAGCCGGGTACCGACGCGTTGCAGCGTGCGTACCCCTGCAATATAATTTATTTGGGTTCACATGTTATACCAAAATAGTTACGAGATCAATGTAAGAGCATCTCCAATGCAATAAGCTTCTGATATTATTAACTAATTTTTCAACATAGCATGGACCCACGCAAAGCAGTAGGGGTGAGTACTATATTTAGGGGTGATATTTTTGCTTTTCTTTTTTTCTTTCTGTAAACGATGTTTTTCAATGATAACGGATAGTCTTTAGTCGCCGTGTTCTTGTGATGTAAGATGGTGAAGAGGTTATTATGTAACACTAGTATCTTCAAATTTTATAGTTATAATTTCAAACTATGAATATATTAAATTTATTATAGTAGTTATATCTTATCATAATAACATCCAATTTAATGCTATTAAGTAATGTGTAGATAGTGGATTTTAAAGTTTGGTTGTAAAAATTATTAAATGTAGCAAGTTGTGAAAACTTAAAAAGTTTTAAGACTTTTATTTAACAAAATGAAAACTTTGAAAGTATGACAAAGGCCTTTTTCATCTTGGGCTTCAAAGAGTCCAATAACATCCTAATAAAATGTCACAACTACGCATATACGAAACAAACCCTAAAATCAACCTGTCTCCCCTTCAACCCCATCGCCACTGCACCCACATCAACATACATCATCTCATTCAACAATAAATCCAGCTATCGTATTTTTAAAAACCCAACTTTTTGTTGTTATTCATATTGTTATGTTGATTTCTTCTCTGAAAACATCCGCAATTTGTTCATTGGTTGTTTGTTTGACCATCAAACATCCATGAACACGTCACCGACATTTTACTTTTTCATTTATTCCGAAAAAAATGTAGCTCATGGTTTTTTAGGTGACAAAATGTTTAGATATGTTATATATTGATGCAATAAGTAATGTTTTTGTGTGTTTTTGGAAGCCTTTTTTGTGTGTAAAATTGCCTCAAATAACTCAATGTTTGGGATTGATCTACATTTGGTTTAGACAGGGGCATATAACAATTGTTTTGAGCTTGTTTATCATATTGATTACTGTTGATTAATCTTCTGACATTAGTTTGAAGTAAAGGAGATATGAACTTTATGTTCATTGTTCCTTCAACAGATCTGTTCTTGACTTTTATCCAAAGGGCTATATTACGATTAAAGCTTATTTACCACTACTGTATAATTGTTAATGAGTTTTGAAAAAAATGTTTTTTGATAATACATTTTCCGTGACAATAACTTTATAGAAGACGGGAATTTTAGGTTCTTATAACTTCAAACAATGACCAAGTATATTATGTTAAAAGTAGATAGTAAGAACATAGACATGCCCTTTTTTCTATATAGATTGTATTCATTTTTATTTCAAGCATGTTTTAATGTGTTTGAGTAGAGTATTTAAAATTTATATTAATAGCTTGTTTGATTTGTACCATGTGGTTTATTGATTGTAAGATGTTTTAGTGATTACATTAATTGAAGGTGTTAAATATAATAATATATATGTAGGTGCATAAGTTAATTGTACATCATGCATGTATAGTTGTATTGCTTAGATGTTACAAATTCATTAATATTTTAACAATTTTAAAATCTTGTTATATTTAGTAAATGTGCAAGCTTAATTTTTTAAGACATCCATCTTTAGAAAGTCCGAAATACTTTATAAGGAGTAAAGATCAAGATATGCAAGATACAAGACATCATTTCTACTTAATAATTATATATATTTTATTGGTAACTATGGTTCATTTTACTTAAAAAAATAGAGTGGTTTTAATCAAATTTCATCTTAAATGAGGTTCTGGGCTACATCACGCATTAGTGCTTAAACTAATACATATAAAGCAGATCAGCTACACTAATTGCATCGTGACATTCATACATATGTTGGCAAAACAGCATATGAAACCATTACTATCAATCACCCTGGTGCACAATCTATGTCACCCCTGTATGCCTAGGTTGTCTAAACATGATAGAAACAGAGATAAGAGTTGATTACCATAACTAAGTCTTTCAGTTGATGACATGTGTTCATTGTCAGTAGCCTCATACAAAGCTGAAGAAGGAATTTGATAATTTGGTTGTTGCTGGTGTGATCTTTGAGAACTATTCGCTGGATTACTTTTTCCAGTTCCTGCTATAAAATTGTTAAAGGTTAGATCGTAACTGCCAATTAGGTCCAAAGTTTTAATTGACCTCAAAACACAAGTACATATATTTCCAACTTAAAATTAAAAAACATAGTGGAAAAGAAATATACAATATATAACGCCATATATGGAAATTTACATATGATTTAAAAAATGCAAATTCACGCTAACGGGATGCCATATTAAACCTAGATTCACAAGAGAGGGCACACTATATCAAAATACACGATCTAGGACAATATATATGTCATTAACTTGTATGTATGATAATGATACAATCCAAATTATTAATATTTCTATAATTACTAGATAAGTATTATTAGTATTTTAACTATCAACTAGATATGTTTTATTTTACTAGTTGGATACCCGCGCAAAGCGGCCGCGATAAGTATAGTTACATGTGTTTGCTTACCCGCTTAGTGTATTCATTTCATAACACTCTGAATGTATATGTGTTAGCTTGGGTTTCCCGTAGCTTTCCCTTGACATCATTATTCACGCATATAAAAAGACCCTCGTAATCTCTTTCCCATCAAACACTCTCCCCAAAAGTATATGATTTTGACTAATCAAAATTGTATTGATTGAAATAAAGATTAAAGTTGTAAAAATTTGAATCAAAATAAAATAAACCCACTAAAAACGTAAAATCTGAAAACTCATAAAAATATATCAAAATGGATGTTGAATTTAATGAGCACAAAATTTTAAAAAATGTGATGAAATTAGTATATAAAAAAAATAAATAGATAAAAAGATATTTCAATTTGAAAATAAAGGTGAATTTTTTTGTTAAGAAGTGACACATGTCACCCAATAATTAGAGCTCATTATCTTAATTTTTGGTTAGGAGTTAGGCTTGGAGTTTGTTAAGAAGTGACACATGTCACCCCATAATTGGAGCTCCTTATCTTAATTTTTGGTTAGGAGTTAAGGGTGAGCAAAACCGCCCGAGACCCACTAACCGGCCCAAGCCCGACAGAACCCGAACCGCCCGATACCGACTAGCAGCTTCTCGGGTCGGGACTCGGTTTACCATTTCAGCAATTTCGGTAATCGGGTCGGGACGGGTCGGGTCCGGACGAGCCAAAAACCGAAGAAAACAAGCCAAAACCGCCCGAACCCGATTAGCCCGAAACCGATCAACCGAATACTTCTCGGGTAGGGACTCGGGTTACCATTTCAGCACTTTCGGTAATCGGGCTTTGTCGGGACGGGTCGGGTCGGGTCGGGTTCCGACCCGATGCTCAGCCCTATTAGGAGTTGGGCTTGGAGTTAGGGTTGGGTTATCCATGCATTATAATATAGTATAGAAATATAGATATAAGATTAGGATGTGACTTGTTTTACAAGAATGGGATTATTATATATTGATGATTGCGGCTGTAATCTTATTATGTAGAGTATGATTACAAACTGGTGATTTGAAGCCACTGGGAGAGCCCGATCGACGTCTCAAAAGTTAGTCAATGTATCTTTATTTTCTTGTCTTTGTTATTATTTATCTTTTATATCTCCATATCGAATCAGGTTCGTATCAGATAAACTCCTAAATCAGAAGGTAAATCGTATATGCCAACCAAGGTTGTAAAAATCGCTCGGCGGTACCGTGGCGGTTGACCCCCGCCAAGCGCCATAGCTGCCATAGCGGCGCCATGGCGGTGACCCTAAATTATAAAGGAATTTATTAAAGAAATGAATATTAGCAAGATTAATTATAAAAACTAACTTAAATTAAAACAAAATCAATAAAATCGAAGTTAATTGCCGTGAATTTGAAAAAAAAAAACCCTAGATCTGAAGTTGACCGGCGTTGACCAAACCACCGCCAAGGCCGATTTTGACCGCCAAGCTCCGATTTCTGACCGATTTTGACCAAAACGCCATGTTAGACCGATTTGGGAAATATCGTGGCGGTGGACCGCCGATATCCGCCATGGCGCCGCCATGGCCGATTTTTACAACACTGATGCCAACTACTCTACATCTAGAAATACAACAAAAGGACAGTATTGTTTAGTTAAAAGAAACAGATGCACAAATATATCAAGGTCTTCATTCAAACTTTAATATTATCGTATATAAATAAGTTTTAACGGATATCAATTTTATTCCAAAAATGGGACCTCCTTAAATATTTTTTTTTATTGAGGATGTATTTAGTAAAACACCTTGGTTTTCTTGTACTACTAAACCTATAGCACAAAATTTAGGACTGACAAAATGGAACCAAAAAAGTTAACTAATCCATAAATTTGAACAATAAAAAGCGTGCAATTTTTCACACTCAGCACATAACACTGCCTTGATGAACAGATTTTATGAGCACATTGCAAAGAAATGACAATATGTGTGGTTATAAACAAACCAGTTTGCGATGTTTGAGAGTCCACAGAATAAGCCAGAGCTTTTTCCTCCTCAATAAGTTGATGTTCATAATACTTGTAATCAGCGCAGCTTTCATCAAAAAGGAATCTGCAAATAAATCAAATCATGTAAACTTTTAGATATTATCTATTAGTATGACCAGTCGTATTGGTGATCAGTAAACAAATGATGTAACATAAAAAAGAGATTGCATCCAGCATGTTATAGCCAAAACCAAATGTGCAACATGTATAACTCAGGTAATAAGAACCTTTGTGTTAACAGAGTAAATAAATTTATATGCATTTTGTGATGTGGAAATATACAATGAACATACTTGAAAGGGGTATCTCCAGGATTCTTTTGTCGCGTGATATGCTCAATCTGCCTTCCATTTTTTGCCACAAAACTTGCTAAGTTATCTGCAGCCTTCTTTACTATGGCATCGCTAGGGCAAGGTGGGGCTGCATGTCACTTAAAGAACTGATTAAAACCAAGAGGGTGAACAAGAGAATCAATTATATTCTTGTAGAAGGCGTGCCACAGATTCCAAATCTGTAACTGAACATCTCTTTCCACCAATGTTGACAGAGGTAATATGTATACACTGCATTCATCAGAGACAAGTAATTCAAAAATGTTTTGCCCTCCTCTCACCATTATAAAGGTAGAACCTCGATGAATGATACATCTTAATTTACCTTTCCCCAACGGATGCTACATCTATGTACAATTTTTCAAACAAGAAGCCCACAAACACCCAAAAAAATTGAGGTGTTCGAGACTAGCTATTTATTCAAGCGAGTTTGCAATCATGTCGATAGGTGAGTAACGGGCGGACAAGAAATGGGTGGATGACACCATGAATATGCTTATTTGATTAGTATCAGGTGTGCATTTAGTCTATTACGGGTTGTGAAATTCATGTTATATAGTCCTTTCCAATTATATATTGTGCAAGTCTTCATGTGGCAAGATAAATTGGCATGTTGTGCAAGTTATATGCTTGGCAAGACTAACATAAATGATAATTAAGAATGGCAAGATCATAATAGGTAAGAATCCTTATAGAGCAAGTAAAATCTATGCCTAGTAGTTCATGTAACATGTAATGAACAACAATGCATAGAGCTGCCATGTAACTCAACAAAAAAAGATCACCAAAAAAGTAAAAATCCGTCGAACAAAATCCAGATAAACTTTCGACACATGGATTTCTTTTATAAAACTCTATCCATCAACAAACTATTATATAACCAAACTCATTAAAGTATAATGTGTGTCCGCCTGTTTGTCTGTATTATGTGTATAAGTCATACTACATAGCAGAATTGCAATATTTGTTATATACCATGCAAAAAGCTCATGAAATATGGTAAAGCAGTGAAATATGAAAACAGCTCATGTAGAATAGCATCGTACTTTCCTTCATGTTCCATTATCATACACGTACTTGTTTTCGTTCCACTATATGCTATAAACATTCAAATTTTGTTCCGTAATCATACTTATTACTGATGTGGCAGGGATATTTTGGTAATTTAAGGTGTTGACACATCAGAAATGAGTATAATATCGGAACCGAATTTTGAAGTTTGTAGCATATAGTGGAACGGTAGCAAGTACAATTATGATTATGGAACATGAAAGAAAGTATGTTGCTATTCTATAGCCTAAACACTAAAACCTACTCCTGAAGAATAGGTTAAAAGATAGGTAGTCAAAAACAAGAAGCAATTACCAACACAAACTTGCTTTAACGACTGCCCGGAGATATAAGTCTGGTCCAACTTTTGTCTCTTTGTTGGTTCATCACCTGATGCATTACTCTCATCTTCTTCATCATATTCACTTAATATGACTGCAGGTGCCACAAGTTTTGATTTCTGTTTAAGGCTAAACGCAAGTTTGCCCGCTGAAGAGGTTTTGGTTGTTTTGCGATAATCACTAACTTTAGACTCCGAGGCGCTACTACTACTAAAAACAGGCTTAGGTTTTGGGGACCCTGATAAAGGTGTAACCGGTTTAGATTCGTCTACTTTAGCACCCTTTTCCTTGTCTTGTTGAAGTTGTTTGAACCTCTCCATAAAAGAACCATCGTTAACGAATAGACTAGAAGCTTTTCCTTTCTCCATTGGCAGGAGACAAGTTTCTTTTAGCTGTTTAGATACACCACTGCTTGAAAAGTAAGCTTACAAAACTATTCAGTTAAAAAAAAATTATCAAACACGCACAAAAAAGGGGAACAAGTCGAGAAGGGCCTCAAAATTAAAAGTAAAGATGGATCATAACCAAAAATATATAGATAATAGTGATTCATATTAATGTTAATTTATATTATACATGCCACACATACAGTTTTCTAAGTTACTTTCCTAGTATTCCAACTATCTAACTTCACATCAAACTATGATCCGACTTTTTACGCGTACCAATTTGTAAACAGCTTCTATTTCATAATTGTCTTGGGGAATATAAATCCCACAATTTGAAACACGAATTACCTACACAAAGTTGGATCACAGTTCCGATTTGATGCTAAATAATAGTACAATACTAAAAATATTTGGAAGGGGGTGTTTGGATATGTGTTTTGAAAGTAACAATGTTTATCCAACAAGAATATAATTATAACGAATTTCAGATACAATTGATAACAAACAGATTAAATGATCCTTAATCTGTTGATGAACCCTAATTTTAGAGTATGAAATGGTAATAAGATAGAGATATTTAATGAAAGATTTAAAAAAAGGATTAAAAGACGAACCTTATTATTATTTATTGAGAAAAACGAACAAGAGAAGCGATCGATTTGAATGTGCACTTGTGTTTGTGTTATTGGGGGTGATTATTTGGCTGACCATGGGATCATTTAATTTATAGAGTAAACTTTTGTTTGTAGTTTTTGGGGGTGCACCAATGTTTATAGTTTTTGGCACTAATCATCCTTAAGTGGTGAAACGTTCGACTAGAATCATCCCTCACCACTAACGTTATTAGTTTACCTGTTAAATACCCCACATGCATATCACGTGAGGGTATTTATGTTATTTAAGTTAATGTCTAGGGATGATTAGTGCTAAAACATAAACCGGAATATTTTTTGCAGTTTACTAAAAAAGAAATAAAACCTATTATTATTATTATTATTATTATTATAGAACCGTAGATTGGGTGAATACAGTTTTTTCGACTTACTAGAAGTTTAACAACTTCAAGTCTCCAAGAACAAGTAAGAAAGTTTTAGGGTTTCGTTTTTGCAATTTAGGGTTTCTCTAGTTCTTTTAATCGTTGGGAATTTAATTCTTCTATGCTTTTATCATAAATCATTATGTAGGTCGGTTAGCAATTAGGGTTAATGATTAAACCCTTTTAGAATTTACTCTTGTTGTTTTTCTAATCGTGGTGCCGTTGTTGTTCGGTAAGGGTTAGTTTTTTTCTGGTTGTGTAGTTTTAGGGTTTCGATGTTCTTCTTTTTCTTTTAGGGTTTTGTTTTTTTGTTTCTTGTTGTTATATACGATGCATAGTGGTGATTCTGGTACTCCTATGGGTTCGACTAACAAGGATAAGAATGCAACAATCAATATCAAATCCAGTTTGTTGGGTGATGCGCCTATCTTGAAGTCGGTTTTAAGAAAGGCGGTTCGTAACATTCCTAATGAGAGGGCTAACTTTGCTATGACTTTGAAGAAACCAAGTACTACTGAATCGACTTCCATTAATGATTATGGTTTTTCTACTTTGAACTTTGTGCATGTGGAGTCGCAAACAGGTATGGCTACTTCTGATTTGTCTACCCCGAATATTAATCTCGTTGATGATCTTTGGTAATTTGCATGCGTCTATATTGAATATTAATCTTGTTGATGTTGTTGGTCATACTAAGTTACATGGGGATTCGAATGTTAAGAGTGTTGATGTCGCGGTTGGTACTGATGACCCTCATGATGGTCGAACTAAGAACTCTAGGGCTTCGCCTATGGTTGTGCAATCTGTTGAGTCTATTTCAGCCAAGAACAATGTTGAGTCACCTTCTGTGGTGAGTTCCACACCGGTTGTAAGTGTTTCTAGTGTTCCATAAAAGGTTGATCTTCTATTGTGTGTCCTAGACTAGCGGCTTTGTTTACGAGAGTTGTGAGTTTTGTGGTGAAGGTGTCGATTGTCTCGTCTTCCTTCATATATAACATCTCAAAGTCGAATTTGAGTGTTTGCAGTCTTGCTTGTTGAACTCTGTCTTCGCCAACGTGTCTAGTTTTCAAAGCATTCCAAATGTCCTTCGCGGTTTTATGCTTTGTTATTTGAAGTAATTGTTCTTCGGGTAAGGCTTGATAAAGGAAAGCAATAGCGATTTTGTCTTTTTTCTTATCGGGTTGAGTCGATTCAGTCAGCTCTATTGTTTCCCATAAACCATTCGCTTTGAGAATGATTTGCATTCGAATTACCCATAATGAGTAATTCGCGGGCTTTAGGATTGGGCATTGAAATCGAGGTGTACTAGTTGTACTTAGTTCCTTAGTTCCATTTCCTTTCGTCATATCTTAAAGATATTGACAACAAATCTCCAAAAGAATTTCAACACGAAGTGTATTGAAAAATTTCTTATTTATAATGAGCTCTTATGTTTTATTTTTCCTGAAAAGGGTATAAACTTTATAGGTATAGTTTTAATTCAAAAACAACTATCCTCGGAGATTATATATTCTCTAAAAATGAATAACCTAAGGTTAATTATTCCTTAAAAACTATTCCTAATAAGTATAATAAGCAGTGTAATCACTAGGTTATTATACTATCTAAAATTTGACAAGATACTAAGTTGAAAATAAAGTAACTTATAAAAAAAATACAATATATATCAAAATTAATATATACTATATAAAATAAAAGTTGAAAGGGTGGTATTTGTAAAATATGGAACCTGGAGGGGTTGATGGTCTAACATGTAGCCAAAATAAATCCTTTGATGTAGCCCTAGTGTGTGAGCCGCCTCTTTATTATAGTTTTCTTATCTCTTTATTGAGATAGAAAATAAACGCTTCTCTTTGGAGACTTATTTCTTCTGTCTCTCTTCTTCTGGGATGGTTCTCGTTCTTCTTCTTCTCCAAATCTGATGGTTGACCGCCTGTGATAAGGCAAGGTTGACCGTCCTTGTTCTTCTCCTGTATGATGTGTTCTTCGCGAGAACTTATAATCCCACAAGATGAAACTTAGGGTTTCGATGAATTGGGGTTTTCTAACCGTGAGAGAATTGAATGATTGGAGTTCTAAATTGAGTCGATTGGTGACTCAATTTGATGTTATGGGCTTGATTCCTCAATGAACAGGTGTGTTTGTTCTTTGTTGTGAATCGTTTAATTTCTGCCCTTTTGATGACTTTGGTATATGGTTTTTTTTCTTTGTTTTTGAATCGATTCGACTGGATTTTTTGGCAAAAATGATGAAAGGAGCCCTTCTTTCTTGATGCCTGAAACTAATCACTTCTGTGATTGGTACCTTGGTGACCAAAAAAAAAAGGGTTATTTGATAAAAAAAACACAATAAGATGATTCTGTGATTATTGTGGTTTGACTGGTTTTGCAAAAAAAAATCGATTCTCAGTGGTTGTTTCGATTCAAGAACAAGGTAGAGAAAGACCTTGGTATATGATGATTTGGTTAAAATTTCCAAACCTGCTCTGATACCAATTACTGGCCTCAAACGATGGATCTATGGTCTATAACGTGGTCAAGATATACCAAGTAAAATAAGATCAATTGAAACTGAAATGCTTTAATATGAATTTTTCATCATGTTTACAATCTGTATGTTCTAAAGTATATATATAAAACGAATGGGTACAAGTGAATCGTTGTGATGGTTCAATCCATCCAACAGATATGTCTATTAGTTTGTAACCGTTTTGTAACTTTCAAAAACTGCCATGGTTGACTTTTGTGTTTCTGACTTTGTGTTCGACTTGGGTCGATTGGGTGGTTGACTTGGGTCGATTGGGATTAACCCAATATTTCACACTCGGCAAAAGGTCAAGGGTAAGCTACCTTTTGAAAGTGTCTTGCGATTATCACAGTTATTTTGCAAACTACATTCATATGCGTTGTACCTTTTGAAGTTTCCATTGATTTTGGCAATTCTTATTACTATATATCACATTCAAATGGATAGATGGCTTACCTTTGTTTCCTTTTGAAAGGTACCTGCAGCTGAAAGAAGACAATACACCCTCATGTTTGACTTCACATTTGATCTCTTCTCCATTTCCGATTCTATAAAGTACATGTGTACTATCAAGTTAAGTTTTGTAAGAACTTTTCGAAATACTAAAAACAATGTACTCTATTTTCTTTGGAGATAAATTTCTTTGGTTGACAGATCAAGAACTTTGTCGACAAACTAGTGCTGGTATGAATATTGATAAAGACACAACTTTAAATACTGATAAAGAAATATGTTGTAACACCGAATAAATAACAAATGTCTCCTTAAACTCAACAGAGACAACCAAGGACCCAACTCCGAATACTGATAAAGAAATTTGATGTAGGCTTGAAGAGAGAGTAGTTGTTTGTCGCCAATATGAATATTGAAAAAGAAACTTACTGTAGCACTGAAGAGAGACCATCTATATCCTTAAACTTAGCAGACCCGACCAAGGCCCCAAAATCGTACACTGATAAAGAAAGCTAAAGAATATCATCTAAGAAAAAACAAAGTTGGAGGTAACTAATAACTACTTATTTCTTGAAATTTATAATGATAATTAACCAAAACTTTTCTTTTCATTCTCACATTTACATTTGATATATCTAAAGTGAAAAAGCGTCTTGCAAGATAGAAATAAAACGCTTACATAGTCAGAGGAGTGTTCTTGAATGTGATATAAATAAACTTGAGTCAATTGCTGGAAGAAGACATGATTCAATTATGATATATAGAAGCTCAAATGCTTTTGGCTTAAGTGAAGGCAAAAGATCTGTTGCTACCGTAGATCAGGTAATGAGAAGGGGTTTTTAACTAGAAACAAATTCTTTTACTTTACAATACATAAAACTAGCTATAGATATAAGCATGTTTTCGAATCTTCTTTTAGGTAGGGTACAAAAAAACTAGAAGTGATTGCATTTGAGATGGAGACTACTATTTCTTCACAAGAATAACAGTTAGCAATAGTTAATGATGAAAAGCAACAGGCAGATTTAAGATTTGAAAGTTTAGCTTCTGAAGTATACCCACTTTTTTGATTCAGAACTACAAAGATTAGAGGAGCTGATCATTTATGAAGGTATAGATATATTACAATATTAGGTTGCTATGACTTCTATTCATATTTGAATATCTGACTCATGTATATATCCATTGATTTGTAATATTATACCTATTTTTTAATGTGGCAAATTTTCAGGTGCACGTGGTTCTTGCACACATGTTTCGTTAAGTTATTAGCATTACCAAATCTCACAACAATATTGGGCTTACTGATATGCTTATATTATTAATAAGAAGCTTGCACAAGATTCTTTAATTTGTTTATTTAAGTTGGGAGTTTTAATAAATTTGCAGCTACACTTGTGAGAGATGATCAAAGGATTGCAGATTTTAATTCTTATTGCTCAAAAGTTGTATGAGGCAAATTAGTTGGATCTGGTTAAAGGAGGATTACTTGAAAATGTCTAATGTATTGAAGTGTGGTGTCTAGTGACGAAAGAGTTCTTTGCTGAATATTTAAAGAAGGATAATTCTAAGAAGAAACATGTATATGAAGCAATAGAAAATGGTTATTCATTTTTTAATGTGTTGCATGTATAGGAACTTCTTATGGACAATTTTTTATTTTTTTTCTATTAATTGCAGGCATTATATTTGATAAACCCTAACAAGTTTAGAGCTTGTGAGTCTCTTATTTGATTCCATGAACAACAACATGGTAATAATATTATAGTCTTTCTTTGATAATCTTTTTGTACTTACGGAATATGCAAAAGACTTCGCAAACCCATGATTTATGGTGCTACAAGGTCTATCTTACTTGTAGTTTCTGAAGCAACACTTTTAGCTTTTTTCCTTTCACATGTCCTTAATGAGAAGTATTATATTTCATGTGTAGCCATATAGAAAGGACAAAGATACAAGAGGCTTTTAAAACCAGCAAGTACGTCAACATTGTTTTCCTTTTTGAATTATGATCATGTTCTTGATTTCTAAAGATTTATCGCAATCTTACTATAAACTCCAAACTTTTTATAGGTGATTGAGGAATGGAAACTATGATAAAGCTCTTAACTTGGAAGCATATGTTAGCAAACTGTCCACGACACATCCAAAGTAAGATTTTTTTAATCCAAGTTAGAAGTTACTTGGATTGTGTTCTCATTACACTAGCTTTATGAGTTGCTGACTTTACCGCTCCTAAGAAATGGGTATACAAAACTATACTGTTATGAAATAGTTCGACTTCATATATAAAAAAGCTTATTCCATTTATCTTTGCAGATCTTCCGAATGGAAAATTCCTACGACCTACATATATGTTACAAATCAACTTTATGATACATTAATATGGTGTTATTAAACAGATTAATTATTAAAAGAAATGGCAGATTGTATATGATTTAGATTAGAGTGCCATGATTGTGTTTGAAGATCATATAAGATCCAAGGTAGCTTTGTAAACTCATACAATCCAGAACATAGGTCCGGGTTTTGTCTAATTTTGTCCCCTATGAGGTGTCAAAAGATCAAGAGTTAAAAAGAGAATGAAACAGTTTTTTAAACAATATACAAATTCAAAATATAACGTAATAATTGATTTATTTCTTTCAACTAATAATCATAATCGCCTTTTGACCGCCTGTAAGCTTATCGCCACCAAGCCCAAACTGCCAATTCTGAAAAAACCTGACAATCAATCAACAGGTATACCAGGCGCATATCTAGAACCACTTCTAATAGTCACATCCAAACACCCTTTTAATTTTTGTTTAAATCTGAATCCAAATGCTTGCCTGATGTTCTTGCATTTGACATTTTGCAGTGTACTTGAGAATCCCCTACTGGTTTACAAGTAATGTGTAGATGCCAAACCATCATAGATCATTCAAAAATCCCTACCAGTGTGTCATGGAGAGGGTTAGTAAACCAATCGTCTTGATTGTGTGATGAGTATCAAATTTTCGATTTCCGAAGAGAAAGGGTTGATCATGCGTCAAAAGGTATTATAATCTATGCACTGATATTGGTAATAATACTAATTATTACTGTATGACTAACATGTGTTAACTTGATGATTCCCAAATAATATGAGGAATTTAAAGGCGTAGTATACCACCTGGATCACTCATTACCCTATATATAGGCATGGCCATACAAGTGAGTTTAAGAATCATGATATTTTCTATTTACCGCCTTGCACAAAAATATGAAAAATATATAACTGAAAAGTTGTGACTTATGTAACACTTGCATCTGGACATAAAGCTTATGCTTTTACATTTCGCATTAGCAAGTGTTAGATATTGGATTTCACAAACACACTAAATCATACCCAAGATAGGCGTATTAAGATGGTTTTAGAGAGAGAAAGTGGGATATTCTAGAAAGAGAAACTCATGAAAGGTTAGATTCCAAAATGAACAACCAACCCTCTCCCTTGTGAGGAGAGGGCTATTTATACAATGAGACACGCCCTCCTACGGGCTGTGGATCAGACATACAATGGGTAAAGACCCGTCCTTCCTCCACGGTGTTGCACTAGTCTAAGCTACGCTAATAACTAACTAATAAATAACACACTAAACGATATGTCTACGAGCTAACTTAAGCTAGATTACATTAGGGGTGACCGATACTTCACTATAGAATTTCCAATTCCTAACAATCTCTCCCTAAGGGAGGTCACCCCATGAATTACAATTTGCATCCTAGCAGTCAATTAATTCTTCAGTCTTGAGCTCTTAGACTTTAATACTTCAAAGTAATCAAACATTGTGCTTCCGTGGTGATTTCATCATGGTTCAACTATAATGAATATTTCGTGGAGGTTATAGAGCTGATCCACTTTGATGACCTTTGAGCTTTAATAGAGATCATCAGCCACAGCTAATCTCAGTATCACCCATTGTTGTGTTGCCAGCATATGTTGTTGTGACAATTGGACCGACATGCTCACATTCTGGATCATGATTTCTTCTTATCAGAGTAGCGGAAACTTTCGTTGATTCATGATATTGGCAGCAGCGTAGCAGAAGCATGGAGTGAGAATATCAGAGTCATTGATGCACTAAACATGATTTCTTTTGAAATGAATGTTGTCACACCCCCAAATTACCTGTTTTGCAGCGGAATGGAATTCCTGGGGGTTGACTGTCATAGCATCACAATCACAGTTATATTGAACGACCTAAAGTGTCGTTTGAAAAATACATCGTTTGATTGAATAAAATAATCAGAGTTTACAAAGTATAGGTCCGAAATGAAAATCAACATGTGCGGAAATAAGTTTGTTACAAGCCAAACGATGTTTTTAATGTGCATAAATCCCATGTGAGACGCGTCGTCACCACGACTCTATGATAAGTCCTTATGTATGCCATGAAGTTTATGCCTAGGATACCTGAAAATACATTGCTAAAAGTGTCAACACAAAGGTTGAGTGAGTTCATAGAGTTTATGTAAATGTTTTATACGACCAACACAAGTATAAGTTATGTATGACAAATATGTCACATAAAAATGTTACAATTGCTAAGCACATGACACCGAAGCTAGACTGATCATGATGTTCGCCCCAACAGAGTGTTTTGCCAAACAACTCAAATTCTGACATGAAATGAAATGCATCCGTTTGACCAGTTGGGACCACCAACCCGGATGGAGGAGTCACCCTCAATAGATCTATCCACTCACCCTCGCTTCTTCCGGAATTAACGGTTCATGATTATGAAATGGGGACATTCAATTGGCAATGAGGTAACTTAAGCAATGTAATGAATTTGAATATACTTGGGCTCGTAATAAAATGATGTGCAATGTATTCTCCCCCGTAGGTTTGAAATAATGTATAAACTTGTAAAACGGGGCTATGAAAACTCACTTGGTGAAATGATGCGATGGCAAAAGTGAGTACACTGAAATGTAGTATGAATCTCTAACTGCGACCTATTATGAATGATATGATCTATAATAAGTTATGATGTAATGTTATGCATTCAACTCGTATGATATCTATACCACTTGTGAATTTTTGAAAATAAAGTTTATCGTTGAAAAATAATCTTTATAACGTCTTGACAATTTATAAATTGCTTTACAAGTATTTTCGTTGAAATGATATCCTACGATAATCATTTAATGATTTATTATGAAATTATAACTTTTCGTCGTAAAACAATGTCATTTGACAATTCATGAAAGTGACTAAATGGCCTCGAAAAGCTAGTCGTAAAATAGTGAATATCGAGTGTTAGAAAACAAACTCAATGGTTTTGGAAAGCTTGTAGCATTATCTCAAAGTTTTAGCTTTTAAGTTTTCATCATAGAGGTCTCGATCATGGAGAAAAACATAGGTAAAGTAGGGTACTTGTACCAAAAATATTGTTTAAGGGTAGATTTCGGCAAAGTTTGAGTGACCGTATTTTATTCGTTACAACTCCGTTTGAAGAACGGTTGAACATTTTGGAAAATAGGCTAGGCGAACTTACTTTTACTAGAAGACATCGTTTTATAAAAGGTACTCCATCGATGTTAAAAACGACTCCCAACATGGTCCTTAGCGGCAACTAGTTTTTGGCTATTAGAAAATATATTAGTGTTTTATACTTGTAATAAAAGTTACGATAACCTTGTTTAAAATGTGAATAACTTAGTCGTTATAAGTCCGTTTTCTACGTTTTATATGTCCTTAGCTTCGTGTTAAAGTATACTAATATATTTTTGATAAATCGACTCGTTTAGATAACGCTTAAGACTCATTTTTAACCCTTAAAAATCTGGACAGCATGCTGAATTTTTCCGGAAAATATAGTTTTCGTTGTTAAACTTGAAAATAGCATAACTTCTTCGTTATAACTCCGTTTTAACCCGTTCAAGCGACCACGTTTTCGTTTTAAAGTATATTTTCTGAATATCTAGCCCAAAATATTTTACAAACTGTCAAAATTTCCAGATTTAACAAAATTGATCAGACCCTTATTTTTAGGTTGTTGAAATTGATTTTTCTCGCGTAATACTTATTCTAACCACTTCAAGTCAACGCCAAAGCTATTCTAAACCTACCATACACCTTCTTAGGGTGTCATGGGTTCCTAGACATCATCAAAAATGATATGTTTCAAGGGATAATTATAGGATGATATATATTCATTATAAGTACTTAAAAACAAATAAAGTGGTATAGATAATCATATAACTTGCATGTTTTCTACTAATATGATAAAAATAACCAAAGTATGAATATAGAAGAATAAAAATGATCATGAAATGCTTACTAGTAAAGTGATGAGGTTTTAGAGCGAGGTTTTTTTTCCTAATTACCCTAGAGTTTTATTTCAAAACCTTAATTAAGAGTATGCTAGTGTGTAAAATTTAGCTTGATCTTTGAAAAAGTTTGCTTCCTTCTTGGTTTCCTTCCTTGGCCGGTTTGCAAGAGTAAGATAGAGAGAGTTTATACTTTTTTTCACTAATAGATATGTGTAAGTATGTGTATAATTAGTTTATATATTTAAAATACTACAAGTGGTAGTCTAGATGCATATGTGTATTGCTAGTATAGAAGATATTTGTATCCAAAATTTGTTGTGTCATCATGTTTAGTCGACCATGGTATAAAAAAAAGAAAGGTGATGCATTTTGTTGTATTAATATAATATAGTGTAAGTAATATGGATAAGTTGTTTGTATAATTAAGTATTTAGGGTAGCGTTAGCTAGAAATAAATTTTAACGGAATAAAATAAAATATTTTGAAGTCATAAAAATTATAAAAATACATTTCTTACAAGAATTGAGTGAAATAATAATTATCGAGTAGTATTTACGAAAACCGTCGGTAAATATATATACATAACGATTTATATACAAAATAAATTTAAAACACCGGGTAAACTAATAATATAATTTTTATAGTCTTAAAATGAGTATAAAAATATATCAGGATAATTTTTGAAAGTGTCGGATCAAATGTTCAAAATAAATGATTACGCGATAGCGTTAATTTAATAGTAAATATACGTTTAATGAAATATACAAATCCATGCATGAACTAATATGACGATGATGTTGCTAATGATATGTAGACTAAATCTAGTCTATATGAAATGTCCTCAATGATTGTTCATGAATTCGCAGTTAAACCCTTACGGTTACGCGAATTTGATACTCGTAAACCTAGTTTACGATAAATGATGAATAGTGAAGCATGAATAGTGATTTTCTCCGGGAATGAATAGTGTTTCGTGAATAGTAAAATTTTGAAATACGTTCTCAGAATATCAAATCGACATCAAAAATGATGAATAGTAACTGATGAATAGTAAATTCCCGAGATGAATAGTAAATTTGAGAAATGACCTGAAAATACGAGTTGTCACAAATGTGATGTGTGAGCATGTGGCTATGGATTGACCGCTTCATTCTGATCAGCTGCAAACGTCGGGAGTACCTGCATACAACAGTTAGCAATAAAGCGCATGAAAGTGTCATTGATCACTTTCGTTGAATTGAGGTACACGGCCCACGGTTCCCCGTTGATCAGTACAAGTACTGCCTGTGATCAGGTAAAATTCCGAAGAATTTCCTTGACAGGGTTTCGCAGCTGCTCTAGCTGTTCTCAAACTGGAACGTCTCAAAGAAGACAACACGGAGTGAGTGAACCAGCGAATTCAGATTCACTGATTGATGAAAAGAGATTTGAAAAACAATCGAGTACCGCACAATAGAAATTGTTTTTGCAATACAACGAAGGTTTTAATGAAAATCAATTATCAATCATAAACACCTTTTATTTTGAAATATTAGTACACAGTCGATGATGCTAAAGAAAATAGTTTTTAAGCACAACGACTGGTTTTTCAAAGGTATCCGTCAATCCATAACCTGAACCAGGATTGATTCAAAAAATTGAATATCCCCATTGTTTATGTTCAGTTGTCACATGGTTGATCTATTGAATAGATCTCACATGCCACCCACTAGGAGCTTGTTTGATGTTGGCTCCAGAAGGCTTTCCATCTTCATTGTGAATATGTAAGCATATCACTCAGATGTTCTGGCAATACCACAAGGATAATGCGTAGGACTCATATGATAAAATCTCTCTTTCCACATTGTGTGAAATAGAGAGTCTTCAATGACAGTGTCCTAAAGAGATTTATTTCATGATCTCGTAGCTCTAGACTCAATAGTGCACATTTGGTTCCTATGCCGGAGACTAGGGAGAGGGTCTCCTTCTTCAATATCAACAAACTCTAAGAGAAAGTCGATAGATAATGTTGGTTCCCCGTGAGAATGAAACAAGTCCTTTTAAGAGGAACTTGAGTAGCTTGGGAAGTTGTAGTGCACTGCGTCACTGGGTCCATGACGTCTTGTCTTCAATACCGATGTTACCTTGGTAACCACCCAGTAGCATATGAATTGAACCTGGTTTCTGCCCTAAGGTTGAATTATTGGAGGGCTATTTCTTTTCACCCTTTTTCACATTCAATTCTTTTTCATTCTTCAACCCCTTCAGTGCTTACCAAGACTTCATAACTAGAACCTTGTTGGGTTTATTCTAGTACTAGCTTAGTCTCAGTCCGCACTCTTCCCATATCTCACTTTTCTCCTTTTTTCATCAAACCTAAGGACTTCTACACTATTTAGTGGATTGTCCTTGGGTAGATCCCTCCGGCTCTGGCGGGATCGTGGGAACGAATACCTAACCTAACCATCCTTATAACACCATGCATAAAGTAAAATGGTCGGTCTTTTGGTACAGTTCATTCCTTCTCAAAACCAATTTGAAAAATTATTTGGAAAAACAATCAAGGTACTTGTGATACGAGGTCAAAGCATTTTGTACCTTAATAGTTTTGATCATTTAGAAAACCTCCCCCTCAACATGTGCATATGATTTAGAAATTGTTTAGCACATGGAGGCAAGAGGGCTTTGAAATATTTTCTTTGATCACAATTTTCATAGAAAAAGCCATTTGATTTTCTTTGGTAAATTCTCCCCCTCAATATGTGCATAGGATATTTGAAATTATTTTCACACATAGAGGAAAGAGATTTTTTGAAAAAAAAACAACCACGATTACCAAATATTTAGAAACCATTTAACACACAATCAAGGTACCTTATGTCAAAACATCGATATATTTGTACCTTGAATATTTGAATTTGTTTTGAAATGCTCCCCCTTAATATATGCTTCGAGATTTGAAAATTGTTTAGCACATATTAGAGAGCGGTATTCACTTTGAGACAAAAATGGTCATCTTTTATCATCTTTCATATTTATATCACATTTTCTCCCCCGATCAAAAATTTCAAATCCTTTGAGATTTTGGATCTCAAGTGATTTAAATATGTATGAAACAAAACATTTGTTGGAGAAAAATGTGTCCTGTTTTATATGATCTGAAGTGGACAACACTGAACTTCCCTTTTTAGACACAAAGGGAAACCTCAATACATAACCTAACACTATTACATACATTATAGTTGTTCATAGTTCCTACACCACATTTTACACATAAAAAGTACATAACAAAACTACTTCCGGAAGATGTCTTCATTCAGTTCTTTGAAGCAGTTTGTAATGACCTTCACAAAGTCTGCCACCAACAAAACTTTCAAGGCTGCGGAAGATCATTCGAGTCTTCTTCGCCTGATCGCAGCAATGAAATCTTCACACCTCTTCAAATCCTCATCAGACCAAAATTTTGTTTTGTTCCACGGCTTCAGATCAACTTTGATTTCATTCACTCTAGAGTTCAATTCTTCTTCAACCATCTTGAGAGTGCCATCACTGAATTTGTAGAGCTCGCACAGTCTCATTAGCATGCGTGTCCCGTATCTGTCGGTGAAGAGGACGGCTCTAGGGGTGTCAAGAACTCTATATTTGTGATGAAATTCATGTCCTGAGGCATCCCATTGCGACCTTGTAAGGTTGACCCGAGTCTGGTAGCATTTCATTCCTAGCTGAAAATCCTCAACCCTTTTTCGAATGACTAAGCCCCTGATCCAAAGGTTGACAGCAGCAGAAAGAGCCTTCTTCTCACGGACAGGTAGATGGTTAAGATGTCCTTGGAGGTTCAAAAGATAGAGATCTTCAAAGTCATTTGGCAGCAGATGTTTGAAGTCGTTTTCTTCTATCACATGATCTTCCTGGTCTTCTCTTCGAAGAACGATCTTCTTAAGGTAATCATAGCCATAGATTGGGAAGATCTCTACACTGACAACACTTAGAATTCGCAGCTTGGATCTAACAGCTTTGCGTCTTTTATCAGCTCCATGTCTCTCAATGTAGAAATTCTTCTTTTTGAACCACCAATGAGAAATACCATATGATGCGGCAATGTCATACTTTTGTTCTTTGTCAGCCCAGAATTGATCAGAAACCATCTGTTCAAGACCCTGATTAGTGTATGTAGCAGATTTCATCTTTGAAATCGATAAAGCTGGTCTTCTTTCAGTAGAGCGAGCACATAGATAGTCCAGGTCACGGTTGAAGAAGAATTCAGACTGAATGGTCATTTGTCTAGGTTCACCACTGAGAGGAAGAGGCTTGTTCACATTGTAATGACTAATCTGCTCACTGACTTGATCACTCAGCATCTTGTGGCATTCTTCCATATGATATTGGAGCTGATTGGCATCTGAGTGAAAAACCTTGACAATTTCAAAAGCTTGTCCTTCAAGATCCTTTGAAGTGATGGACGAGATTCCCTTCTGTTCACAAAACCACTTAATGAAGCTGCCCATATCTCTAGTGACATGAAGGAGAGAGTCTTCATCTGGGGTTTCATAGTTAGTAGAAATTGTTAAAGCCCAGTTGTTGTCAGGGATCATTGTGTCAGTCTCTGGGATGGACCATGAAGGTTCTGGGGTATGAGGTCTCTCTTCGGTGAGCCAACTTTGAATTGTGTCTTTTGTAGGTGCAACTCTAGATGGGTTAGACCGTTCACCTGACACGTATGCATCAAACCAATCATCTTCAGACGGCTTGGGGATATGCTTGGTGGATGCATCATCGTCATCAGATTCTGACTCTGCCATGACATACGATTCTTCATGAAGCACTTGATCTTCAGGAATAGAAGTGAATGAGGGTGTGAACCTTGAATCAAGCGTGGTCCAAGCAGCAGATTTCTTCTGAGTTCCCTGATCTCCGGATGGACTAGATTGATTGGAAGGTTTTGGTGGTGATGATGGTGGTAGTGGTGGAGGTGCAGAGGTTGTATTAGAAGTTCCTCCAGCCCCAGAAGTTCCAGCTCCTCCAGTTGGAGGTGGAGGAGGTGGTGGTGGCTTGGGACCTCCAGACCTATCAGTTGATTTTATTGGAGCAGTCTTTCTTTTCTTCTTATCTTCTCTTTCTCGTACATCCTCTACAAACTGCTGATAATTATCAAGTCTCATCGATTCCTCGAGTGCTTCGTATAATTTCTTATGCGTATTGTCCAGATGCTCTCCGGCTTCATACACTTTTTTTGAGAGAGCTGATCTCATGTCAGAGATTGGCAAATCTTTGAATCGCTGAAGTAGTGGAGCCATCATTGCCCATTCAACTGCATCTTTAATATCTGCTTCTATTTCCTTAGTAACAATCTCATCAAGGTTAAGATTCTCCAGCTTTTTGATACGACTATCAAGATTATTGACGGCGATAGGAAAATTCTTCTCAATAGTTGCAATACGTGACATAGCCTCTTCAAGCACTTGCTCTGTATTTTTGACTGGAGGAGGTGAAGCAGGATGTGGCGAGGCAGGAGGAGTGACAGTATCACTGACAGTGACAACTTGTACTGGATCAATATTGGGTTTGGGTGGTGGAAGTGCGGTTGCTTGAATAGGTGCTGACATTGGAGGAGTGGTTGATGTGTCTTGCTGAATATCAACATTGTACATGGACTCAGCTTCCTCTTTCTCATCATTTTTCTTAAACGGCTCGTTATCTGAGGGGTTGTCATTTAAGAACTGATCACCAAAAGATAAGTCTGTATCTAGATTCTTCAATGAGGATAGAGAATCAATAGATAGATTTGGTTCTTCCAAATGCCTGGTCTCATCAGATCCTGATTCAAGGTTCTCCTGTGAGTCTTTCTGCATCTCATCATCAACATTTTGATCAGACTGGGTATCACTTGATGTAGGAGTTTCTTCTTGTGCTTCGGATACCTCCTTGATGAGTGTCTAAATACTCATCATTTTTATACTGTTAGAATGCCAAAAACATCTGAAAACACTCAGAAATGCTTCAAAATGATGAAAATATCACAAACAAGTGTTTTATATGTTTTAAATGCAAAAACATCAAAATCTGGTGAAAAACGTATTAAGTTTGCATAATTGGCAGTTTTAGTCCCCTAAGTTACAAAAGTTGTCAAAATTAGTCCCTGGTAATTCAAAAACTTGTAAAATATCATTTAAGGTCAATGAGATTCAAAATTTGTCAAAATAAACCCTTTAAAGTTTAAAAATCACAAATTGACAACTTTAGTCCTTTAACTTTGAAAATTGTCAAATATAGTACTTGGCTAATTTAAAAAATGAAAATTATCAAATTTTAACCTTGTACTATTAATAAATGACAAAAATGGTCCTTATGATAAAACTTTTGAGAATTTACATGTTTGGTCCCTCAAGTTTCAAACTTGACAGTTTTGGTCCCTGGATTTACAAAAATGGAAATTATATGCAAATGATCCTTGTACTATTCTTATATGGCAGGTTTGACCCTTGTGATAAGTTTGGAAACTTATCAAAACAGGTACCTTAACTTTCACCAAATTACAACTTTGATCCTTGTCTTAATAATTAACCAAACGGACCCTTGTATTAATTTAAGCCCAATCCACTAAACATAGCTGCTGGCCCAAACACACAAGCCCAACCAAAGTTTTAAAAATAAAACCCGCCATGTACTGTAGCTGTTCCTCCTCTTCCCTGTCAACACACCATTGCTCCACCTGCTACCACCACCTGTCCACCACCTTTCCAGCTACTTGCCTACCTCTCACTATCACCCCCCTCCACCTTTACATACTCCCAAGAATCAATTAATGCACATTACCTGCTCAAAAAGCATTTCCCGCCAAAAATGACATTTGTCACAATTGATTAGCTGGAATAATCCAAAGGCTGAGATATGGTGGGAAATGCTCAGAAGTCAACAAGGATGCTTTTTGATATCAATAAAAAGCAGAAGATGCAGTGTGGATTAAAGAGTAGTGTAATTTTAATTTTTGTCATGTCATTTTAATATTTTAAAGTTTTTCAGTTCAAGTTTAAGCTTTCAGGCTTTGTATTAAGTAATTTCAGTGTTTTATAAACCTATTTCAGTTATCAATTTCAAGCTTTATATACGTATACAGTTTATGCAATTTTTGAGCTAAAATCTAAAATTTAGCTTATGTCATTTATGGTGGTTGTTTTGAACTCAAAAGCTCATATTAGCTTTCTCTAAAGCTATTATAAGTTTCTAGATACCTTTAAACTCAGTTTATAGCTTTAATAGAAAAAAAAAATTAAAAGAAATACCAAGAAAATAGTTAAAAATAAAAAAACATATGGAGACATAATCAAGAAAGTGGTGAAGAGCTGATTTGGATTGCTTATGGGTATAGAGTTTTTGGAAAGCTATAGGATTGATTCCCAGTCCTTGGTTCCTTTTTGTGCATGAATTCATATGTTGTAAGCCTTTTCTTTGAAACTTGCATTTTCTAATATTGGTAGTCAAACCTTATTAAGTCTAGCTCAATCATGTCTCAATATGGTTATTATCAGTTAATAAATAGGTCACTTGAATTAAAAACTTGTTGTAGTGAATAAATCTTCTTAACAGTCTCTAAAAGGGATGTTTGGTTCTGCATGTTAAACTGAGTTAGAAGGTATTTGAATTGTTAACTGTTGTTGTTCTAAGTCATAATAGCATTTACTAGCTCAAGTAAACATTAACAACTAGTACTTGTTTTATAAAAAGTCAACATAGCTTCTAATCTAAATGTGCAGTTCACTGTTGAGATTTCAAATGGCAATTCTCATCAAAGTAGCATACAACTTGATACAATAGCTTAATTTCACTTTATCATAGCTTATAATAACATAATTAGTAAGTAAAATCAGTTATAAACTCATAAAAGTCAAACTAGTTCATTTCTACAAAAAGTCAAATTTTACTTAAGCCATTTTTGAATAAAATGTATAATTTTGTGTAGGATTCAATTTTAGGATTTAGCTTAAATGCTTCTGGGATAGTAAACTTTAGTTGCTCTAGAAAATTATAAAAATAATAGCTTATACTCAATCAGCTTATTAAGTCCTTAAAATCACTTCTTTTGAGACCCATTTATGAAATGATGCCCTGTGCATCTGATATGCACCACAACAGTGGGCTTCCCCACCACTTTGGTGGGTCCCACGGCCCACACCAGTGGACCCCACTGGTGGTTCTTGGTTCCAAATCACTCACCACCCAGCTGACTAGCCATTTCAGTAAAGGTTTTGAGCTTAATCAGTGTGGACCCCACTCTTAGATAAGCCTTAATGTTGTCCCATTTTTGAGTCAAAACTAGTTTTTGATTTGCTTAATTGTTGGCTTAATCTGCTTTTCAGAAGTTTAGAATGATTGGAATAGGTTAGTAATTAGTTAATATAGCATAACTTAGCTTCTGTGATTAGTTGGTGGTCATTTGTAGCTTTTAGCTTATTTTGATTTGCTTATTTATAAGCATTTACACCACAGTTTCATATTCTCACAAACAAGCATATGTTTTTATATTTTTTATAAACTCAGAATAATATTTTAGCATTTTCCTGAATTTTTCAGATTTTTCCTTCACTGTTTGCTATTTTTCTTTATTTTAAATAGTTTTTAATCCTTTTTAATTAGCTTTAAATACAAATAATTCGAGAAAAGTTCAAAAATAATTTTTCAATGTTATTAGGTTAAGATAAATATAAAAGTAATAAAAAGTATTTTTCCATAATTTTCTTAGTTTAAAAGTATTTTCTAGCATTTTAATTAGTTTTAAATAGTTTTAAATTAATAATAAATACATAATAAGTTTTAAAAATATATTTTCAGTTTTAAAATAAGTTTTATCATATTTTAGACTTTTCTAAGTTTTAATTTCATTTTTCTAGGTTAATTTTGTATTTTCTTGTATTTTAGTGCATTTTAAATACTTAATAAATAGTTTTTAATTAATAATAATTAAATAAATAGTTGTAAAAATAATTTTCTTTTTCTAATAATTTTCTTTTATTATTAGGATTGTAAAAATGTCATTTTCATATTTATAGGCCTTTTATTTCTTTAAAACTCACGTTTTATTTTGTACGTTTACGTAATTTTTATTTAAACGTAAGTTTTAAGTTGTAGGTTTTAAACGTTCATCGACTTTAAAAATAGTGATAGCGTTTATTTAATATCTTTTATCTTTTTAATTTGCATTTAAGTCGCTGTTATTTGTAAATCGTTTCTTTAGGTAATTATCCATCAAAAACCTTTTCTGATCACTATCATTAGTGATCATTCTATCGTCTGAAGTTGTTTATACACCAATTCATCCTCCGTGGGACTTAACGACCCGGGAATACACTATATTCCTCTGATCTTAATTGTATTTGTGTTTTAGGCAGTTTTAAGCTTCTTACGGTCAGTCATTCACAAGTGGCTGGCTTGCGTGAGGTAGCTTGACTGTTTTCAGCCTTGAGATCAAATTTTGGCCCATTTACTTGAGGTGTAGGCTGTAAGCGTGTTCTAAACATTTCCAGATCCATTCTTGCACATATACCACCTTTTTGTAAACAATTTTTTAAAAAAAATCAAAAAGTTCATTAACACTTTTCCTAAAGTGTTAACAAACCCAAAAATATTTTCATTCTTTGTTTTTATAACATGTTTTTCAAAAATCCAAAAATATTCATCTTTATCCTCTTACCCTTTTGATTCTTCATTTCTTACCCTCTAGAACCATTTGATTCTTTCTATGTCTTATCCTCACCCTCTTGGTTGTCAATGGTGTGGTGGTCCTTATAATGGTGGCAATTGCCCCAGTTGTAGCATGGTGGAATCAGGAAACGGGTCTGTCTATAACCAAGATCCCTATTCCTACCATAACACAACTGATTTATTCCATCAGCTACCACACTGTGAGACTCAGCAGTTTTACTGTTGTGAGTACTGTGATGGTTCACACTCCAGTTCTGATTGTCAATCGGGAAACACGCTTGTCTATGAGCAGGTTCCTGATAACAATTATGACTACAAAACATATGACTCACAGCCACATCAGTTTTACTGTTGTGAGAATTGTGGAGGTCCTCATTCTAGCTCTGATTGTCAAACAGGGAATCCATTTCCTTGTAACAATTACGACTCTTCGTATCAAGACCAACCTCCACAATACCAAATGATTCAAGCAACTCCTCATGAAACTACGACAGACCTTCTACTGAAGAGTCTTGAGTTATTAAAAGAACTTAAGGAGGAGTCGGCTTTGTCACATGAGAAATCCATGGAAGAATTGTTAGCGGAGGAACGGACTACTAAATTAGATTCCCAGATTGCCATTGAAAACACTGTTAGGGAATCAATTAAACTACAAAAAGCATTCAAATCTAGCTCTCAATTCCATTTCATTCCTGATGACGATGATGATGAAGATACCTTTGATATTCTACAATTTTATTCATCAAATTCATCAGTTGAGATTCTATCCGTGGAAATGCAGGGAGAAAAGAATATGACTGAATCACTAGCAGTAGAAATAATGGAACTTGTAGAATCCATAACGGCTAGTCCTTCTCAACTCCCTCATCTCTGCTGTTATCACACCCGAGGTTCACACTCACTCTCTGAGCATGGGGGCGAGCATCTTGACACTGTTCCTGAAAAGGAATCGGACGAATTCATAAAGTCTAGTGTTGAAGACCTTGTCCCAATCCCAAGAGAGTCACAGGGAATTCTCGAGCATTTGTGTGATATCCCTCCTCCTCTTGTCTTCCAAAGTAATCATATTGAGATGTTCTCTGATTCTGATGAGGACTATTCTTTATCTTGTGGAGACATAAGTTATGTGGGGGAATTACCTTCTGAGCCTGTTAGCTTAGGAGAAGAGAATGATGAAGAAATAATCCAAGACGAAGCTCTTCGTCTTACAGTATTGAATGTTAATCTTCTCATTTCTAGAATCGAGGCTTTTAATGAAAAGCCTACTTCATATCCTATCCCCTTTGAGGATAGTGAACTTTTCTTCGATGATTCTATTCCGGAATTGCAAACGTTCCATTTTGATCATATGGGAGAGAAGATTAGTGGTATTACCACTTCTCATTCTCATAATTCTCTCCCCGATTATGAATCATTCACTTTTGATGAGTTCCCCAGTGAACTCACTCAATTCAATCCCGAATATGAATCATTTTCCTTTGAGGAGTTCTCCTGTGAACTCACTCATATCATATCTCTACCAGAGTATGATAATTTCTACTTCGATCTAGACACACCCGGGATATGTCTAGACCAATTGAGCTTAAAAGATGAAATTCATGAAACCATGAATTCTCCTGTGAGTGATGATGAGTTAATCATGATCTTTATCATGACTTTCTTTCTCTTTTTCACTTATCCCGTAGCTTCTCCTGTTCTTCACTCCTTCGGGAATGAAGACATTATCTTTGACCCCGGCATTTTCATGTATCATTTGTGAGCCAGTTCTATGTATATCTCATCGGTGTGGAACTTTCATGTACTTCAATGTTTATACAAACATCTTGAACGAAAGTCCGATGGAGATTGTCTCTTCCACTTACTTCCCCATGAACCAATGAATTCGGGGTCGAGTCAAGCTAGCGACTCGGTAATCAAAAACAGTAGTTGAACATGGGTTTTCACCCGTGTGTACCACCCTAGTGTGGGGGAGTTGCCCCCCGCTGTTGTATATAAACCTTAAAAAAAAAAAAAAAAAAAAAAAAAAAAATGGATGAATGAAAATTGTGAATATTAAAAAAAAAAAAAAAAAAAATCTCTTCTAAATAATGGCCGTAATATTTCCCTTTTACGTTCTCAGTTTCGGCATAACCGCCGGTACTTTGAATATTGAGGGCAATATTCATTTCTAAGTGTGGGGGGGAAATTCTGGCGAATTTGATCATAAATGTACCCTTTTAGTCCCTTTTTCCCCCAAAATGGCCAAATTTTAAAATTTTTTGTAGTGGAAGTACTATGTACTAAACACAGCAAATGGTAATCAGTTCACCATGTCTAACCCACATAAGGATTGGCTAATCCAAGAGCAAACGGCTCTTGGTAAAGATATCTCAAATCCGTTTATGGCTTGCAATTTGCCCAAAATTATATGGTTTTCAGCTCACCATATCCTTAAAAGTGAAGAGTTGGCTAGCCCGCAAGTTTATGGCTTGTGGTAAAGGCAGTGGGAAATCCATAATTGGTAATCAGCTCACCAAAGATAATATTGATAATTTATCTAAGAGTTGGCTAGTCCAGAAGGGTACGGCTTCTGGTAAAGACAAATCAAATCCGTTCACAGCTTATGATTTGCTTAAAATCATTTGGTTATCAGTGTACCAAGGTTCTTACTTGAACTGAAACATTTGGCTACTCCAGAAGTAATGGCTTTTGGTAAAGAGTCTTTAAAATCCATTAAAGCTTCAAAACATTGCTAGGGACTAGCAATATCTTAGTGTGGGGGATTGATGAGTGTCTAAATACTCATCATTTTTATACTGTTAGAATGCCAAAAACATCTGAAAACACTCAGAAATGCTTCAAAATGATGAAAATATCACAAACAAGTGTTTTATATGTTTTAAATGCAAAAACATCAAAATCTGGTGAAAAACGTATTAAGTTTGCATAATTGGCAGTTTTAGTCCCCTAAGTTACAAAAGTTGTCAAAATTAGTCCCTGGTAATTCAAAAACTTGTAAAATATCATTTAAGGTCAATGAGATTCAAAAGTTGTCAAAATAAACCCTTTAAAGTTTAAAAATCACAAATTGACAACTTTAGTCCTTTAACTTTGAAAATTGTCAAATATAGTACTTGGCTAATTTAAAAAATGAAAATTATCAAATATTAACCTTGTACTATTTATAAATGACAAAAATGGTCCTTATGATAAAACTTTTGAGAATTTACATGTTTGGTCCCTCAAGTTTCAAACTTGACAGTTTTGGTCCCTGGATTTACAAAAATGGAAATTTTATGCAAATGATCCTTGTACTATTCTTACTTGGCAGGTTTGACCCTTGTGATAAGTTTGGAAACTTATCAAAACAGGTACCTTAACTTTCACCAAATTACAACTTTGATCCTTGTCTTAATAATTAACCAAACGGACCCTTGTATTAATTTAAACCCAATCCACTAAACACAGCTGCTGGCCCAAACACACAAGCCCAACCAAAGTTTTAAAAAATAAAACCCGCCATGTACTGTAGCTGTTCCTCCTCTTCCCTGTCAACACACCATTGCTCCACCTGCTACCACCACCTGTCCACCACCTTTCCAGCTACTTGCCTACCTCTCACTATCACCCCCCTCCACCTCTACATACTCCCAAGAATCAATTAAAGCACATTACCTGCTCAAAAAGCTTTCCCGCCAAAAATGACATTTGTCACAATTGATTAGCTGGAATAATCCAAAGGCTGAGATACGGTGGGAAATGCTCAGAAGTCAACAAGGATGCTTTTTGATATCAATAAAAAGCAGAAGATGTAGTGTGGATTAAAGAGTAGTGTAATTTTAATTTTTGTCATGTCGTTTTAATATTTTAAAGTTTTTCAGTTCAAGTTTAAGCTTTCAGGCTTTGTATTAAGTAATTTCAGTGTTTTATAAACCTATTTCAGTTATCAATTTCAAGCTTTATATACGTATACAGTTTATGCAATTTTTGAGCTAAAATCTAAAAATTAGCTTATGTCATTTATGGTGGTTGTTTTGAACTCAAAAGCTCATATTAGCTTTCTCTAAAGCTATTATAAGTTTCTAGATACCTTTAAACTCAGTTTATAGCTTTAATAGAAAAAAAATTAAAAGAAATACCAAGAAAATAGTTAAAAATAAAAAAACATATGGAGACATAATCAAGAAAGTGGTGAAGAGCTGATTTGGATTGCTTATGGGTATAGAGTTTTTGGAAAGCTATAGGATTGATTCCCAGTCCTTGGTTCCTTTTTGTGCATGAATTCATATGTTGTAAGCCTTTTCTTTGAAACTTGCATTTTCTAATATTGGTAGTCAAACCTTATTAAGTCTAGCTCAATCATGTCTCAATATGGTTATTATCAGTTAATAAATAGGTCACTTGAATTAAAAACTTGTTGTAGTGAATAAATCTTCTTAACAGTCTCTAAAAGGGATGTTTGGTTCTGCATGTTAAACTGAGTTAGAAGGTATTTGAATTGTTAACTGTTGTTGTTCTAAGTCATAATAGCATTTACTAGCTCAAGTAAACATTAACAACTAGTACTTGTTTTATAAAAAGTCAACATAGCTTCTAATCTAAATGTGCAGTTCACTGTTGAGATTTCAAATGGCAATTCTCATCAAAGTAGCATACAACTTGATACAATAGCTTAATTTCACTTTATCATAGCTTATAATAACATAATTAGTAAGTAAAATCAGTTATAAACTCATAAAAGTCAAACTAGTTCATTTCTACAAAAAGTCAAATTTTACTTAAGCCATTTTTGAATAAAATGTATAATTTTGTGTAGGATTCAATTTTAGGATTTAGCTTAAATGCTTCTGGGATAGTAAACTTTAGTTGCTCTAGAAAATTATAAAAATAATAGCTTATACTCAATCAGCTTATTAAGTCCTTAAAAATCAGCTTCTTTTGAGACCCATTTCTGAAATGATGCCCTGTGCATCTGATATGCACCACAACAGTGGGCTTCCCCACCACTTTGGTGGGTCCCACAGGCCACACCAGTGGACCCCACTGGTGGTTCTTGGTTCCAAATCACTCACCACCCAGCTGACTAGCCATTTCAGTAAAGGTTTTGAGCTTAATCAGTGTGGACCCCACTCTTAGATAAGCCTTAATGTTGTCCCATTTTTGAGTCAAAACTAGTTTTTGATTTGCTTAATTGTTGGCTTAATCTGCTTTTCAGAAGTTTAGAATGATTGGAATAGGTTAGTAATTAGTTAATATAGCATAACTTAGCTTCTGTGATTAGTTGGTGGTCATTTGTAGCTTTTAGCTTATTTTGATTTGCTTATTTATAAGCATTTACACCACAGTTTCATATTCTCACAAACAAGCATATGTTTTATATTTTTTATAAACTCAGAATAATATTTTAGCATTTTCCTGAATTTTTCATATTTTTCCTTCACTGTTTGCTATTTTTCTTTATTTTAAATAGTTTTTAATCCTTTTTAATTAGCTTTAAATACAAATAATTCAGAAAAAGTTCAAAAAAATAATTTTTCAATTTTCTTAGGTTAAGATAAATATAAAAGTAATAAAAAGTATTTTTCCATAATTTTCTTAGTTTAAAAAGTATTTTCTAACATTTTAATTAGTTTTAAATAGTTTTAAATTAATAATAAATACATAATAAGTCTTAAAAATACATTTTCAGTTTTAAAATAAGTTTTATCATATTTTAGACTTTTCTAAGTTTTAATTTCATTTTTCTAGGTTAATTTTGTATTTTCTTGTATTTTAGTGCATTTTAAATACTTAATAAATAGTTTTTAATTAATAATAATTAAATAAATAGTTGTAAAAATAATTTTATTTTTCTAATAATTTTCTTTTATTATTAGGATTGTTAAAATGTCATTTTCATATTTATAGGCCTTTTATTTCTTTAAAACTCACGTTTTATTTTGTACGTTTACGTAATTTTTATTTAAACGTAAGTTTTAAGTTGTAGGTTTTAAACGTTCATCGACTTTAAAAATAGTGATAGCGTTTATTTAATATCTTTTATCTTTTTAATTTTCTTAATTTGCATTTAAGTCGCTGTTATTTGTAAATCTTTTCTTTAGGTAATTATCCATCAAAAACCTTTACTGATCGCTATCCTTAGTGATCATTCTATCATCTGAAGTTGTTTATACACCAATTCATCCTCCGTGGGACTTAACGACCCGGGAATACACTATATTCCTCTGATCTTAATTGTATTTGTGTTTTAGGCAGTTTTAAGCTTCTTACGGTCAGTCATTCACAAGTGGCTGGCTTGCGTGAGGTAGCTTGACTGTTTTCAGCGCAGATCTTTTCCAATCCAGATTGTTCTTGAGCTGAAGATGATTCAACACTTCTTTTCTTCAGTTCAAATTGAGTGGTAGTTCTTGATGGTGAAGAGGAGAATGTCAGAAGCATGTGAGCAGCTTGTTCGGCATCAACACCAACAATCCCTTTCCCTTTGTCTTGAGTGATTGGAGTTGTATGGCGTAGCTCTGGTTCAGGTTCTCTTAACACGACACCTCCAATTGTTGGTCTCATGTTCAGGGCTTTCCAGGGCTTTGTTGAATTCCTTGCGGCAAATTAGCCTCATCTTCGTCAACCAATTTACTGTCACCTTTTGGTGTCTCAGTGCCTTCAACATTTTCCTTTTCTACCTCCTTCTTCTTTCGTTTCTGCTTCAGGGTTGTGGTGTCAGTAGGTTGTGATCTTTCACGTATCTTCTTTGGAAGGGCAGCATATGAAGACTTTGAGCAAGAAGTAGACTTAGCAGTTTTGGGTTGTGGTGGAGTGGGAGAGACATCAACATTAACACTGGATCTGGAAGCCCTCTTCTTGTACAGTTTGAAGTGATCCGTCTTCTTAATATCGTTAGTGAGAAGAATATCAGGAATTGGCAGTCCAAAGATCTCTTTATTGACACCTCTAGCAATATATTTGAGGTTGCCGAGAACAAATTCATCCTTAGCATTGTGTAGGGATGATTCACTCCTAGGTTTGAAGTTATGAGTCTGTTGCAAGTACTGGATAACAAGCTTCGAAAATCTGATGCTAGGAATCACAAGCTTGTTTACTTTCTTTCGTCCCTGAGCATGTTTCTGCAAATTTGTTCTATCGGTAATGAATGTGTTCATTGACAGCGAGAATTCTTCCCAGATACGTTCCGAGACATTAACATTCACCCCATTGACGAGACTCCATAGGATTTGCAAGATGGGAATCCTCACTTTATCGAACCCTGATGTTTTGCCTGATAAGCATAAGTTGAGAACTGTTGTCATTGCTCTCCAAGGTTGATACATGTGTCCGGTGATGATGTCAGAAGCCCTTGATATGCCAACTTGATAACCCAAACCAATCAGAAAGACTATTAGCTCTTCCGCACTAGGTGGAGGTTCAGATCGTATGGTGGGGTTACAGGGTGTGATTCCAAAGGCCTTGCTGAGAATGTCTGAATTGATCACAAATTCCTTATCATCTAGCTTGCAGGTATATTGAGCCGTGATTTTGTCCCATTCAATGGTGTTCCAAAATTGTTGTAGGTAAATGGTGGGAATTGTGCATTGTTTGGTTAGAGCACTGAAGAAATTTATGTTTTAAGGATATCAATTGACACTCTGAGGATTGGATTTTGTTGCAACTTTTCCATATCTACATAACAGTTATTATTTCCTATCTCTACCCATTTATCTTCATGAAAGATTTCGTTGTCTGAAAGGACTTTGGGTGGAGCAGAAGATGTAAGGTTCTCAGATGAGGTTGTGTTTGCCATTGAAGATCTAAAGATACACACATACAACAACAATGATTGATAGCATGTTAGTTTAGATATGGTTAGTTAAGCAACATTGAATGCAACCTCATGACATAGACACAACAAGTAGCAAATTTGACTGAGTTCCCATAAGCAGATTGAAATAGATTGAGTGGTATTAGAAAGATTTCAAGGTAACTGCTCCTTTTGATACAGTTTTCGAGAGACAAGTTGTTTTTTAATCAAATTATTTAAAACCACAGTTGCTATGAAATAATTTCATGAGACAAGATACTATTATGTAAATGTTATAACAGGTTGTTAAAACAAGTTGTCATATCAAGTTGCTACAAGAGAAACCAGATACAAATTGCTTAAACAAAAATGTTATAGCAAGTCGCTAAGAGTAAATTGTCAATACAAGTCGCTACAGGAAATCCTGAATCAAGTCGCTAACATGAGATTATAATAGCAAGTCTCCTTAAATAATTTAATGAAACAAGTCGCCACTTGAAAATTGAACCAACAAGTCGCTAACTTGTAAAGACAAGTCGCTATTAAAACTGACAAGGCCAAGTCGCTACATTCAAAGTCACTAAGTTGCTAACTTGTAAAGACAAGTCGCCATCAAAAACAATAAGGCCAAGTCGCTATATATAAATAAAGTAAATCGCTAAATAGGAACACTGACATAATAAGCAAACCAACTCGCTACGAAGAACACAGGTAAGTCGCTACAAAGAACATTTCATATCAAACATACCAACTCGCTACGAAGAACACAGTTAAGTCGCTACCAAGAACATTTCGAATCAACGACTAACACCACACTCAAATCAACAAATGCAACCATTTAAATCCTGCAATCTCACTAAGATGCAACCCATAGCAACACACAATAACAGAAACACAAGCAACGCAACCCACATACAACCATATTAACGAATCGCTTAAACACACTATACAACTCATAACTATATAAACAACTATAATCCAAGTGAATCCCATTCTGCACAAAACCCATTAACACATGTAATATTAGTTTCAATAGATGAATCCTTTAACACACCTAAGCGAGTAGAATGAAGGATGATTAATCAGCATGAGTGGGATCTGATAAAGGATCTGTGTTAGGATATGCGCATAAGTATATCACATATAAGGAATGGAGAAGGATAGATAAAACATGTACCACAATCACGTTGCAAAGAGAGATTTGTCACTAGAGAAAATAAAACACACGAAAACCTTTTTGATTTTTGAAATTATGAAAAGTAAACAATAAGTCGCTAGGGTATAGGGACAGATTTTACAAGAATACCAAGTTGCCACTTTAAGTCCCTGTAGTTTTGTGAGTGTTTAGTAACTCGCTAGCAAAGTGTATTAACAAGTCGCTAAGACTTTACATAACAAGTCGCTAACTTCCAAATTTATCATGCCAAGTTGCTAACTCTGTTAAAGGTAAGTTGCTATCTATTATTTCAAAAGCAAGTCGCTATCTTATCATATTATGTATTATAGACACTTTCAGTCCATGAACTTATCAGATTGCAAACTAACACAAATAGCATAATAAGATAACATAATAAGATAAGCAAACTAACACAATGGACACCATGAAACAGATAAGCAATCAACACAGAAGACACCACGAAAACAAGACAAGACAAAGACATGCATCAAAGCACAATACATATCCAACAATGGTGCAGAGAAAAACGAGATAACTTGTAAAAATCTCCCCCTCAATCAATGTTACCAATGAACATTGATTGAATTTAACCCACCCATTATAAAACAAGAGTATATCTATTTGTTCGAACTTCATCTATGATCTCGTGTCATTATTGAATGAAATTTCTAGGACCGTAGATGTTATCGATAACAAGAGATATATCTTTTATTAGATTGAGGGAAACGATTTAGAATATGAATTAAAAAAATTGATTTTTAAAGAAAATGATTAAAAAAAATGATTTAGAATATGAATTAAAGATTTTTTTTAAAGTGATTTGTACACAGATTTAAAAGAGCGAGTCCTGATTCAAGTCGAATAGGAGTCAAAGTACGAGGTACATCAATTCAGGCAAGCTACAATTCCAAAGTGAGCAATATTCATTTCTGATGGAAACCAAGTCATGATGTTCCTGATTGAATTGAGCATTGTACTTGAAAAAGACTGAGAACACATTGCACTAGAAGCACATGTAGTATTGCAAATAGATGAGTTAGTGACATGAGTAATCTCACTATTGGATGTTGCACAGTTTGATCTAGGCATGTCATTAATAGAGATCCCTTTAGGTTCAATATTCTTTAAGATTTTTCCTGTGGGCATCCACTTAAGGTAAGATCTAGGTATGTAAGTCCGTTTGGATCCTGTAAACTTAAATAATCTGCCAGTGGGAATCCATTTGAAATAGCTGCTAGTAGATTTGGATGTAGGCACTTCCCTCTTTTGAGTATTGGTCTTTTTGTAATTAGTTGGTTTCATAGGGGATTGATCAACCATTTAATGCTTCTTATGAGAACTAGATAAACTCTTAGTATTTCTGATCTTAGAACTTTGAACATTAACCTGGGGTTTGTTATTCATCATATCAGAATGAAGTAGTGAAGTAACTGGTTTTGACAAAACAGTATTCGCATCAACTTGGGAGGCAAGCCTAGATTTCGATGGTTTAAATCTTTCATTGCTAAAAGCATTGGGTTGCCTAACTACAGTATGTTTTAAGTTGTTCTGAACAGTTGGCTTTCCCAAGGTTGATGGTTTTGCAAACTTAGTGTTCACCCTATTTCCAATAGATTTCATAAGCTCATTTTTTAAGGCAACAATAGAGAAGCTCTTATCCTGAATTTGGGCTTTGAGGGCATCAATGTCAGCCAAAAAGGAATTAGTTTGATCTATCAACTTGGAATTATTCTCTAATAAGTTCTTTCTTAAGGACTCATTTTCCCTCAATAAGTTGGACACACATTGAGCCAATTCATCATTCCTAGATTTAAGTGTATCACTCACTTCATGGTTAGAATTGTTCATCCCAATATTACATTTCTTATGCAGATCTGAGAGTTCTAATTTCAGATTGCATATTGTTGAATCTTTGTCCTGAATCTGGGTTTTTAAGTGGTTGATTTCAAAAAATTCTTGAAATTCTAGGAATTCCGGATTTATGCTAGTCTTTGTAGTAAAAAAAACTTTCTTCTCTTTGTTGTATTGCAATTTCCAAGGAAATGCAATGTTTTTCAAGAATCGAGTATTTGTTTGAAAGTTCATCATAAACCCCTTTTTCAACCATGTCATTTGTTTTGAGGATTTTAGATTCAGACTTAACCAAGAAACATTTATCAATATCGTGATCAGAGTTAGGATAAAAATGATCAGGCACATTAGTGGATGCATCATGTTGATCAGTTAAGGGTACCTCATCACATATCTCCGGATCATTTGCTGGAATGGCATCTGTATCCTCCTCATGCATGACAGGAGGTACTAAAATGCAATCTGATTCAAGCTTTTCTGACTCTGACTCTGAGCCTTTGTATCCAGTACTGTCTGTTTTATCATCCTTTGTTGTATCTGATATACTGCATTCAGCATCATCCATTCTTTCAATTGGTCCATTACCCGATTTAGCACAACTTTCATTTGATTTTATCTGACACCCATTCAACACATTCAACTGAACATTCTCTTGAGCAACTTCCCTAATGTACATTTCCACATTATCCATAAGTTGAATAAATGTGTTGATGTACTCATGAATTTCCATTCCAGTATGTTTCTTGAATGAAATTCCAGTCACATGTTGATCAAAGTCTACGGAATATTCCGCATTGATAAATGACTAAAATTGGTTGTAGATTACTTGAAATGCAGCATTCGAGATTTCCATTAATACCTTCCTTTTGGTAATTTGAAGCTTCAGTTGTTCTAGTTCAGCAACACACGTTCTTGTCAATGTGGATAAGTCTTGACAAAGAGGGCACTGCATGTTTGATGCCTAGTTGTGGATAACAGATGTGTGAGATGTTGATGAAGTAGTTGAAAAGACTCAATGTTGCATTCCATTTGCCTTGCATCATTTGGCCAATACCAAGTGTGACTCATTAGATTTAGACTCAGATTGTGAAGTGTGTTGATCATAAATTGTTGAATCAATCAAGGTGGAACATTCAGAATAGCAACCGGTTTCACTGTTTTGTGAGGTATCATACAGTTCAAGCACTTTGGAGATTAAAGGGTCAGTGATGTAAGACATTGTGTTGATGGATATTAGATATGAGTAACTTGCATCAATTTACCAAATTTCTATATAGACAAGTCGCTAACAAGACAACTCGCCAAGAAACATAACACCAAGTCGCTACGAATTAGAAGACAAGTCTTTAAGCACCAAGTCGCTAAAAATTATGACACCAAGTCACTAAGCACCAAGTCGCTAATACCCAAGTCCCTGGACACAAGTCGCTAAAGCACCAAGTCGCTACAAGCAAGTCCAAATTAAGCTAAAGAGCAACTCGCAAGGTCCAAGTCGCTAACACCAATTATCGCTAACAGTTTACACTACAACTCGCTAACAATTTCAAAAAGCAAGTCGCTACCTCACCATGTCGCTAGCCGTAGTGGAGAATCCACTAACTTGTACTATTTGTTGGCTTGTCTCAATAGACAAGTCGCTAGGCTCAAGTCGCTAACAACTACACTGTAACTCCTTGCTAACTTTTCCTGAAACAAGTCGCTACGATGAAAAATACAACGAGAACCAAGTCGCTAGCAAGAAAAAACTTCAAAAACACACTTTTCAATCCAAAACAAGCTCAACCACAGTGATTCAAGCTTACCAAATCAAAACCCAAGAACTTACAATGATTCTAAACATAAAAGTACACCCAAAATTCAAACTTTAACACTAGAAATGATCCAAATGATGCAAAAACCACTAAACTTTTTCAAACTCAAAAACCATCTAAAACTACTAGAAATCCAAGAATATGTAAGAGAGATGATCAAACCATGGCTCTTGATACCAATTGTTAGATATTGGATTTCACAAACACACTAAATCATACCCAAGATAGGCGTATTAAGATGGTTTTAGAGAGAGAAAGTGGGATATTCTAGAAAGAGAAACTCATGAAAGGTTAGATTCCAAAATGAACATCCAACCCTCTCCCTTGTGAGGAGAGGGCTATTTATACAATGAGACACGCCCTCCTACGGGATGTG